>JAGDYQ010000094.1:3660316-3802816 GCA_021962125.1 Bulinus truncatus | reverse complement strand
ACTCATATAGATATCACGTAATGTCATAAGATTCAAACTCATTAAGATATCACGTAATATTATAAGACTCAAACTCATATAGATATCACGTAATATTTTAAGATTCAAACTCATTAAGATATCACGTAACATTATAAGATTCAAACTCATTAAGATATCACGTAATATTATAAGATTCAAACTCATTACGATATCACGTCATGTTAGAAAAGATTCAAACTCATTAAGATATCACGTAATATTTTAAGATTCAAACTCATTAAGATACCACGTCATGTTATAAAAGATTCAAACTCATTAAGATATCACGTCATGTTATAAAAGATTCAAACTCATTAAGATATCACGTAATATTATAAGATTCAAACTCATATAGATATCACGTAATATTATAAGATTCAAACTCATTAAGATATCACGTAATATTATAAGATTCAAACTCATTAAGATATCACGTCATGTTATAAAAGATTCAAACTCATTAAGATATCACGTCATGTTATAAAAGATTCAAAGTCATTAAGATATCACGTCATGTTATAAAAGATTCAAACTCATTAAGATATCACGTAATGTCATAAGATTCAAACTCATTAAGATATCATGTCATGTTATAAAAGATTCAAACTCATTAAGATATCACGTCATGTTATAAGATTCAAACTCATTAATATATCACGTCATGTTATGGCATTTGAAACAAAACAAAACAAAAATAAGAGTTGGAAATAGGGGAGACGACTAGGTGGAAAAAAAAACCGGGTTGGGTGTATAGTTGGGATTTGAAACTTAAAATGAAATATAAAACTGTTTACATTAAAAGTCTATTAGCCACATCAGCCAAGCCACGAACATCTCCGTAGCCGAGAGAAGTCTATCAGCACGCACAACACTCGGACTTAAAATATTGTTAACTTCTGAGTGTATGTGTGTACATATCCAGCTCTTGATTGCAGTTTGCCTTTTTTTTTAACCCCCCCCCCCACCCTAATTTCTTCTTATTAACTTTGAGGACCAGTTCGTATTGGGAGGGGTGGCGGGGGTGGGTAGGTGGTAACTGACCGCGTCACGTGGTACGCGAAACCATCATTGAATCCAGATGTGCCGTGCCGTACAAGTTAATGACGTGACGTTGAAAGGGAAGGTTATCGCTTGTTCACCCCTCCTCCTTTTTTTTTTACTCCTGGGTGGCTACTGCAGTTAAAGGGAAGCAATCACCCTGAATTACAGCAAATAAAAATTATGTATATATATAAAGCAGCGACATCCATCCAGCCCAAGAAAAACGAAAGTCGGCAAACAATTTGGAAAGGTGGTGAAAGTCTTCAACGGTTCGTTCAATCATTGGTTATCAAACAGGACGGCCTCCCGACCAGGGTCAGAGAACAACGGTAAGGGAGCGAACCTTTCAGCGTCAGAGAACATCGGCAAGGGAGCAAACCTTTCAGCGTCAGAGAACAACGGCAAGGGAGCGAACCTTTCGTCGGAGGACTTGATGGAGAGCTTTAAAATTTAATTGAAGAAATTCTGTGGGTGGAGAAAGCTAAGGGGGAGGGAGGGTGGGGGTTCCCCCCCCCCATAAAATGTGGCCAAATGCACATCTCTACACTTTTAAATCCTTACTCAAGATATTAATCCCATAAAATGTGGCCAAATGCACATCTCTACACTTTTAAATCCTTACTCAAGATATTAATCCCATAAAATGTGGCCAAATGCACATCTCTACACTTTTAAATCCTTACTCAAGATATTAATCCCATAAAATGTGGCCAAATGCACATCTCTACACTTTTAAATCCTTACTCAAGATATTAATCCCATAAAATGTGGCCAAATGCACATCTCTACACTTTTAAATCCTTACTCAAGATATTAATCCCATAAAATGTGGCCAAATGCACATCTCTACACTTTTAAATCCTTACTCAAGATATTAATCCCATAAAATGTGGCCAAATGCACATCTCTACACTTTTAAATCCTTACTCAAGATATTAATCCCATAAAATGTGGCCAAATGCACATCTCTACACTTTTAAATCCTTACTCAAGATATTAATCCCATAAAATGTGGCCAAATGCACATCTCTACACTTTTAAATCCTTACTCAAGATATTAATCCCATAAAATGTGGCCAAATGCACATCTCTACACTTTTAAATCCTTACTCAAGATATTAATCCCATAAAATGTGGCCAAATGCACATCTCTACACTTTTAAATCCTTACTCAAGATATTAATCCCATAAAATGTGGCCAAATGCACATCTCTACACTTTTAAATCCTTACTCAAGATATTAATCCCATAAAATGTGGCCAAATGCACATCTCTACACTTTTAAATCCTTACTCAAGATATTAATCCCATAAAATGTGGCCAAATGCACATCTCTACACTTTTAAATCCTTACTCAAGATATTAATCCCATAAAATGTGGCCAAATGCACATCTCTACACTTTTAAATCCTTACTCAAGATATTAATCCCATAAAATGTGGCCAAATGCACATCTCTACACTTTTAAATCCTTACTCAAGATATTAATCCCATAAAATGTGGCCAAATGCACATCTCTACACTTTTAAATCCTTACTCAAGATATTAATCCCATAAAATGTGGCCAAATGCACATCTCTATACTTTTAAATCCTTACTCAAGATATTAATCCCATAAAATGTGGCCAAATGCACATCTCTACACTTTTAAATCCTTACTCAAGATATTAATCCCATAAAATGTGGCCAAATGCACATCTCTACACTTTTAAATCCTTACTCAAGATATTAATCCCATAAAATGTGGCCAAATGCACATCTCTACACTTTTAAATCCTTACTCAAGATATTAATCCCATAAAATGTGGCCAAATGCACATCTCTACACTTTTAAATCCTTACTCAAGATATTAATCCCATAAAATGTGGCCAAATGCACATCTCTACACTTTTAAATCCTTACTCAAGATATTAATCCCATAAAATGTGGCCAAATGCACATCTCTACACTTTTAAATCCTTACTCAAGATATTAATCCCATAAAATGTGGCCAAATGCACATCTCTACACTTTTAAATCCTTACTCAAGATATTAATCCCATAAAATGTGGCCAAATGCACATCTCTACACTTTTAAATCCTTACTCAAGATATTAATCCCATAAAAATGTGGCCAAATGCACATCTCTACACTTTTAAATCCTTACTCAAGATATTAATCCCATAAAATGTGGCCAAATGCACATCTCTACACTTTTAAATCCTTACTCAAGATATTAATCCCATAAAATGTGGCCAAATGCACATCTCTACACTTTTAAATCCTTACTCAAGATATTAATCCCATAAAATGTGGCCAAATGCACATCTCTACACTTTTAAATCCTTACTCAAGATATTAATCCCATAAAATGTGGCCAAATGCACATCTCTACACTTTTAAATCCTTACTCAAGATATTAATCCCATAAAATGTGGCCAAATGCACATCTCTACACTTTTAAATCCTTACTCAAGATATTAATCCCATAAAATGTGGCCAAATGCACATCTCTACACTTTTAAATCCTTACTCAAGATATTAATCCCATAAAATGTGGCCAAATGCACATCTCTACACTTTTAAATCCTTACTTAAGATATTAATCCCATAAAATGTGGCCAAATGCACATCTCTACACTTTTAAATCCTTACTCAAGATATTAATCCCATAAAATGTGGCCAAATGCACATCTCTACACTTTTAAATCCTTACTTAAGATATTAATCCCATAAAATGTGGGGATTGGACTCGGGACCTTTCGGTTAGTAGAAGAGCGCTCTGCCACAGCATCCTTAGCACAGTATTTTCACCTATAATTAAATATTACACTAGATTGTTGTCACTTTTTTTTTGTTTGTTTGTTGATTCATCCAATTGATCATGTTCAGTGCCAAGAAATTTTAACTTGGTAGATTGCCCGAAAAGTTCTAAGATATTAACATCAGCTACCTTGATATATTAACATCAACCACTTTATCATCATCAGCTACCTTGACATATCATCATCAACTACCTTGACATATCAACATCAGCTACCTTGACATATCATCATCAACTACCTTGACATATCATCATCAACTACCTTGACATATCAACATCAGCTACCTTGACATATCAACATCAGCTACCTTGACTTAACATCAACTACCTTGACATTTCAACATCAAATACCTTGATATATTAACATCCATCATTTTGACATATCATCATCAACTACCTTGACATTTCAACATCAACTACCTTGACATAACATCAACTACCTTGACATTTCAACATCAAATACCTTGATATATTAATATCCACCATTTTGACATATCATCATCTATTACTTTGACATATCAAATAATTTGACATACCAACATCAACTACCTTGACATTTCAACATCAACTACCTTGACATATCATCGGTTATGGTTCTTAACAATTTATTGTCGCTACACAATTACCCCCCTTGCTAATTTTAATGTGTTGAGCCTCTGTCCGCTGAGGTTGTCTGAACGCGCCGAATGCAAGGATTAGATTAAGATGTGTTTAATCAGCTACTCACTGACTCGCTTATAACTTGCTAATATTCTCAGAGAAACAGCATAATGTGTTGCTGGTGAATTTCTGGGTTTTGTAATCACAAATACTCAATACTCTTAATGTCTTGTTTTGAGTTTACATTTTCATGCACCACATAATGTAAATTATACAGAATGCGCATCGTCAATTCAAACGGATTTTTCCGAAAGATGCCATATTTGTGTATTTATTCTATTTTGTATCAATATTTAGGTGCTACACTCTTGAGAACGTCAACAAAAAAAATCATGTTAAAAATTAGAAAATCCGCCAATATAATGTCCTTAGTGAACCGAAGATGGTGAACTAGCTGCGGTCAATATAATGTCCTTAGTGAACCGAAGATGGTGAACTAGCTGCGGTCAATATAATGTCCTTAGTGAACCGAAGATGGTGAACTAGCTGCGGTCAATATAATGTCCTTAGTGAACCGAAGATGGTGAACTAACTGCGGTCAATATAATGTCCTTAATGAACCGAAGATGGTGAACTAGCTGCGGTCAATATGATGTCCTACTTGAACCGAAGATGGTGAACTAGCTGCGGTCAATATAATGTCCTACTTGAACCGAAGATGGTGAACTAGCTGCGGTCAATATAATGTCCTACTTGAACCGAAGATGGTGAACTAGCTGCGGTCAATATAATGTCCTACTTGAACCGAAGATGGTGAACTAGCTGCGGTCAATATAATGTCCTTAGTGAACCGAAGATGGTGAACTAGCTGCGGTCAATATGATGTCCTACGTGAACCGAAGATGGTGAACTAGCTGCGGTCAATATGATGTCCTTAGTGAACCGAAGATGGTGAACTAGCTGCGGTCAATATGATGTCCTTAGTGAACCGAAGATGGTGAACTAGCTGCGGTCAATATGATGTCCTTAGTGAACCGAAGATGGTGAACTAGCTGCGGTCAATATGATGTCCTTAGTGAACCGAACTGCATTAAAAGTAATGTCCGAAGATCTCTCAAATGATGTTCTTGAAGAAGTCCAAACGATGTCATATAAACATTCAACATAATAACCTCAAACCAGATGTCTTAAAACTAGATTCCTTAAAACCAGATGTTCTAAAACCAGATGTCCTAAAGCCATATGTTCTAACGGTAATAAAAAATTGTTACAGTAATGCAAGGGCTATATTACTTGTAATTTAAAACAAGATACAAATTTCGCTCTCACAAAAAAATTTTCTTTAAGAATTCATGATATCATGGTTTAAAATGTCGACACTCGCTACGACTTAGAAAAAAAATAGTTGAAGAATAGATCGAATTCCATGGCAGACAAAAAAAATACACCTAGAGAAAATTTTGTTTTTTTTTAAAATCCCAACTGATTCCTTGATCGGATGTACTCCATTGTTATAATTGTTCTCAAGTTTCCTGTACTTGGTTTATTCAGACCATTTGTTGTGATATTCATATATATGTATATCTCTATATTACAAATAGTGTGTCAAAGTGCTGGATATGATGAGTTGTTGATATGTGTCAAAAGTTGTGTTTCATACTAGGTGGCCAGTTGAAGTCGATACTCGGGAAGTCGTGAAAAAAAAATAAAGAGGGAAGGAGGGATGGAGAGGGGGAAGGAAGGAGGGAGGATGGGAGAGAGAAAAAAAGAGAGAAAAGAGAAAAAGAGAGAAAGAGGGAAAAGAGAAAAAGAGGGAAAAGAGAAAAAGAGAGAAAAGAGAGAAAGAGAGAAAAGAGAGAAAAGAGAGAAAAAGATATAGAAAGATCTAAACACTAAACCCAATGATATTGGATAGGTAAAATTAAAATGCTACCAGATATTGCTTCATTTTTTTTATTATGATTTACAAACAGGGGTGTGGTCAGGCTTGCCATGAGGAAGGGGGAGTGGGGAGGGGGAACAAACTGAACACTGGCAAATATTTAAATCCATAGTGCCCGTCTCAGAACCTGGCTAATCCATCGATTACATGATTGATTCATGTCAAGACTCCCAAAGAGCAATATTTAGTGAAACACCTGTTTAAGTCAATGGGGGTTGGTTGGTTGGTTGGACCATTCAACATTAGCCATTCAAATGTATTTCGTTTTTTTAAAGTTTTATTAAAGTCTACTATGTCACCAATATAAACTTCGAGTTTAAACAAGTTTCAAAAAGCGGAGACTTTAAACGATAGCCAATTTCTTCACTTTGTCATTTCTTGTTCGGGTCGCGAAAAAGAAGAGTATATATAAAAGCGATTTGGGCTCTGCGTTAAATCGAAAGTATAGAATTAATACAACAGTATTCCAGTTTAAAATACAATCATGAAAAAAAATCGGATCTGCCCGAAACCAAAAAAAATAAACCTAGCCTACCGATCAAGTCTAAGGGGATATAACTCTATGCAAAGGTTTTGCAGCGTACAGCCAGTAATAATGTACAATATAAACGACGTGCAGTGGCGCCGCTGACAACCATTTGAGGGTGGCCTTCTTTAAAAACAAAAACTTCTCATATCGGGTGGGGGGGGAAGCAGAGCCGTAGATAGCCATTGTGGCGCCCTGTGCGAGTTACATTTTAGGCGCCCTCCTCCCAATCTGAATAGTGCAAAAACATTTAACATCGCTCTTTCGGAGTCCTTCACCAGTCCAGCGCCCTGTGTGGCCACAAAACCCTTCTTACGCCACTGATAGGGGGTGGGGGGAGTCCTTGAATGTCGGGATTCTTCCCGCGCCCGTGTATTGACACCACAAACATTAAAACACTGCGGAATTAAAAAGTTTCACTGATCGATGGTTATTAGAAGAAAAAAAAACCATTTAAAGGGAGGTAATCATAAAAATAACTATTTCATTTTGTTTACACTGGGTGCTGCCCCATTTAGGTAACAACTTCAGGATTTATGTGTAGTAGATGTTTGCAGTCGACAGCAGTAGCTATTACTCATTAAAATGGGGGAAAATGTGTTTAGACGGCTGAAATTCTACCACATTTTTTATTAACAAAATAAATCCAGCGAGTTTAGAATAAAAATTAATGGCTTGATTAGATTTTTAATAACATATCGTTCAATCCAGCTCATTGGTTTACAAAATTAAAATATTTCAGACTTAAGTAGTTATGTACAATGTATTGGACGGATTAGCTATGATCTTTATTGATTTTCTAGATAATTATTTCTGTTTGTGGATTTATTGTATTTGGTTGATTTATTTTGTTTAGTTTCGATTTGGTTTTTTTTTTCTTTCAAATTCTGCAAGATATAGAGACAGACAGACTAGAAAACAACTTACAGTCAGACAGATAGAAAGTTGTGAGAGTGAGGGAGGGAGATAGAGTGAGAGAGAATAGCCCAGACCGGATAAAAACCGAAAAACAATTCACTGGTGCCCATGAACAGGGCCGGTTCTACCCATGTATGTATATTAACACAATTTATTTACTATTTTATTTGTTTACAATTATATGCTAGTCTGTGTGTGTTTTCTCATAAACAAAATGTGTCAAGAGTTGTTGAATGTTTATGTTGAATATTTATGTTTAACATTTCTATGGGGAGGAAACGGTAAATAAAAATACAATATAAAACAAAAAACACAATCAGCCAGTAATTATTCGCTTCCAGACCAGGTCTACCTGGTGATTGGCATGATAACAAAGTAACTGATGTCTGTCTGTCTGTCTGTCTGTTTGTTTGTTTGTGTGATGTTTTACCTCTGCTCGACTACTTACAAAAAAAAGAGTTGAAAAAAAAATAATCAAAATGCTGGAAAAGTTTAGTGGACAGCTGTACACATTCTAAACAAACCTGCGAGCTCACCACAGGAAGTGTACATGTACTAGCAATGTAATCAAAAGTTTTTATAAACATGTATTAACAGACAGGCAGACAAGATGGATAGATAGAGTAATGGACGGACGGACGGACGGACAGATAGATCTGATAGATAGATAGATAGATAGATAGATAGATAGATAGATAGATAGATAGATAGATAGATAGATAGATAGATAGATAGATAGATAGATAGATAGATAGATAGATAGATAGATAGATAGATAGATAGATAGATAGATAGATAGATAGATAGATAGATAGATAGATAGATAGATAGATAGATAGATAGATAGATAATCTATTATTACATAAGATGTAAATCCCATTTGCTATGGTATGTGTCATCTTTTCCCCAAGTATAAAATACCAACTCTAATATCTTTAAAATCCGTTACAAAATATGTAAGATTAGAAGGTAATAAATAAAAAGCAGATAAAAAAAAAACATTCTTTTTTCATGTTGTTTTTAATTTATATTAAACGAAATAATAATCAATAAAAACTTCATGAGAATGAAAGACTTTTAACAAAATGGCAGTAAATGATCATGTATGGGGAAGGGGGTCAGGGGGATAAATGAGTGAGAACCGTTAATGTATGGTGCTTTAACAAGACCTGTAACGGGCTGTTTTAGACACAATGTATGGTGCTTTAACAAGACCTGTAACGGGCTGTTTTAGACACAATGTATGGTGCTTTAACAAGACCTGTAACGGGATGTTTTAGACACAATGTATGGTGCTTTAACAAGACCTGTAACGAGCTGTTTTAGACACAATGTATGGTGCTTTAACAAGACCTTATAACGGGTTGTTTTAGACACAATGTATGGTGCTTTAACAAGACCTGTAACGGGCTGTTTTAGACACAATGTATGGTGCTTTAACAAGACCTGTAACGGGCTGTTTTAGACACAATGTATGGTGCTTTAACAAGACCTGTAACGGGCTGTTTTAGACACAATGTATGGTGCTTTAACAAGACCTGTAACGGGCTGTTTTAGACACAATGTATGGTGCTTTAACAAGACCTGTAACGGGATGTTTTAGACACAATGTATGGTGCTTTAACAAGACCTGTAACGGGATGTTTTAGACACAATGTATGGTGCTTTAACAAGACCTATAACGGGTTGTTTTAGACACAATGTATGGTGCTTTAACAAGACCTATAACGGGTTGTTTTAGACACAATGTATGGTGCTTTAACAAGACCTATAACGGGTTGTTTTAGACACAATGTATGGTGCTTTAACAAGACCTATAACGGGTTGTTTTAGACACAATGTATGGTGCTTTAACAAGACCTGTAACGGGCTGTTTTAGACACAATGTATGGTGCTTTAACAAGACCTGTAACGGGCTGTTTTAGACACAATGTATGGTGCTTTAACAAGACCTGTAACGGGCTGTTTTAGACACAATGTATGGTGCTTTAACAAGACCTGTAACGGGCTGTTTTAGACACAATGTATGGTGCTTTAACAAGACCTGTAACGGGATGTTTTAGACACAATGTATGGTGCTTTAACAAGACCTGTAACGGGATGTTTTAGACACAATGTATGGTGCTTTAACAAGACCTATAACGGGTTGTTTTAGACACAATGTATGGTGCTTTAACAAGACCTATAACGGGTTGTTTTAGACACAATGTATGGTGCTTTAACAAGACCTGTAACGGGATGTTTTAGACACAATGTATGATGCTTTAACAAGACCTGTAACGGGCTGTTTTAGACACAATGTATGGTGCTTTAACAAGACCTGTAACGGGCTGTTTTAGACACAATGTATGGTGCTTTAACAAGACCTGTAACGGGCTGTTTTAGACACAATGTATGGTGCTTTAACAAGACCTTATAACGGGTTGTTTTAGACACAATGTATGGTGCTTTAACAAGATCTGCAACGGGTTGTTTTAGACACAATGTATGGCGCTTTCACAAGACCTGTAAAGGGTTGTTTTAGACACAATGTATAGTGTGTAAAGCATGGGACCTGGCTGTTCGTTGGGTAAATGGGGAATGGAGATTGGGTGGGGGGAGGGAGCAGAAGGGGGGACACGGGCTTTTGTTGGCTCTGTTCTTGTGTGTTTATTTAGCCAGCAGAATCTAGACGTGATTTTTTTTAAAGATAAGTGGCTTCTACAAACTTTCTCTGCCCAGAATGAAGGGAAGGGGGTTGGGGGCTGCTCGAGTGTTAGAATGTGTGTCGAGGTCCTCAGGACAGAAATTCTACGTCATCACCATTCATGCAGGACCGAAACAAGGGCACCAGGGGGGGGGTGGGGTGGAGGGGAAGGGGGGAAATGGTGACAGTATGAAAGTTTGTTTAATTTCTCTGTTCACGGGTACATTCTTCTTCGAGCAGTAGCTTTTTTTTTTTTTTTAAAAATAAAATAAAATAATTAAAAAGTGTGAAACAGGTTGAACGTAATTGAAATGACTGTCCAACAAGGGAGGGGGGGTGGCACTAATTAAGGGTTAGGGAGGGGTCCAATTAGTCGGAACAAAAGTAAATATGATTCCAGAACAAACGTTGAGCCCCAAGGGCCTACATCAAGTAAGGTAAGGGGCGTCAAAACAGGACCCCTCCCGCGTGGCCCGTGGAGAAAAACGTCAAGGATTTTTATTAGAATCTCCTCCTCACCCCATGTATTGTCAACGCCATTGCTCCAGGCCCCTACCAGTAAGTGGAGGAAGCCATAATTATAAGATATTTCAAGCATATCAAGCTGAATGCGGTTAGTTAAGAATGCTCAAACCCAGATAAATGTATCGGTGGATCTCAAATCGTGGTTGGTGGTACGTCCGTCGTGGTTGGTCAGACGTCCGTCGTGGTTGGCTTCACGTCCATCGTGGTTGGTGGTACGTCCATCGTGGTTGGTTTCACGTCAGTCGTGGTTGGTTTCACGTCAGTCGTGGTTGGTTTCACGTCCGTCGTGGTTGGTTTCACGTCCGTCGTGGTTGGTTTCACGTCCATCGCGGTTGGTTTCACGTCCGTCGTGGTTGGTTTCACGTCCGTCGTGGTTGGTGGTACGTCCATCGTGGTTGGTTTCACGTCCGTCGTGGTTGGTTTCACGTCAGTCGTGGTTGGTGGTACGTCCGTCGTGGTTGGTGGTACGTCCATCGTGGTTGGTGGTACGTCCATCGTGGTTGGTTTCACATCCGTCGTGGTTGGTTTCACATCCGTCGTGGTTGGTTTCACGTCTGTCGTGGTTGGGTCATACGTCCGTTGTTTTTTATGGAAACTTCTCCAGGCCATTATTTTGTTTGAACAACACTAGTGGTGCCATTTCACTACAAGACTTTTGAGATTGAATAGCGCTTTATTATATTTAAAACCAGGGGGCGTCATTTCGGCTTCGGCTTGGTGGAGGGAGTGCCCCCCCCCCACACACATTTTTTTTGTTTGGTTCCCCCCCCCCCACCCCCGTTTTCAATTAGTTATTTATGACGTAAATAAAAAACAAGCAATTAAGCCTGTTCCATTCTGGACACAGGACGTGTTAGCGCATTTTCGTGTTATGTATCAGTACGTTTGTTAGCTTTCAGTAAATATTTGTAAATTTTGTAAATGTTTATAAATTCAATTGTGTAATGCATATATCTGTAAAAAAAATATTATAAAGACGTTTTTTTTATATTTGAAAAAAAAATATTTTCTCTTAAATCTAACTACAAGTGGTTTGTGGTTACTGAAATAGGACTCATAATTGAAAACATTCGAAATTGTAGTCATTTAATCGTCCGAAAACTCCGTCAATTGTTGCATAGCTCTGATACTTTCAATTAAACTCAGAACACAAGCTTATTATTTCATTTGATGAGTTTCTTAATAAATCTTGGTGAAACTACGTGCTGCAGTATTTCGCACCAGATGAATGGGTTATTGAACGTACAAGGTGTAGAATGGGGCCATATATATAATATATAAGCCCCTTAGGAGCCCTGAAGCCCGGCCCTCAGAGGTCCTATCGCGAAATGAACATTTGATGTACACATGGCAGGCCAAGACCTACAAAATAATATATACATCATGGGTCTAGGACTTATGGTTGCTGAGATATAGTTCGCTCCTTTGTTAATATAGCTTATATAGAAAAAAACGGTACTTTATAAGCCCCTTTTACGGCCCTCAGAGGTCAGATCGCGAAATGGAAAAAAGTCATTTCTTGGCAGGCCAAGACCTACAAAATGATATATACATCATGGGTCTAGGACTTATGGTTGTTGAGATCTAGGGTGATGACGGACAGACCGGCAGACAGACAGACAGACAAAACGGGGACAATAGAGCATTTTTTTTTCGAAAATGCTCTAAAAATAATGAAAAGGAAATAAAAAAAAATTGAAGTAAAGTTGGACATTTCAGTTTTGCTTATCTGGCGGGTTGTCGGCTGGTTTTGGGCGGGTTTCCTGAGTTGTTGTTTTTTACAAACATCTAGCAGCCCTGGCAAGTTATATTCAAATTTGAATACATGTAGTATAATCCTGTCATTAAATGTTTAGTTTAACTCGTTGAAAATACCGACGGATCTATTTCATCAACAAAAAGCTTTACTTAAATAATCGGGTGGGGGGGGAGTCATATATTGAAAACATTGATTGATTTTAAACTATTGGTGGCGAAATAAACGGTTTGTTTGAACTGGTTATATCGTTGGGGAAAAAAAAATTATTATTTGCTGTTCTCCAATGGCTCAGCGGTTAGTTATTTCGACACGTGCACTGCGACCGGGGTTCAAATCTCTTCCAAGGATTCGTCGTTTTACGTCTTTTTTTTTTTGTTTTTGTTTTGTTTTCAATAAAATTCAGAGCTGAATAATATTTGTGTATCACATAACGGATAGCGTAATTTGTACAGATTACAGTGCATTGTGTACAGCTTACAGTGCAATATGTGCAGCTTACAGTGCAATGTGTACAGCTTACGTGTTAGTTGAATGTTACACTGAAAATGACAGCACGGACTAGATGGACAACGACTGGGAAGTACAGACTAGATGGCCATCTAGTGGACAATACGTACTAGTTGGACAACGAATTGACAATTCGGACAAGATGGGCAACGAGTGGAAGGTACGGAAAAACACGGAAACGAAATTTCTACGGCCGACAGGGTCCAAAATACAAACTGTCCGTAAAAAAAAAGATTCGGACGTAACTTGAGGAACATACTGTTTTTCTTTTTTTCTCATTTCAACTGGATACATGTATTAGGAATCAGAAGGAAAAAAATCCAATTGTTTAAACAGGTTTACTGTGTCTGAAGCCGGAGACTCAGGAGAAAAGACTGGACAGGGATTTAAAGAGAGAAGAAATAGAGTTAAAGTGAATGAAAAGATTTTGTAAATCAACGCTTCTATTTTTAGAAGGAAAAAAAAAGTGGCAATTTTCTTAGAGATTATATTTCGTCTATGACGTCATCGTTTCGTGTGTAATTAATTAAAAAAAAAATTAAAAAAGGAATTTGACGATTCCGTGAGTAGCAGCAAAAGATTAAGAAAAATAATAAAGCAGACGACCTGAAAAATGTGTCCGCCTAAACGTGTCGCAGGATCTAACCATAATATTAAATATGATTTTTTAATTCTGTATGAATTTTTTTATAACAAATGTGATAACCATAGCTTGAGGGGTAGACAAAACCAAGATATATAGTACACACACCACTAGGACTGGAGACATTTGACAAACATAAGCAGGCAATAAAAATGAAAACGAGATAAGGCTAATCTCTAGCAATGTACACAATGGGAGGGAAAGATTACATTTTATTGACTTCATGAGAGGCAGTTTCACTCTCTACACGGCAGTGAATGGGGTTATGGGCATGACCGGTACACAATACTTTATACTACATACAGTAGAGTTTAGTATGTGACTTTATTTTAGTGAACAATGGAAAAAATAACTCGTTTAACTCAGGCAAGATATTATACAGTCATCCAGTGAATGTGAAGACAAGCCAAAAGTCATCAAGTGAATGTGAAGACAAGCCTAAAGTCATCAAGTGAATGTGAAGACAAGCCTAAAGTCATCAAGTGAATGCGAAGGCAAGCCTAAAGTCATCGAGTGAATGCGAAGGCAAGCCTAAAGTCATCAAGTGAATGTGAAGACAAGCCAAAAGTCATCAAGTGAATGTGAAGACAAGCCAAAAGTCATCAAGTGAATGTGAAGACAAGCCTAAAGTCATCAAGTGAATGTGAAGACAAGCCTAAAGTCATCAAGTGAATGTGAAGACAGCTACAAGGAAAATCGAATGATGACAAGCGTTCACGTTGAAGCTTACTCCATTCTAATACACTCCATACTTGAACACTCCACACTAAGCACTCCAAACTAAACAAACACTCCACACTACACTTTCCACACTCCACAGAGTATACTACACATTTCAGATAAAGCACTCCAAACTAAACAAACACTCCACACTACACTTTCCACACTCCACAGAGTATACTACACATTTCAGATAAAACACTCCAAACTAAACAAACACTCCACACTCCACATTCCATACACCACAGAGTATACTACAAATTTCAGATAAAGCACTCCAAACTAAACAAACACTCCACACTCCACATTCCATACACCACAGAGTATACTACAAATTTCAGATAAAACACTCTAAACTAAACAAACACTCCACACTCCACATTCCATACACCACAGAATATACTACACATTTCAGATAAAGCACTCCAAACTAAACAAACACTCCACACTACACATTCCATACACCACAGAGTATACTACAAATTTCAGATAAAGCACTCCAAACTAAACAAACACTCCACACTCCACATTCCATACACCACAGAGTATACTACAAATTTCAGATAAAACACTCCAAACTAAACAATCACTCCACACTACACATTCCACACTCCACAGAGTATACTACACATTTCAGATAAAGCACTCCAAACTAAACAAACACTCCATACAACACATTCCATACACCACATAGTATACTACACATTTCAGATAAAGCACTCCAAACTAAACAAACACTCCACACTACACATTCCATACACCACAGAGTATACTACAAATTTCAGATAAAGCACTCCTAACTTAACAAACAATCCACACTACACATTCCATACTCCACAGAGTATACTACACATTTCAGATAAAGCACTCCAAATTAAAAAAAAACCTCAATACTTCACACTCTATACTACACACCCGAACATACCATAATAAACAATCACTCCATAATAAATAAACAAACACACAGTAATCAACACACACACACACACACACACACAAAACTAAGAAAATATCTTACAGTAGACACCACGGCTGTTATGTCTATGTCAAAGTAAACGTCAAAGTAAACATCAAATTAAAAATGTGACAATTATGAAATACAGACACAAAATACAAACAAAGGCAATACAATGCAAGTACTACACTCAATATTGTCTTTAAAATGTGTTGTTGTTATTTATAAAGTAAGCTTAAATCTCAATAATTGGGTTTACGTCGTATGGGAGTTAAATGCGTCGTTTTTTGTCGATTGTTTTCGTACAGATTATCGACGTAAACCGAGATTTAGACGGTACTTCATTTTCAATTCAAGATCTGTTCAACTTAGTGAAGAGTCACGTTTAAAATATTGTTAATTCACACCCTCCATCCATCTTTTCCCCTTCTTTTCTTTTTATCCTTCATTCCTTTGCAGATGTTTCTTATGTCTAGATTTCTAATTAATCTTTTCGATCAAATGGCTAAGTCACCGAGTGATAGCCCTCAATAAATCTGAGATTAATGGAGTTCTAAAACTTCACACAGTCTTGTTTAAATGTTCTCGCCTTGAATTAATCTACACAAAAATAAAAAATAAAACATTAAAAGTCTCCGCCAAAAAATAAAAAATCCTGGCCAAGAGAAAACAGGAGGTAAATGATGTTTCGACTGCAAGACATCGCATGGGAGTCATTCCTCAATGGACAGTCATCGATTGGGTTTCGTTGTATAAGCTGCCGGTTTGGACGCGCGCGGCTCTGGAAGTTCAGCGGTGGTAATTTAATCACTTTCAGACTCTTTGTTTGTCAAGTCTGATGTTTGTGATGTGTTCATCCGGGATGTTTTGGGCCCCTGATGTTGGCCGTGATTTAATTGTCGCAAACCAAATGGGTAATCATGAGCAGACGATTTGAACAATGTTCGTTTGTTGTTGTTGTTGTTGTTTTAACAATATGGCGTTTCTTGATAATTGAGCTTGATGTTTTGTGAATGAAACCATTTAGCAGTTGAAATAAGAGATGAAACTTTGATGGAACTTTTAAGAATGAGACGAATCTTGAAGTTATCTTCTAACAGACACTGAACATGACAAAAAGGACCAATGTTTACTTTTCTAAATAAATATCTTTCCACGTCATAAAACACTTTTGGAGAAAAAAAATCAGTTAAATTCATATAGTTTTAGGATCAAGTTTCAAAGCAAAAAAAAAAAAAACATAATATTGAAGACTAGAAATAAACCACACCCTAAACAGACATACTTTATTTTATTCACTTTTTATCAAGTTTCAAAAAGTGGATTTCCATAATTCTAAAGACATACTCAACATGTATTCAGTTTCCAAGTTAGGTCCACAATAGTAAACTATTCCTTTTCCGGGTAATTTATGATGTGGCCAGAATAATTTTCATAACACAAAAAAAACTCATATAATCTACAGATGAAAATAGTTTAACCAACACGGTGTGCAGCATTGATTTTTATATTTTTTTTCCTTATCTCGTTATCAATTTATTGCATCCTGATTGTTTGTCAATTGTCTTCCGAAGTAAAGATAATTTATGTAAAAAGAATTATTCAACATGTGATATACAAATCATTCAACATGTGCAGTATTAATCAATCAACATGTGTTGTATTAAACATTCAGCATGTTAAATACAAACCATTCAACATGTGATGTACAAATCATTCAACATGTGATTACAAATCATTGAGCATGTGTAACAATCATTGAGCATGTGTAACAATCATTCAACATGTGATTACTAACCATTCAGCATGTGTAACAATCATTCAACATGTGTAACAATCATTCAACATATGATGTACAAATCATTCAACATGTGATGTACAAATCATTCAACATGTGATGTACTAATCATTCAACATGTGATGTACAAATCATTCAACATGTGATGCACCAATCAGAAGACATAGACACCACTCCTCTGTAACAGTTCTTCTGTAACAGATTCCAACTCCTCTCATTTACAACTTTTTTTCCTCTAACTGTCAAATCCTGTGGACTCTGTAATGACATCCTAGCCCTGGGTCACTCTCTTCCCTATTCTCCCAGGAAAATTGCAACTAATTGCCCTATCATTTAACATAAGGGAGACAGGGTGGGGACGGTGGGACGGGTTAATCGATATTTTACCACTTAGTCAAGTAACTTAAAAGTTGGCAAGCCGTTGAAAAGTTTCAACAAGAACTTTTTTAGGTTTAAATACTGCGTCCTTAGATAAAGATCAATTATTTGAATAGTTTGTACTTATGCGGATTTCCCGTGGTTATTAGTAGGGCCTCCTCTGCATCCCCTCCACACACTCACATGGATGAAGGTGGCGCCGCCTATGATTTATTGCTGGAGTTGTGGATGGGGTTAAAGGTCACACTATAAAACACGGCATTCTAAAAGAGCTGGCTGCTGATTGGCTGTGACCTTTGCTTGGAACATCGCTTTAGCTCTTTTTGTATTATATTTTGGGAAAGGAGAGAGAGAGAGGAGGGGGGGGGGGTATTTTATGTTGAAATATTCTGGAATCTTTATAAATGAGATTTGCCTGAGCCATTAAAAGAAGAAAAAAAATGTAATGTGATAGTAGCAAATCTAGGTTCGAGTCAGTGGCGTAGTGAGGGGTGGGCAGGGGGTGGGGCATCATGCCACGGGCGATACTCAATAAGGGACGCCAATTGGTATTTTTTACATGTAATATGATATCGGTTTTTGAATGGGGAGGGGGTGCTAAAAAGGTATTGTGCCCCGGGCGCGAGTTAAGATCGTTACGCCACTGTCACAAGTACATCTAAATTCATTGTACTAGTTACAAATGTGCAAGTCAAAGACAAAATTATTTCACGATTTATTTTTTTTTGCCTGACTTTTTTTTTCCTTGTCATCAAGTGTGTGAAGGCCGAATAAAGTAGATTGACAGAATGTCTGCACAGATAAATATATTGATAAATGGTAATGAAAAAAAAGGTAACTTGAGGGTTAGGGTAGCGGATAAAGACCATTGCAATGCGACAGGACTCACCCGGTGTATGAAGTCCCTGTAAGGATGAGATGAAATCTCTTAGATCCTGTCAAACCACTAATGGGACGGGTTTTTTTTTTTTTGTTGCCCTTCTTTCATCCCCACCATAGACGATAGTGCAATGACCATGGAGGCACAACGGGAAATATAGCGGGGGACTAAAGCCGTGACCAGAAATATCCATTGGTCCTCACCGGAAATTGAACCAGGGATCCTCGGGTCGACAGCCGAGCGCTTTACCACACGACCATCCGTCCCTAAGTAGCAAAATTCAGTTGCAAATTCATAGTCTAAGACCCTCTCAACATAATTCAATTTGTAACAACAATAAATACGAGCTAATAAGCAGGCAAAATTTAAAGGCGATCATATCGAAAAAAAAAGTGGCTTTAAATATAAAAATGAAACGGTTGGATTGAAATCAATCAGATTTAATAACACGACATGTCATCATCTGGGTAGTTTAATTGGGTTGACTGCGTCGTCTCATAGAGTCCCCCACCCTGAGATGTGATGGATGAAAATATCATAAATGATAAAATCTAAATAGAAACCACAAGAATGCAGTTTATTTTTTTTATGCTCCGTTTACATAAAATTAAAACATAAAGTCTGAATGGTTTCTGTGGCATCAACACGGAAGACGTCGGGCATCAACACGTATGACGTCGGGCATCAACACGTATGACGTCGGGCATCAACACGTAAGACGTCGGGATCAACACGTATGACGTCGGGCATCAACACGTATGACGTCGGGCATCAACACGTATGACGTCGGGCATAAACACATAAGACGTTAGTTAACATCACGCATGACGTGGGAAAACACTACGCAAAGACGTTGGGGCAATTCCATGTAAAGGCGTTGATATCACACTGGCGTCACGGAGAGGAAGTGTGTGTGTGTGTCTCAAACAACAACACGTATCCTGCACCACACCAATCTGTTTCACAAACTGACCGACACCGTGTCGTCCTCCTCCCATCATCGACCCCCCGCCACCATAAGATTATTCAAGTGTCATTTCATGTTTTTTTGCTATTAGTTGTTTATTTCTCTACTACAGACTACACTGTCTATACTCCCAGTCCAATACAAAAAAAAAATTGTTCCTTATCTAATGTGGATATCACTACCATATTTGTCTCCCCTAAACAATCATGGGGCTGACTCGTTACCCCCAGACCCCCCCCCCCAACACCCCGCATCCCCGGGGACTACTTATAAATGATGCACGTTACCAAAATGTTAGACAAAAACCATTAGCGGGATTGTCATTGATTTTTCTCTCCCCACCCCCCCCCTCCCCCACCCTCAATAATTTTTATTTTTTTTCCCCGTTGCTGTCTTTCCTCGTGTCTGGCAGAGGACCCACAAAAAAAAAAAGAAATGAAAATCAACCTGAATGTCACTTTGTGTTGTGTGTATGAAAGCAAACATCTCTCTTTCTATTGTCTCACGACAACTCTACAAATGACGCATTGATTGATTTCCGTTACACAGGATCCCAACACAATGAGTTCAGATTTAATGGTGAATGGGAGGAGTGGGGGGGGGGGGGAGAGGGGAAAGAGTCAGAAGGTGAGGGGAGAGAACTTACTTAGCTACAACAGCACAGTGATCATCGATGAATGCCCTTGACTATACTGTCTCTCTCCCCCCCCCCTTCCCTTCTAAGTCCGATTTAATGATGGCTTTGTACGTAGCTCTATAATCATTGTCTTGACCTTATGGTCTTACTTAATCATGTTGATGTTGTTAGTCGTTGTTGTTGTTTTATATCAGTTCTTTTAAAAAATAGGATCACACGACTATATATATATATATATATATATATATATATATATATATATATATATATCAGATGTAAGTCAGACACGCGGAACAATTTAAAAAAACACATACAATGGGGACAATTATTATTGATGGTAAACATAACAAGACACATAGGAGGACATGCTCTATCTATAAATAGGTACACAATCTACGTCAACACAGAGACACATTATTTACGTAGATGGAAACATTCGGCTCATGTGTTGCCATTGTCAACATATAGTGAGGGAGGGTGGAGGGGTGGATAACAATGATGCATTACCACTAATGTTAGCAAAAAAAACAACAAATTCTTTTGTAACAAATACAATTTTTTTTTCCTTTCCGCTAACAATGATGCACTGCAGCGTAATGAATGATTAAAACACAATAATCCTGTCAGGATTAAATACACATATTGATGTACTCTCTCGTATCAAACAGCCTTAAATTTTCTTTTTTTTTTTTTGTTTGTGTTTAGCATTTGTAAACTAGGAGCCGGTCTATTTTACCCGATTGCTTCCAATAGAACTAAAGCGGAAACCTCGCGCTATTGAACTATACCTCTGTTTTGTTTTTTGGAAAAAAAAATACTCAAAACAAAACATTTCATGTTAGAAGTGCCACCCTCAATATTCTTTCCAATAGGCCAATCCAGTGTACAAAAAAAAAATTAGTTTTATATTATTATTTTTTTTTCTCAAAAAACATTGGTTCTATATACACTCTGTGGTGTAAGCATAAATGTGACAGCGAGCTTAAAACAAAGTATCAAAGACATCCTTGACTAGTCTGATCTAATGGTGATCATTTTAACAGTTACTGTAGTATTTTGTTAACCATTTTAAAAGTCTAAGTCAATGTTAAAGACAACACCCTATATGTCCTTTTCTTTTAAAAAAAAGGTGTGTGTTTGGGGGGGGGGGGTTGAGGCGGGATGAAATTACACTATGCGAGCCGGCTTACGGCTTTTCGTGGCCCCTAGGCAGAGACTTTTACAGATATTTAGGTCCCTTCGGCAGATACTTTCAGGGATATTTAGGGGACCAATGGCAGATACTTTCAGGGATATTTAGGGACCATTGGCAGATACTTTCAGGGATATTTAGGGAACCATTGGCAGATACTTTCAGGGATATTTAGGGGACCAATGGCAGATACTTTCAGGGATATTTAGGGGACCAATGACAGATACTTTCAGGGATATTTAGGGGACCAATGACAGATACTTTCAGGGATATTTAGGGACCATTGGCAGATACTTTCAGGGATATTTAGGGGACTATTGACAGATACTTTCAGGGATATTTAGGGGCCATTGGCAGATACTTTCAGGGATATTTAGGGGCCAATGGCAGATACTTTCAGGGATATTTAGGGGACCATTGACAGATACATTCAGGGATATTTAGGGGACCATTGACAGATACATTCAGGGATATTTAGGGGTCATTGGCAGATACTTTCAGGGATATTTAGGGGACCATTGACAGATACTTTCAGGGATATTTAGGGGTCATATTAATATCAGATTTGATATGGAAATGGATTTTCGGCAGTGATATGTCTAACGCGGTCTCCTGATGAGAATATCAATAAGCATGGATCTCTTGAGTGGCACAGACCCATTAGTATATACTCCCCTGATGAAAACTTAACAAGAGATGTGTGATATTTTTTTTAAAACCCCCATTATATGATTGGTACTGCACTTGTTAGAATATTCATAATTTCTGTAAGTAATACTGGCGTCAATATTGATGACGTTACATAAGCATATAAATAAAAATAATTTATAAAAAAAAAAACCGTGTTCCCCCCCCCATACTACGTGGTTGGGGGGGGGGGGTAAAAAAAGGCCCGGTGTCACGTGACATTTGTTTTGTGTTTTATTATCTTAACATCCCCCCCCCACATCCCCCCCCCGCTCTCTCGTTTCATCCTGATCCCTCGTTCACTCGGTCCAGTTCTGTCCCAGATGAGTTAAATTTGACCCGCATGACCGGATGCTAAACAATTAAATTATACTGCACATTCACGTCCATAGCTGAATCAATCTACTGGGGGGGAGGGGGTGGGGAGGGAGGAGAGTCAAGATATAGAGGGAGGGAGAGGATGAGATACAGGGGAAACTATTTTGTATCTTCTCATGGAGTCTAGTAAATTATGATGGTCTTTCATAAACCGTTAATGCTCAAAAAATATTCATTTCAATTCAAATGGCACGCCTTTGAAAACTGTTACAAGTTTCTGTTAAATCTTCTACATCTAGGATTAGATGCAATATGAAGTGCTTTTAAGCTCGTCTGGCTTAAAAGAACAAAAAACGTTTCTTGTATAAATATATGTAGACGATATATGAATCATGTGGACGTTGTGCTAGCCACACACCTCTTTTTATTATGATGAGGAAAAGAGAAACATTTCATCTCCCCCCCCCTGGGCCAAGGATCAAGGGAACTTTATTTAATTTACTATGTGATACGTTTAGAGATGGGGTGGGCGGCGATTTTTTTTAAATCGCGGGCCACGTTGGGTTTGTAAATTTGATCATCGGGCCGCACAAGGAGCAGGTGGATTGAACGTTGACATGAAATAATAACAATAAAACATAAGAAGATAGTGCCGCGCTTCACTATGAAACAAACGGAGGTCCAGATTTGGCCCGCGGGCTCGTAATTTGCCAATAGCAGCCCAACGCATACAGTGGGTAAAGCTAGTCTGGATTAGAACGCTTCATACAGCATTCGTCTTACGTTGGATTACGGAACGTTATATTTGTACACAGTCACATCATAACTCGGTCAACGTCGATATAATCCGTGGCGAAACAGCCAATATAATCTGTGTGGAAACAGCCAATATAATCTGTGTGGAAACAGCCAATATAATCTGTGTGGAAACAGCCAATATAATCTGTGTGGAAACAGCCAATATAATCTGTGTGGAAACAGCCAATATAATCTGTGTGGAAACAGCCAATATAATCCGTGGCGAAACAGCCAATATAATCTGTGTGGAAACAGCCGATATAATCCGTGGCGAAACAGCCGATATAAACCTAAAACGACAATGTACATATCATAGGCTTTCACCATCCGCCCCACTGTTCGAAGAATAATTTGTGGATGTCATTTCTTTAATGCCGTTATAAAACGAAACATCGACTAACCCTCCCCTCCCCCAAAATACATTTCATTATAATGGATCAAAAACAAATACCTGACATATTTAATCCGCTTAATTTTCTGGACGGTCCGAATTTTTCAAATTCTGACGCGATGTTTAATCTACTATTGATGATAAACGAAAACAAGTACGCAACACAGGGTATAAAATCGAACTGAATCTGCAGCAAATGCAAGTATGACTGTACAAAGAAATGGTGTTGAGTAGTTAGAATACAGAGTATGTTAGCAACAGCATTATATTTTTATTATGTAGGTAATGCACTTCTGTTAATGCATGTAAATACACACAATCTACACTTTATTGCTCGACGCTCCCCTCCCCCCCCCTATCCACCCCCACACCACCCACACACTAGCATGTCCGACCTGCATGAAGATGCATAACCCAGGTGACCACTAAATATGTGAAGCACGACTAGAGTTCTCTTCCCCAGAGCAATTTGTTAATGAATGTTGTTTTAAGACAGGTCAATAAGCTGCTATTGATCAGAGATTCCAGGTGGGACGGGAGCTGATAGTTTAAATGCAGTCTTCATTTCCCCAAACGTTAGCTAATGCCGAGATCAGTAACTGGAGAGATCGACAGACATAGTGCATCGAGAAACATTCTGATTAGAACTACAGTCACATACTCTGTTTGGTTAACTTAAGACGTATATTAATATGTTTAGTAAACTAAGATTCTCTTTTTATCAGGCTAACATATTAGATTGACGTTTTTTTTCTAATTAGTATTAAATTAGTAACTAGAATATCAATGTGCTCTGATCGTGTAAAAAAAAATGTACAAAATAGACCAACAGAGACTCTTGATTTGTTAGCAAGACGTAAAAATGTGTATAAACTGTTAAATTTATTCTTTTGATTGCGCTGACACATTAGAATATCATACCACCCCTCTACCGAACTGCCATTGTGTATACAGGCGTATCCCTGGCAGGCACGCCGAGAGGGGGGGCAGAGGGTCATTGCCAGGAGGCCCGCATCTGTAAGGGGGCCCTGCCGCCCCGACCATGTCAATTTTTTCACGACTTATTGTTTATTAAGGGGCCCGCAATGATGTCCTGCCCTGGGGCCCGTGTTGGCTCTCGGCGCCACTGATCCCTGGTAAACTAGTCTAGAAGCAGAGCAGCTACTGTGGCGCCATATGAAAGCTACATTTTTGGGGGGCATTCTTCCCAATCTGATAAGAACAAAAACATTTAAAGGCGCTCTTTCTATGCCCCTTCCTAATTCGGCGCCCTGTGCGGCTGCACTACCCACAGTACCCTCAGTACCTCCCTACCCACAGTATCCTCAGTACCCTCCCTACGCCACTGAAGAAGAATATTTAGGTGTCAATAATGTAAATTGACAAAATTGACAGATAACTATATTGATAATGGGTATTATTGAAGATGAGGGTTATGGTAGCGGATAAAGACCATTGCAATGCGACAGACTCACCCGGTGTGTGAAGTCCCTTGTAAGGATGAGATGAAATCTCTTAGATCCTATAAACCCCTAATGGGACGGTTTTTACGGTGCCCTTCTTTCATCCCCATTTATAGATGATAGTGCAAATGGACATGGAGATATAGCGGGGACTTAAGCCAAGACCTGAAATATCCATTGGTCCTCACCGGAGATCGAACCAAGGAGCCTCAGGTCGACAGTCGAGCGCTTTACCACACGACCACTCGTCCACCCAGACTCACAGGAACAGAAACGTTTTATACAGCCTGAAACAGAAGCTGTTTATGTCGATACAGACAATTGCAATGCAACTACCCAGTCTGAAACAGAAGATGTCTATACAGTCTGAAAGATAATCCTGAAACATTGGATGTTTATAGTGTCCAGGTTATGACTTCCTCAACATACCCCTGCAAGATGCAACAATGTTACACACTAGACTTCACACATATCCCTGCTACATACACAACGTTACAAAACTAAGACTTGACAGAAAGAACTGAAGGGTAACCTGGCCGTCGTATCTGTTTACAGTAGAGGTCCTCACAATGCAACAGATAGATTAGCATGATACAAAAAAAAGCAGATTGTATTAACTAGACTAAAGCCATACCAGATTGATGCTATCCGTACAATTGTTCTTAAACACACGAGCCGGTGAAACTATATGCACTATCACCCCCCCCCCAATCCCCTCGTATATATATATTAATCTCCGCTTTTGTTCGTCTATTCGCACTTCTACACGGCCTGTCTGTTCTCGTGTTGCTCTGTGCCGTGATGGACCAAACCTATTGGAACTGCTCACGTCGGATAATGGTCGTCTCCCATGAGGCAGGTAGTTGACATTTGATCATACCATTCGAGACCCGGGCATCTGGCAGATGCACTTTATAGTGAGGGGAGAGGGGGGGTGGAGGGGAAGTGGGGGGGAGAAAGAGCAGAATTTCTGAATCAGTGGGAGTGCGCATGTCTACAGTTCAACATGTTAACGGTCAGATAAGGAACCGGCTTATAACTTGAACATAATCATTGTATAAGAACGTAGCTGTAAGAATGCAATAGATTACACTGAGTTATGTGGGTAGGCGGGATAGATGAATGGACAGTCGGGCATGCATAAGGAAGGAATGATAGATAGACGGATAGCTAGAAAGACTGACAGACAGACAGATGATAGGTAGGTAGGTAGGTAGGTAGGTAGGTAGGTAGGTAGGTAGGTAGGTAGGTAGGTAGGTAGGTAGGTAGGTAGGTAGGTAGGTAGGTAGGTAGGTAGGTAGGTAGGTAGGTAGGTAGGTAGGTAGGTAGGTAGGTAGGTAGGTAGGTATGTATGTATGTATGTATGTATGTATGTATGTATGTATGTATGTATGTATGTATGAATGCATGCAGGCAGGCAGG
Organism: Bulinus truncatus; assembly: GCA_021962125.1. Lineage (NCBI taxonomy): Eukaryota > Metazoa > Mollusca > Gastropoda > Planorbidae > Bulinus > Bulinus truncatus. The sequence continues at coordinate 3,776,237 of JAGDYQ010000094.1, read as the reverse complement.
CAGGCAGGCAGGCAGGCAGGCAGGCAGGCAGGCAGGCAGACAGACAGACAGACAGACAGACAGACAGACAGACAGACAGACAGACAGACAGACAGACAGACAGACAGACAGACAGATAGATAGATAGATAGATAGATAGATAGATAGATAGATAGATAGATAGATAGATAGATAGATAGATAGATAGATAGATAGATAGATAGATAGATAGATAGATAGATAGATAGATAGATAGATAGATAGATAGATAGATAGATAGATAGATCACTTTGATTTGTTAGGCCTCAAACAAAATCAGACAAAAAATTCGTTGGACAACGAATGAAAATTTAGTGAGTACTTGAAGGCTCACACCAGGCAGTGTGCATGTTCTTCATGTCAATATGCTGGCAGTGAATGTTAATGAATTCGATTTCATTATGTCAGCTGGAACAAAACACAAGCACAGCCTTGATGTATTTTGTAGTTGCTTTCAAATACTGAGATCGATACTTCGATTAGCACTGTCATGTGTACACACGAGGACCTTGTGTACTTAGTGTTCTGTACGTGATGTAATGCACTAAGTGATCCTGTACCTGATATAATGTACTCAGTGTACTATACCTGGTGCTATTAAAATATATGTATATATATATATATATATATATATATATATATATATAATTCTTCTTTACAAAGTATTTCAGTTATAGATACATTAGAAGTAATGAAGTATAAACAATATTCTAAATGTAGAACGAGAATATATAATATAATAATAGCGATTGGGGCGCTGCGTTAAATCGAAAGTAAAGAATTAATACAACAGTATTCCAGTTTAAAATACAATCATGCAAAAAAAAAATCGGATCTGCCCGAAACCAAAAAAAATAAACCTAGCCTGCTGATCAAGCCTAAGGGGATCTAACTCTATGCAAATGTTTTGCAGGGTACAGCAAGTCCATCTGAATACTAAATACAGAATGGAGAGGGCAAGGCACCAGGGGCGGTTAGCCCCGAGTAACACTTAAAACATGGGCGGCGAGATGTTGAAACAATACAGTAAACATCTTTTTTTTTAACCTCTGTAAATAAAGTAAGTGACAATATGAGTGACCAGTAACTGGCCATAGAACCAAATTTAATGAAACTCCACGTGGGAATACTGGGTTAATAGCCGCCCCCCCCCCGCGCCCTCAGGTTCAACCCTTTGCTGTGATAAGACTATTACCCCCATCTATCTGTTTGCCAATATGATATTTTTTTTAATGTCCTTTTATACGCTTAGTTACAGCGTGCTGATTCTCACATTTTTTTTTATTATTTTGAGACAAAAGAATATTTCAAAAAATCCAATTGGCAATATTCCTGTAGTTGGACAGAAACGAAGGATGGAATTAACAATTATTTTTTTTTGAAGTTATATGGGACATGCATGGGCATGCCTTTATTGTACGCGGCCCTTCAATAATTGAGAGGAGTGCATCTACATCTATGTGTGTGTAATGTGGAAACTTGAAATGGCGTCATCAAGGTTTGCGCTGTGGAAGAGCTGACTCACCAACGATTCGCTAGTTGCAATAGCCAACGGAAGAGACGGGGGGTTGGGGTGGGGGTGGGGGGGGGAAATCCACACTGTCCAGAATAGCTGCCTGGGGATATGGTGATACCCTCTCCCCCACCTAACGGATTTGCCCCCCCCCCTTTCTATTTGATCAAGTCTCGTACATTTTGTTTTAGCCCCCCCCCCCCCGCCCCCAACATCAACTCAAACATGTGCCAGGGGGGTTAAATCTGTTTTAGTACAACACAGACCGTGACTGGACATAGCGTGGACGTAGATATTGCTGACATGGTGGTCAGGCACTGGACACATAAGACTGGATACGGACCGATGATAGGCTGGCCAATCAATTTGTGTCCAATACTTAGCATTACGCTGGTCATTGATAGAGTATCCAAAGCTTTATAATTGAACTGAAGATTTATAATTGAACTGAAGCTTTATAATTGAACTGAAGCTTTATAATTGAACTGAAGATTTATAATTGAACTGAAGATTTATAATTGAACTGAAGCTTTATAACTGAACTGAAGATTTATAATTGAACTAAGGATTTATAATTGAACTAAAGATTTATTATTGAACTGAAGCTTTATAATTGAACTGAAACTTTATAACTGAACTGAAGCGTTATAACTGAACTGAAGCGTTATAACTGAACTGAAGCGTTATAACTGAACTGAAGATTTATAATTGAAATAAAAATTTATAATTGAACTAAAGATTTATAATTGAACTACAGATTTATAATTGAATTTGAGAGTTACAATGTTAAGCAAAGTTTGATTCATTTGCACACAAACTTCTAATTTTCATTTGGTGAATTCGTTGAAGTTAAATATAATCCTTAAAAAAACTCAAAGTAGTTTTTTTTATTTACTATTGAACAAAAACAAAACTTGAATCGTGAGCTTTAAAACTGGAATATAACTAAAGGAAATGATATTTGACCATAAGAAATTAACTATGACCATATGAAGTGAAATATGAACACATGAAAAGAAATACAACCATAGTAAGTGAAATATTCCATCATGAAGTTGAATACGACTAATTGAAGTGGACGATTGCTTATGGATTTGAACTCTATATAATGTGAAAGACAACGTCATGAACTACATTTTTGTGAAATGTAAAGATGACCATATGAAATGTTTGTTAACCTTATGAAGTGTTTGTTAACCTTATGAAGTGTTTGTTAAACATATCAAGTGTAAGGTGATCATATGAAATGTAAGATAACCATATAAAGTGTAAGATAACCATATGAAGTGAAAGATAACTGCTTGAGGTGAAAATAACAATTTGATATATAAATATAATTATATAAACCGAAAGATAACCAAAGACGAATTTAAAGATTACAAAGATTACGTTATGAATTGAATGAAAACCACCCATATGAACATAACACTTGGGGAAGAACTCAACACTTGAAGGAAAGAAATGCTTCTCATGGTCAAGTCGTTCCAAGGATGTTTATAGCCTGTAGCCATTTTCAACTTCGGTAAGTTTGTGGTGGGTGAAGTCTGTCTGAAATTCAAACTAAATGGAAGATTTCAAGGCTGGTGCGTCACACCTTCTACGTTAAGTCTTTTTTTTCGGTCACTTGGTTTTTTTTTTCAAGTCAATTACATGTCATATTGATATTGTCTACTGCCTTTACAATATGGGAACGTAAATATCACAGAGATGTAAATATAATAATTTGAGTTTACTGAACATGTCCGAATTCAGCGCACATTGTTTATTTATTTTTTTTTTGACAATATATTTTCCCTATGTTTGCATTACATTCCTGTATCCATACACGCAATTGCTCATATTACATTCCCATGTGCAATGTGTATGTATTACATCTCCATTGTTTATGTTACATTTCTGCATTCGTATTACATTTCCAAAATTTACATTGCTATTTCCAGGTTCATCTTAAATCCCATATTAAGCTTTACATTTCCTACTGTATACACAAACAAACAGACAGACAGCATGGCACACAAAAGATTAGCATCAACGCTTCTATCAAGCCAATGGGAATGAGTTTATGCCGCCATATTCGGTTTACTCGCGCGATTTGCTCAAGTGCAGTGTTTGGGCTCCGAATTCCGGAAGTTTAGAGGGTCGATAAATTGTTCCCTGACAGAAGGTGAAGTGTTCCCAACCCCCATTACTGGACCTTGGTCTAATTATTGTCAAGTTGCAGATATTGGTTCCTGCATCCCTCCCTTGTGTTGTAGTTTTTAAGTGCACAGCTAATAGTTATTACGATGGACACGGGGTTATGTCCGGTTTTTAAAAAGATCAAGATCATCTAATGCACATGCTGTTGCTGCTGTCGCTGTTGTTGCTGTTGTTGTTTATTTGTTTCTTTGTTTGTTTTTGTTTTGTTTTCTTTTGCATATTTTCGACTGTTGAAAAAAAAATGTGCTCATTTTGATGAAATCTTGTTTTTGTTTAAAACGAAATGCACGTTGTAAACTGATTTTTTTTTATTTATCATAATTTAAACAAAAAAATATATATTACTGCATCCAATGCAGTCTGAAGAGAGGGTACAACCCGAACAAATGACTGGGGTCCCCTCCCCTCCCTCCCCTTCAGATTTAGTGGTCTGTTTATATTTTTGCCGGTTGTGAAGGATCGGAGGAGGCACGGTAGTTGAAATCGTCAACGCAATCAGTGGTTCTCGTCAACGCAATCAGTGGTTCTCGTCAACGCAATCAGTGGTTCTCGTCAACGCAATCAGTGGTTCTCGTCAACGCAATCAGTGGTTCTCGTCAACGCAATCAGTGGTTCTCGTCAACGCAATCAGTGGTTCTCGTCAACGCAATCAGTGGTTCTCGTCAACGCAATCAGTGGTTCTCGTCAACGCAATCAGTGGTTCTCGTCAACGCAATCAGTGGTTCTCGTCAACGCAATCAGTGGTTCTCGTCAACGCAATCAGTGGTTCTCGAGTTGGGACAATGGTGTGACTGGTAGATATGTTCGGAGTCAATGAGTTGTTTTTTTGGTTGTCCAGATACAGTCACGTGATAACAACAATGACACCTACATGTGTAGTTAGTTGTCAATGAAGACTGAAATGTCAGCATTTAAGTTCAAATCACACAAAAAGAAAAGCACCAGAGTCTATATATATGTCGGCCTACATACACAAGAGTAAAAGTAAAGTTCCCTAACGGGCTATTTGGGGCAGATGAAGTGTATAACTCATCTGTTTCTATAACCTCGGCATATGAAGGACTTGTGTGGTTTAGCACAACGCCCCAGCCGCCTTTACTTCCCCAACTTAAAGTCAGGTACCCATTTAAAGCTGGGTGGACTTGTTGGGACGACTTTGAAACACATTTTACCTGGAAAAAATTCCCCCATGGTTCTCGCCGAGGATCGAACCCAGAGAGTATCTTTCGTTAATATTGTTTCAGTTTCAAGTGAACATTGAGGCTCAACGAGTCCGTGGACAAATAAAACAACAGGTTGATTTAACAAACTTACTGAACTCACACATTTTTTTAAAAAGCGTACTTTAACTCATGTTCTAAAAATAGCCTAGATATCTCTTCTGTGGAATTTATTTTTCTTTATTTAATTAAGCCTAAGACTTATTCACCAATGGGAATTTTCGTTCATCTCAGAAAAAATATAAACTTAGCGATGTGCTAATTGAACATTTGTTGAAATCTGCTCAGACAGTCAGCCCTGTTATATTTGTGTTCATTTCACCTGTAGATTTGTTCATTCCAACCTGGTTTCAACCTGGACTGTCTGTTCTCCTGGTCCATCTCACCTGTATTCGATTCTAACAATATTAATTTTGGAGCTTTGCCCAAAATTTAAAAAGTTTGATGGGGTACATAAAAAAGTTGGATTGGTTAATTGGGATTTATTCGTTTCATTAATTTCAGGAAAACTGTGATAATAATCGAGAGGGAATCATTTAAAAAAAATTCATTTGGTAAGACACTTGAGGAAAGTATCACGAGAAAATTTTATTGATTCATCACTTTTAAACATCAGAGAAACAATACACGCCTGAAATTGTATCCATTGTTGATGTTTTAGAAGAAATTAGATCCAAACATTTTTTTCTCATATTGTTAACAATGGGTTATCATTGAGTTATTATTGCTGTACCTTGAAAAGTGATTCACTGGTTATCAGAAACAAATGACTCAGTTTGAAACGGCTTTTAAGTGATATATCTCAAATTGAAATTCGGACAGACAGATAAACAGGAAGGTGTAGATAGCTAGATAGATTTGCTGATTGATTGAAATATATATTCAGTTCGAAGCTGCTTTTATATGTTATACCTAAAATTAAAACAAAAAAAAATCGAACAGACAGACAGGTAGGTAGGTAGGTAAGTAGATGCATTTATTGATTAATTGAAACATATGTTCAGTTTGAAGCTGTTTTTTTTAGGTAAATCGGTATGTAGGTTGGTAGGGTACATTTATTGATTGGTTGAAATACATAAATAATTTGACAAACGGACAGTCAGACAAAAAAAAAGGGTTATGGCAAACTGTTCCTACGTCGATATAACACTTTAAATGTAAAACAAATCTGTAATAATTTAAAATAAAAATCCAAAAAAAAAAAATTCATGCAATCATTTACAATTGGACGACCTACTTAGTAATTAACAATTGTGCAGTGGATCTATAGTATACGTTTTCTGTTTTATGTAAGTATTCATATTTTCAGGACGGGAGACGGGAGGAAAGGGCACAACTGCCTGTTTTGAGAAACACTGCGATCGCTATGAATGATTATTTTTTTCCCCTCACAAGAAACTGCTAAAGACAATCAAGACCTTTCTTTGAGTAAACACCGATAGATATAAAAGGTTGAGGTCTGGAAGTCATGGAACTCTCTTGTAGTGAATATAGCTCCCCCACCCCCTCCCCGTTGCTGACACAGGATGACATTTCGCACAAATGATTCCAGATTGACAAAAATTAACTGGCCAACTCTTCACAACGCTGCGGTGTTTGTAGGAAGTCACTTGATCGATGAATGATAGCTCATACCTGATGCTGCACTCACACCTTATGTCTGTCTTTCCAATCTATACTCTACTACTGTCGTATGTTATATCTTACCTGTTGCTTCAATTATCTGTCTATCCAATCCATGCATAGACGCCTTATGTCTGTCTAATTATCGCTTCATTTGTCTATCCAATCTATACACTACCATCTATATGTCTGTCTACCTGTAGTTAAATTTGTCTGTCTATCCAATCAATACACTACCATCTTAATGTCTACCTGTTGTTACAATTGTCTGTCTATCCATTCCATACACTACCATCTTAATGTCTGTCTACCTGATGCTACAGTTGTCTGTCTGCCCAATCCATACACTACCATCTTAATGTCTGTCTACATGCTGCTACAGTTGTCTGTCTATCCCTATACAACTAAATTTCCAGTGTTTCTCAACCTTTCTTCCTGCTAACCCAACAAAACCTTTCTAAACATTTTACGACCTAACCCCCCCCCCTCAGGCAATGTAACATCCATACTTAGCAATATTTAAAAAAAAATTACTTTTTCAAATTTACATCGCCCCCATAATAACCGAATTGCCCCAAAATAAACTAATTGCCCCAAAATAAACTAATTGCCCCATAATAACCTAATTGCCCCATAATAACCTAATTGCCCCATAATAACCTAATTGCCCCATAATAACCTAATTGCCCCAAAATAACCGAATTGCCCCATAATAACCGAATTGCCCCATAATAACCGAATTGCCCCAAAATAAATAACAGAATTGCACCAAAATTACCTAATTGTTAAAAAAACACCTAATTGCCTCATAATAACCGAATTGCCCCCGTCTGTCTTATTTCAGCCTAAAGATCGCGGTCTGTCTGCGCTAAAATCATAATTTCTTTATATCGCTCATTCTTAAGAGTGTGTGCGTGTGTGTGGATGTGTGTGGGGGGTGCGTGTGTGAGCACGCAGTAAACAAAGCAACACCTGATGTACAATAATGACATAATGTCCAAATGGCTCGCCAAAGATAGTCAACTCCGGATGACCTAGGTTAAGATCTCTGTAAATATCTACCCAATGGGCGTAACGCAATTATCAACAATCATACTTTAAACGCATTTAATCTATCAACAATCATACTTTAAACACATTTAATCTATCAACAATCATACTTTAACACATTTAATCTATCAACAATCATACTTTAAACACATTTAATCTACCAACAATCATACTTTAAACACATTTAATCTACCAACAATCATACTTTAAACACATTTAATCTACCAACAATCATACTTTAAACACATTTAATCTACCAACAATCATACTTTAAACACATTCAATCTACCAACAATCATACTTTAAACACATTTAATCTACCAACAATCATACTTTAAACACTAATTTAACCTACTGCAGACTACTGTCGGTGTTTTGGTCGCCAGTTTGATCTGAGGGCTCTCCCCCCCCCCCCACACCCACCTAGGTGTTTGTCAGACGCCCTGTGATTCCGGGGATTCTCTCTGACGGAGTCAGACAGACGCATAGACAATGTGACAGGGGAGTGCACCAGACATTTTGTGCACCATCTCCACAACGAGAGGTTCGAACTATGCAAACTTTCGATTACATAAATAGGATCAATGCCACTAGATCTATAGCGTTACGCAGACATGGTGAAAAATGCCACTAGATCCACAGAAAGACCGAGACGTTGCCAAATGCCAAAATATATATATGGTGTGTCCCGCGAGATATCGAAGAATGATCTAGCTGCGTCTGTCTGGCACGACTATATCTGTCTGGCACGACTATATCTGTCTGGCACGACCATGTCTGTCTGGCACGATGCGAGGTTACATGGTGTAGTTGTTTTGTTGCATGTTAAAGTAAGCCCTAATTGTGTGGATAGAGTTGCTGGTTCGAATCTAAAACGTCTATCGCATGATTTGAATACAGGGGAACGGATGATTGTGCAGTGTAGAGGGATGCTCGACTGTCGACCAGAGGAGTCCCGGTTCGAAACTATTTGAGAAACTTGAAGTTTTTCAGGTCCTGGTGATTGTTCTCCTAGTCCACCCAGCTTTATTTGGGTACCCTCACTTTAAAATTGGGGAAAGTAAAGGCGGCTGGGCGTTGTGCTGGCCACAGAATCTCTAAAGCGCCGGGGGGGGGGCAGGAAATAAATGTTACTAAGTAGAAGAAACAAGTAGAGGGGGCCAGACAAAACGCAGGGGGGGTCCCTGCCCCCGCCCCCCCCCCACCGCACGCTACGGGCCTGGCTAAGTGTGATGCAATCCGAATATTTTCGGGCCCCCAAGCCTTGTAATGTCCAGCGGCTTTCGTAATGTATTGCATTAGTAAACCGGAGGAAAAGGGGGGGGGGGACTCAGAGGTCCCCTAGTTGTCAAATTTTGTAAAGTGCCCTTAAGCCCCTAAAGGCTCATTGGTGCAGATGAAGTGTAGAATTAATCTGTGTCAATAACCTCGACTTATAAAGGGATTGTGTGGTTAGCACAATGCCCAGCCGCCTTAACTCCCCTAACTTAAAGTCAGGTGACCCATCTATAAAGCTGAGTGTACTTTGGGGGGACTTTCACCAAAAACTTAAAAAATCCACAGGTTCACACTAAGGTTCGAACCACACGACCACCCGTCCCCCGAAATTTTGTCAGGAACCCCAAAATTTAAAGCTGCGGACCTAGAGGAGGGTGGGTAAGGGGGTGGGGGGGGCAGATTTTGTCCTCTTCGGCGATTACCGTCACGTCACTGATGTTAGAATTCAATAATGTTAAACTTGAACTTTCACAGATAAGTTCACAACCTGCGTGATTATGAAACTGTTGATACATGTTATAAATCCACGGAATGTGTGGCACGCTGCTGAAATGCACTGAATACATTGATAATCATCTCAATAACTGTTGTTAAAATACTTAAGTCTGTGTTTCATATTATAAACAAGATTCTTAAATAAAGATAAAATTCATTTGAAAATAAAGTTGTTTTCAGATTTTGTTTAAGGTATTTTTTTTTTTCGAATTATTTTGGTTAATGTAGATGAACTAGATACACGTTAATCTGGGTCAATTATTTCTACACAGAAAAACAAAAAATGTATTCAGTTGGACTGTTGAGATCTTGACCTATGTCCAACAGAAACAAGAAAGTGAATGGCTTCAAGATTCACACACAAATCAAGTTTAAAGGTTTCCTGAAGAAAACAAAAAAATATTTCAGTTCTGATCGGGGAAAATAGAACAAAACTGTCACACAGGCAGACGACAGCTCGGAACACAGAAAATGTGGAGTTGAGCAGAACATAGACCTATTTGGGTTAGATAGAACTGAACAGAACATAGAATATAGACATAGGTGTGTTGGAGATCACTGTGTCACTCAAACATCGAACATAGATCTTCGTTAGTCACGAGTCATATAACCATGAGGGAACTGGCAATAGCAAGATTAGTAAAATAAAGAATAGAAGATGGTGGGGCACGGGGGAACAGAACATGGACGCTACTGGGCTAAGTCAAGTCATCAAGACGACACACACACACACACACGCACATATATATATATATATATATATATATATATATATATATATATATAATCTGTTGTTGTTTGTGTGTGTGTGCCCCTTTTTCAATCTTAGTCACAGTTCATTGTGTATTGGCTCGGGGTGGGGGTGAGAAGATGCAAGATATAAAAACATGGCATAACTAAAACAGAACAGAGAGCATAGCCTCTCACCGCATGTAAAATAAAACTACAGTCTAATTAACTTTATTCACATTATTTAAGCACAATAACATTGAAACAAAGAAAAAAAATTAACACATATGTAAACAACAGTAATTCACGTGACATTGTGTGGAGAAAATTCACGTGACATTGTGTGGAGAAAATTCACGTGACATTGTGTGGCAATATACAGGCCGTACTATGAGTGTGTTTATGGATCTGACACATATGTAAACAACAGTAATTCACGTGACATTGTGTGGAGAAAATTCACGTGACATTGTGTGGAGAAAAATCACGTGACATTGTGTGGCAATATACAGGCCGTACTATGAGTGTGTTTATGGATCTGACACATATGTAAACAACAGTAATTCACGTGACATTGTGTGGAGAAAATTCACGTGACATTGTGTGACAATATACAGGCCGTACTATGAGTGTGTTTATGGATCTGAAGGAGATCCTGCACTGCAGCATTTTTCAATTAGGGACGTGAAAAAATGCCGCCCGATGGAATGAATTGTTTTAACGGGGTATGTCCTAAATACTTTTAATGTTCATGTGTCGTTCATGTGTCGTTACAGATTTATCACACAAATAAACAAACAATACCAACGGTGCCCTGTCTATTTCTGAAGACAATGATAAATATCGACCAGTGTCACGTGTCAGGTACGTGCGGTATCCTGTTACCTGGAGTGGTCATATTTCATCTTCAGCCAGCGGTGGAGAAAACAAATCATTTCATCATTAGCCACCAGAGCTAAAGAATCGAGGCTAAACTTTCCCATCGCTTATCAAGTGACACGTATATGTTCTACAAGTCGATGTATGTTCCATGAAGTTGTTGCTGCTATTGTTCTTATTTAAAACGAGTCTTATTGTTCAATCAAGTCTTGTGTTTAAAATAATCACGTTTTTTTTAAAAAAAAACAAAAACAATTGTCTTTCGAATTATGATTTAAGAGTTAAATCAAGATATTTCTAGCCTCGATCTATTAGTTCACTCAAGTTATTCAGATCGTCAGTTCCAATCAATATGTTCTCAATCAACATCTCTCTGACTCCCAGTTCCAATCAAGATGTTCTCAGATGTGTCTCATAAATGTCTCACATGGGTCTCAGACACTGTCTCATGTGTGTCTCAAATATCTCAGATGTGTCTCATGTGTGTGTCTCATGTGTGTGTGTCCCATGAGTGTGTCTCACTTGTGTGTCTTATGTGCGTCTCAGGTGTGCCTCAGATGTGTCTCAGATGTGATCCCGTTTCAACGATGAATCAAATGGCATGAAGACGTCTTGTCACAACGGGTTAGACCACGGCGGATACAACAAAAGCTATTTTCATCCATAACCGTTGCTAGGAAACCATCCCTGACTTTCTCAATACATCAACACACACACACACACACACACACACACACAAAACAACTTAACATTCGCTCCATTAAGTTTATGATGTCATTGGTCTAAATATCCACAGTTTGTTCGCTAGCTAAGTCCATCTGTGTGAGTTCCCACTAAAAGTACTGAAAGTACTAATAAAACTAATCTTCATTGACACTGTGCCAGATGGGGTTGAGTTTATTTGTCATAATTACTGGAAGGGAAAATGTTCATTGTCAATTTATTTTGGAAAATTTTTAACAAGAGAATTAAAAATTGAAACTTAATAACGACCACAGCGACCAGTTAAGTTGCGCTTGCGTACTCGTACATAAAATAAAAAAATTACACAGTGATTTTTTTTTTGGGGTTTAAATACTATTTTTCTATATCATTAAACAAAAATAAATCAAGATAATATATATATATATATATAAGCGATTTGGGCTCTGCGTTAAATCGAAAGTAAAGAATTAATACAACAGTATTCCAGTTTAAAATACAATCATGAAAAAAAATCGGATCTGCCCGAAACCAAAAATAACCTAGCTTACCGATCAAGCCTAAGGGGATATAACTCCATGTTTTGCAGGGTGCAGCTAGTAAAACATATTATTGAACAGTTTTTAGCGGACACATTTTGTGACAAGAAAAAAAAAAAGAAGTTGAGTCTAGAATTTAAGAAAATTTTGAAAGCTAAAAATAACAAACGGTGTATTTTTTTTTTATATTATATAAAAAAAACTAGCCTTCCCCGACAGGAGAAGTTATAATTTTAGGAGGTTTACCCCAAACATTTTGCAGGAACCCCTTAAGAAGATATCGATGCCACTGTATACAAATATTTATAAATATCAGGCACATGTATCTATATTGTGTTTCAAGTGTAAACATTTCACTAGTTACATTGGCCAGGTTGGCTTTCAGTTAGTCGTTCATTTGAACCTACAAGGGAGACAGACTATGGGGATCTTCAGGCCAGCCTTACGAAACATACAGAACTCCTTCATACCTCAGACCTTGGCCTTGCTGCTCAAATGCTGCATGTTTACATGTTTCGGTAAATTCCTGGCCTTTAGGTGGGCCTTTTATCCCCAGCACCCCGACCCCTTGTTGAACTGACTTCGCCTTTCAGTATTTCGTCATTATCCCTTAATGCCCTTTCCATATTGGGCTCTTATTATAGGCCAGAGTTTTCTAAAGATAAATTCTTGCTTTTTTTTTGTTTTTGTTTTAGTGCCAGCTATGGGGGAAAGTCAAGCATGGAGCTAAAAATATGCGAATTTTACACTTGATCTTCTGAAATCAATACGGTTTTCACGACCCACCTGTAAAGCCTACGTAAAACTACGAAAAAAAAAAGAATAAAAATGTATCCTATATATATATTGTTCAAATTAACTAACTTTTAGATTTTCAACAAAAAAAATGAAATATAACTGCAATTATGCACAAATAGATTATCGATCTAATTATCTAATAATATTAATAGCTGTCTCACGTCTGTGTTAGATCGAAAGTCGAAATCAAGATTTCAAAATGGCGTCTTGCCTGCGTCTCGATTCGATACATGTTTGTTGTTTTTTTTTTTGTAATCTAGTTTGGAATAGTTTCTGCGGTTTTCAAACATGAAGCCCAAAGACAAAATGTAAAATAATTCCATTTAAATATTATTTTCTTTATTTATTTTTACAACGTATTGCATCTTTAAATTGTAATATAATGAAAAAATCGGATCTGTCCGAAACGAAAAAAATAACCTAGCCTGCTGATCAAACCTACAATAAGTGCATGACTTTCGACCTGATGGTCCAGAGTTCGAACCCCTGTTAAAAGTGCTTTCTTTCCTAGCTTTAAATTGAAAAACAAGTGTGATGTATTGATTTGGTCAGTGAAACATCCTTTAAATAATTGAAGCTGGGGGCTGTCCATTATTTATGTCAACAAATTTTTGGCGATTTTTACCTACCCCCCTCCCCTTGTCAACAACTTGTCAAACTTCCAGAGACCCCCCCCCTCCCTATAAAATTACGTCAACATTCGATTACACCCCCCCCCTAAAAAAATTGGCTCCCAAAATGTTTATGTGGCAAAATTAGTAGGAATATAGTTAGTTTAATTAAAATACTGAATGTTAAGCGAGTGTGTAACACAGGAATAGAAGAAACGCTGCTTAATTTCCCTTTATTAAGTAATTATATTAAATTTTAAAAAAAGTAACATTGTTAACGTCAACTTTTCTTGACCTCCTCCCCCTCCCCCTTGTCAACAATTGTCAAAAATTTTCTGACCCCCCCCCTTCCACCCTATTTTGTTGACGTAATTAATGGACAGCCCCCCTGCATTACTTGTAATAAAGTTAAAAGGTATATATAACATATTCTCTTTGTATGCACTTCGCGTGCGCCTGCAAGCAGTGAGGCTTATGTATAAAATACAGGCCTATTGTGGCCTGCACAAATTAGTATAAATTGACTCTGTGTGTGTGCACACACGCTCACATGCGCGTACAAACGATCGGACGTTACTATGGCAACATATAAACCGCAAAACAAAAAAAAACCACTTCTGTGAATGTTTCCTCTCTGCACACAGGTAAGCAAAAGGTCAAAGGCTACCTGAGATTCAGAAAGTAGTCCTGATCAATAAATGCCATTTCGTCTATCGTTGAAAGGTGTGAGGATAGGGTGGATGAGATCATGCACGGGGTGGAGACGGGGGGGTGGGGGAGTCTCTAAGAACGGATACAATGGGTGAGGTCATCTCCAGGTATTTATTCTTACCTCGGTCTGGAACTACTATTGTCCTGGGAGTAAACACACACGGCCATGTTCACAATGGGATCCTTTCCTGTTGTCTAGATTGAATATTGTAAGATGTGGAGATTGTGGAGTTATTACGTGTGGAGAGACACGGTGTGTATAGAGAATTGTGTCCGGGTGTGGCAACAGATAGGATAAAGAAGGAAAATGAGGAGATGGTTTGTCTTAAGTAGATCTCTGAGAAAAACAAATTGACCGAATGAAATGTAAAAACAAATGGACCATATGAAATGTAAAAACAAATGGACCATATGAAATGTAAAAACAAATGGACCACATGAAATGTAAAAACAAATCGACCACATGAAATGTAAAAACAAATAGAGCATATGAAATGTAAAAACAAATGGACCATATGAAATGTAAAAACAAATGGACCATATGAAATGTAAAAACAAATGGACCACATGAAATGTAAAAACAAATCGACCATATGAAATGTAAAAACAAATGGAGCATATGAAATGTAAAAACAAATGGAGCATATGAAATGTAAAAACAAACTGACCATATGAAATGTAATTTCTAATGACAGGGATGACCATACATGAGGTCAACGAGAACTGCATTATAGTTTTCATAAAGAATAGAATGCTATATGAAAGTTATACTTTGGTCAATTTATCAAGTTTTAGTAAAGGAAAAAGTAATGACATTTATTTATCTATTTGTTGATAAAAACGAACTCAATGTAAACCGCACTAAATTCAACAAAGAGCCTCATTTCTGACAAAGTTGAACTATAACATAAACTGGGGTCGATTTTGAAATATCATGACAGTTTATTTATTACTTGAATTAACTGAGCGATGAAGTGAATACAAAATTTCTACAGGGTTCAGATTCGAATGGCCGTGTGGCAAAGCGCTCGACTTTCGACCAGCGGGTCCCTGGTTCGATCTTCAGTGAGGACCAATGGATATTTCAGGTCATGGTTAAAGTCTCTGCTATATCTCTCGTGCTGTCCCCATGGTCTATGGTAAGGGTGAAAGAAGGGCACCGCAGAACCCGTCCCATCAGTGGTTTAAAGGATCTAAGAGATTTCATCTCATCCTTACAGGGACCGCAAACATATGGTTTCTGATCACCTTAATGTCCGAAATGAGATGACTACTGCAACAGCAAATATTTCCTATTTCCCTTTGCGTGTGTGTGTGTGTGTGTGTGTTCAGTGGGCTTGATGAAGATGATGGGTTCAAACCTCAGTGACAAAGACTTAGATTCACCTTCAATTTTAGCTTTGATGACCACTGCCAAGGCAACGGATGCAGTCACTGTGTAACCTAATGGAGGCAAATGGCTTGGGTGACTGGTTGGTAGCGAGCCGGATCTTCACGCTGCAGCTCGACCTGCAAGCCTTGGGTTACGGTTCGAGTCCTGGCGAGTCCCAGACATGCTAAACAAATTGTCTCCCGTGCTGCCAACATGGCCACTACACAACCAGCCCATTAGCGGTTTATAGGATCTAAGAGATATAGGGATACTCCATTCGGGGATCAATAGCAATAGAGAAACAAACGTTAATCGCGCACGTGCGGACTCTGAAAATGCCTCCCTTTCCCATGCCAAAAATTATAAAAAATGACGCCTCTCTCGCCGCCCCCCCCTCGCTGGGGGCTAAGTTAGTGACGCCCTGAGACGATCTACCTACCTACTTACGATGCTAATCAATAGATACAACCTTATCCTTGACGTGCCTTAATATAGTCTTTGGGGGCCATATACACATTTACTGACGGGGCCCTATACACATTTACTGACGGGGCCCTATACAAATTTACTGACGGGGCCCTATACACATTTACTGACGGGGCCCTCTTAGCGCGAGATTTAAATACTGGAATGACTTTTGCGCACGACAGATGAGTCGATTTATCCCGTTTCAAGTAACGACTGTATTGTTGATTCACTGTTTGTTTTCTTGTTACATGGAAACAAGCTTTAAACTGTCACATAAGATCAAAAGACTTCGCAAAAGGATTGATCAGACTTATTATAGATTGATTTCCCCAGTGTCATTGATTATAGTAGACTGGCAGACATGAGCAGTCATGTGCTAAACTGTGATGGCAGGTTTTGGAGGTTACTGGGGTAAACATCTCACAGTGAGTGTCTCGCAATCACGGCAAAAAAGAATGGCATGCTTTAAATGTCAAACCATGACACGTGACATGTGTTGTTGTTGTTGTTTTCCCAGTGATGCAGAATGGTGCACTATTTTTTTTTCCGATCATCTTTTTGATTGATGTTTCAAGTCATTGTTTCAGTCACTGGTGCGCATAATGTGCACAATAAACAAGAAAGTAACTTTAGTACACTACTAAACACCACAGATGTTTGAGTGAAGATATTGCGCTACTTGTAGCCCCCTGTCCCCATCCCCCAGAGGCCGCCACTGACTGTCATTAAGTTGTGCTTTACGGTTATACAGTATGTCATTTAGTACTGCCAGTGCCGTCTTATCATATGGGGGCCTAGAGATGTTGGCCCTCCCGGGTGGAGGGAGGGGGGTGGGATCCCGAGTATAAATTGACTATGTGTGCATTCACGTGAATTGCTACATAATGTCAAGTGAATTACTGCACAATGTCAAGTGAATTACTGCACAATGTCAAGTGAATTACTGCGCAATGGCACGTGAATTACTACACAATGTCAAGTGAATTACTGCACAATGTCACGTGAATTACTGCACAACGTCCCATGAATTACTGCACAATTTCACGTGAAATACTGCACAATGTCACGTGAAATACAGTTGTTTATTATCTCTTAATTTAAAAGTAATGATACACTCATAACGTATGCTTATAATACATTATCTTTTAAAGTGATATTGTTGACTGTCTAATGATATATTTTTGTATATTGTTTAATAAAGTACTGTAGCACATTGGCATGAAGTAAGCAAATGAAGATAAGAGTTCTCTGTGGATCTCTATATTACAGAGACAAAGATATCTATTCATCACTAATTAATAAAACTTCTCTTCAAAGTTAACATATAATCTCACTCACACACACACACACACACACACATATATATATATATATATATATATATATATATATATATATATAATATATATATATATATAGCTTTGCAGGGGGAAACAACTCTACACGCCGCTACTATTACCGAGTTAACTGCCCGGTGTAAACTTGTTTCTGTGGTGGTTGAGCCGAACAATGACCTGCTCACCCAGCGCACACGTTGGAGGGAGGGAAAGGGGGGAAGGGGGGGACGCGAGTACACCGCAGGCGGTGGTGAGCAACTTAATTGATGATGATGAACGAAGCCTGCTACACACTGGAAATGTCATCCAAATATCAGCATTTTAAACCGGATTAAAACCGTTCTGCAGCTACCAGCAGTTACCACACGGGATAATAACAGCAGCAGTTTAAAAAAAAAAAACGTGTGCCTACATATGTGGGCAGCGACCTCAAGTAGCCATGAAAAGTTTAAGGGCTGATTGGGGAGTGGGGGGGAAGGGTCATGGTATTTCAAACCTCTGGTCTACAGCGTACAAAATGTCTATATTTATCCGTACATGTATATTGTTGAGTAAGATAAACTGACAAGAGAATAATGGGCTTTGGGAGATGAAAAGTTTGTACATCAGATGGTACGATGGGGAAAAAAAAGTGTTTGATGGTAGACTATGGGTGGATGGATGGAATCAGACGAATCGGTTCCTGTATAACGGGGTGGTAGGGGAGTGCGCATTAAGGGTGGAATATCTTGTACATTACTTAAGAGGTTAACTTGCTCAAACTCCAAAACCCTTTTTAGTTGTTTTTTTTTTCTTTCTTGGTTGTATCAATGGGGTGGTACATACATCAATCCAGAGGCGCAACTAGACCAAAACTTTCAGGGGGGGGGGGGCTCAAATAAAATCACTTGTATTAAACATCATGAGAAACAACTTACTTACATGTGACTAATTTTGGTCTAATCTTATAAAAAAAAATTATTTCGGGGGGAGTGGGCAAATGCCCCCAATGCCCGCCCGCCCCCCCCCTTGTTGCGCCACTGCACCTATCTTACATTGTAGAGTAAGGATAATAGTTTCAGTTCGTGTGATGTGCATTGACAAGTAACACAGTTTGAATCGAACACTTTATAGACGTATCGGTGGCAATATGTTGAGGGGGGGGTGGACATTTAAATCAATAAGTCAAGGCCAGAGATTTATCCCCAGACTGATTATCTTCAGACAGATGTAACCTTTTTTAGAAATGGCGTGAACGGCCCCTGATAAAAGTGATAATTAATAAATAAATAAATAAGATGTATATTTAAAAGCAGAGATTCTCAAATTTTGGCCCTTTTGTGGCTCAACGACAAACCTATCCGGTTATTACGACCCACCAATTAAGAAAGGAAAAAAAAATGATAGAACAGCTTCAAATTAATTGCATCTATTCTCTTTTGAGTAAATATGGTTTTCCGCGACCCACTTCAAATCAGTTCGCGATTCAAACTTCTGAGAAACACTGACCTAAAGAAATAAATCAGTTTTATTCAAATAGAAATAAATGGCGGGAAATCGTCGTCACGACAAGCTCCGGTAACAAACAAACACTTCCAAAATCCAACATATTCCTTAACATATCATCTCTAAATTTTTTGTGGACCAAAATTATTAAGGTACATTCCCTTGGAAAAAAAATGAACCGGTTGGAACTAAATATTCAGGGTAGGGAGGTGGGTGATGGTTCAATCTGCTATGAACAGTGAAACACCCTGAGCTTATCTCCAGCAATGTCCCTGTTCATGTCGTAATGCCCATTTATGTAAAAATTAAAAAAAAAATTAAAAAAAAAACTATGCACCGGATAAAACAACGGACTTAAATTTAGAAAAATAAAAAAACTGTGCACCGGGATAAAACAACGGACTTAAATTTAGAAAAATAAAAAAACTGTGCACCGGGATAAAACAACGGACTTAAATTTAGAAAAATAAAAAAACTGTGCACCGGGATAAAACAACGGACTTAAATTTAGAAAAATAAAAAAACTGTGCACCGGGATAAAACAACGGACTTAAATTTAGAAAAATAAAAAAACTGTGCACCGGGATAAAACAACGGACTTAAATTTAGAAAATAAAAGAAACTATGCACCGGATAAAACAACGGACTTAAATTTAGAAAATAAAAGAGACTGTGGAAAGGATTAAACAACGGACTTAAATTCTCTAATTCAACTCTTGGAAAAACAAAAATGTTGTTCTATTGTTGATTTTTTTTTCCCCCACTCTCCTAAAGTTTCTGAAGACCTGGAGGCTGGCACAGTCCATCGATTTTCACTCTTATTACACTGTTCTCTTGACTGTCTTTTCATTTGGTTAAAAAACATTAAAAGCAAGAAAAAGATAATAAAAAGATAATATAAAATAAAAAAAATTTCTAACGGGGGAAAAAAAAGTTTGAAATAAACGCATCAAATGTCAACAGTGTGTTTAGGCTTGGATAATTTTAAAAAAAAAGGAAATGTATATTTTTATTTGTGTACAAAGCATTACAAATTCAGACATTAATAGACATTTGTAAAAAAAAATGAACATTATCATTATGACTGTCAGTGTGTCCAACTTAGTTTGAATATGTGACAGAGGTGAAAAAAAGTGTATGATCAATACGGAACACACATACACCACAAGAACACAATGATAGAGTTAGATTATACTGGTTGGTTTGATTGATTCATTCATTGATTGACATTACTTAAGTACTTAGAAATACTCATTTTTTCTTAAATATGCCAGAAGTTTTTTTGTTTTTTTTTTAAATCAAACTGAAAGATTTTGAAATATCTCAATATCCACTAAATTATAAACAACAGGTGTTTAACAGATTTGTTTTTATTTGTTAGAATAACTTGTCGGTAAGTTGCAGTTTGTATTTATTTAAACAAAAAAAATACAGCAGTAAATGCCATTAATTATAGGAAGGCAGAATGATAAATTAATAGAAAGACAAAAAGAGATATTGTCCGAAAGATAGAAAAAGATACAGACAGAAAAATAGTGACAGACAGAGAGACACAGAGAGACAGAGAGACACAGAGAGACACAGAGAGACAGAGAGACACAGAGAGACAGAGAGACACAGAGAGACAGAGAGACACAGAGAGACAGAGAGACACAGAGACAGAGAGACAGAGACAGACAGACAGAGAGACACAGAGAGACAGAGAGACACAGAGAGACAGAGAGACAGACAGACAGACAGACAGACAGACAGACAGACAGACAGACAGACAGACAGACAGACAGACAGATAGATAGATAGATAGATAGATAGATAGATAGATAGATAGATAGATAGATAGATAGATAGATAGATAGATAGATAGATAGATAGATAGATAGATAGATTAGATAGGCATCCGTCTATCGAGGCCTGTTTCGTTTTTCTTCAATGGACGCTATTATATGGGTCAGACATGAAACGCTGTCAACAGCACATCACGTGGGGAGTGAGCACTTCATCTAAAGACTCACCATCTTCATTAACAACGTGTTGTGTGTGTCATAATTACAGGTTGGATTTTTTTATTTTATTTTCTTTCCTTCCCATTGAAAGACATGAAAGTGTATCGAATCCACTGTGTGTGTTATACAAGGCGGCTGACTACTACCTGATTGTTTGTTCAACCAATCACGGATAGCGACGCCATCTGTAGGAAAAAAAAAAACCACTGGCAAAATTAAGATGGACGTGGCCTAGATAGCTAGTCGTCTGAACAGGTGAACGGTTTCTCACAGGAGTTAAGTTCGTTATAATTAATGTTACAGAACAGTTGCAACCTTTATTTTTTTAAAATGGTGGTTGTGGTAGGGTGTGTGTGTGTGTGTTTGTGTGTGTGTGTTTTTAAGTCTTCGATCAATACCTGGACACGTCTGTACTGTGATATCAGAGGATGGGTGGAGGGGGGGGAGACTTGCTTTAAGGGGCTAAATCTTCAGCTAATAATAATAATATTATTGACCTGAGATAAACAACACACGTCATACGCTGACCAATACATAGACTTTTTTTTTGCCAGTCACAAGGGAGGGCCATCTTTAAAAACTTGTGAGTGACCCCCCTCCCCTCCCCCCCGCCGGGGGATTAAACGGACATTGGGTTTCACAAATTTCAAATATTTTCAAGGGCCCAATATCAACAAACGTTGTTTTGTTTGTTTTTTTTTTTTTTAGTATTTTTTAGTCTGTGGGGGGGGTGGGGGCAAATTTATCTTTATCTAAGGTCCCATAATGTGCCTTTGCGCAGCCCCCCCCCCCCCAAATGTATTAACAGATCTGGCCCCATCAAAGCTTTTGAAATATAATTACTCCGCCTCCCATACCTTGTACCATGCATACTTGCCCAATATTCAAAAATGAAATCGTACCGTGATTGAATCTGAAAGAAAATGTTTTTGAAAAGTAGTGGGCTGGTTTTTCTGGAATATATCGCTCTGAAAATTTTTACTGAAACAGCTCGAATATTTTCAGAACAATTAATGAAAAAACTATTTTTTTTTCCTTATGGGGACGTCGGCCACACATTGGGTTACACGGGGTTCAGTAATTAAAAAAAATTAACTTTCAAGGAATGACAAGACATCGAATGTTACACAATAATCAGGTATGAACGCCAATGCCGGCACACACTCCGTAGAAATAGAATAACATCTTTCATTACAAGAACTGTGTACGGAATGATGGCAGTGTTGACAAACACACCACGGGCTTGGGGTGGAGTGCGGATAGTATTTCACTCAACAGATTTCTCGAGAATGTCAGATCTCAGTTTTGACTCGTTAGTTCAGCACACAGTTACGAATGACTTAGCAGGTTAAGCACGGCGGCACTGTTTATTTATTTAAAAAAAAAAAAACACCTGCCGAGGAAAGTGTCAAACTTCACTTTGATCCTGCAGTTCTATTTGTACTGCACTGAGGTGTACTGCTCTGATATGTGTGTAATTTACTATGGACCTAAAGTCGCATGTTTCGCTCATTACCAGATCACGTGGTCTCATTCAGCCATGACGTTATCCACTAATGAGAACAAAACAATCGACGGTCCTGACGGGGGGGGGGGGGGTTATAGGCCCACCAATCGCAAACGACGCCCCCCCCCCTGTGGGCATAATCCGGTCCACCGCCCATTTTTTTCCAATGATGCACAGCACTAGCCCTTTATGTTATGACCTTCACCTTTATTACATATTAGTTCATGTCAACACTCCCACCATCTGCTCTTGGACCAGCCCACCGGTCAAATTGACCAACCCAAATATGGCATTCAAAAGTTTACCTAGCCCTTACTAAGGCCCTTACATCTGATAACTCAAGTACAACCAATCTAAATACATGATAGAAGGAAAAGAGGCGTACCTCGGGTTGGGGAGGGGGGTCCAAATTCGAAAGTCCCCCATGGCCCCAACTTGAAGGGGGCCCGCGAACTTTTTTTTACATTAAATATTAAGTTCATTACCTCATGCCATGTTGTCGAATGTCAATATGCATGGGTCCCCCCCCAAAAAAAAAGAGGCCTAGCCCCCCGGGCCCACAAATCCCTAGGTTCGGCACTGATAGAACAGATAAGGACATTCTACGGCCATGGGGGCCAAGTACAGCCTTGTTTTCTTCGCTCGTTTCACATCAATGACGTTTGATTCACTCCACATTATTTCATATAATCACTCCACCCATCTTCTATTGGCACCGCCCTTCCTTCTGTCAAATTAAAGAACCTGTGGCAAAAAAGCTGAAGAGCGAGCAAAGTGCTTCGGGTTCAAATCCCGGGAAGTTCAAGGACTCTGTTGTTGTTTCATCTTTCTCTAGATTTCCAATGAAAACATTAGAAATTACTGCGCCACCCATGTGTACCTGGCATTGTTAGGATAAGTGGCTGTGTGTTGTGCCAACCATTCCACCATCACACACACACACACACACGACGTATAGGTAACAGGTGGACCAAACATCACCTTCACTATCACCTTTAAAGGGTTCTTTAAATATTTGATCAAGCCAACAGTGGTTCGTTTCGATCGTCTACATTACGTATCCTCGTGAGTCTCGATCTATTTAATGTGTTTTATGTTTGAGTTCAACTATGTCTACTACCTGCAACAGCTATAGTGTAGATGACAGTGTGTTGAGTCTGCTGTCATGCCCTGGCCTATATAGAATTACATCTGTCCTAACCTAACGTTTTACAAAATTTAACATCTGATCTAGAAAAAAAAAAGGTTGTGCAGTCAAATCAATACGATAGATTGATGATCAATCAATTATATTAAATCGTTGATTTTTTTCAATGATACACATGTATACATATTAACATAATAATTGATGCCAAGACAGGTGGACAGACAGGCAGAAAAACATGCATGCTGGCAGATAAACCGGCCAGCAGGCAGACAGACAAACATACAGACAAAAGGTAAAAAGACAGACAAGCAAAAAAGACAGACATAAGGTTAAACAGAAGGTGAAACAGACAGGCAGAGAGAGAGAGGGAGGGAGGGAGAGAAAGAGAGAGAGAGGAAGAGAAAGAGAAAGAGGGAGAGAAAGAGAGAGAGGGAGGGAGAGAGAGAGGGAGGGAGAGAGAGAGGGAGGGAGAGAGAGTGAAAGAGAGAGGGGGAGAGAAGGGGGAGAGAGGGGGGGAGAGAGAGAACGATTGATCGATTCTACATGGATACCACACTTCAAACGCCACTACAAACTTTGTCATTTAAGTAAAGATACAAACCAAACCATTTAATCATTCCAATTGAACGATCAGGCCATAAATAGCGCTGTGGATATTGTGAGCACCAAGTAAATACATCTTCACATTTTAGGGCTAGGCAGTATAAATTCTCGGTAATTTGTAATATCTACAACCACGTGGTGTCCACTAATGGTCATTATGTTTCCACTGGGCACTTTGATGGATATTTTTTTTCCCATTACACAAAGAAATGAAAATATGAAACTATTAAGCTTCTGACAATTCTTAGAAAAATCCGACAAATGCATTTGTTAACTAGTAATATGTATATAAGTAGGCCTACATAAGGAAGTTTTTCTTTTTACTTTTTTTTTAATATTGAATGTTAAATAATTAAATAAGACTATTATGATTCCTAGTTTACACATTTTCGATTATTTAGGTAATTTACATATAGCCTATTTATAATTCTATTCGTACAATCATTGTGAAGTATATATACCTGGTACATGTATTTTATAATTAAACTAGTAATCGTCTATTGGTACAGCCAGGATGATGTCCTGGAAGAATTTTTAACAGTCCATTTTGCACGTCCAGAAAAGTAACCAGCGTCTAAATTTATTTGTTTTGTGAGTTTATGCAGGGCCGTTCCTGTTGGAGGCTACCTAGGGTCCATTGCCAAAATGACCTTCTAGTTGGGACTTTTATATTGCCTGTACCTAAAATGTCTAAAAAGGCTCAACAGTTTGGGGAATCCGTCCAACCACTGTTGTCATAGATTACTAGCGTTACTGCCTACTGCCCCCCCCCCCCCGAATGTTACTTTGCCAAAAGCCCTTAAATTTCTTTGCCCAAGGTCCCCAGATTTATTTTTAGAGCCCTCATTTCATTTGCCTAGAGGCCCCATTAATGTTTGTCAAGTGCCTCCAAAATGTGCCTTGGTCTAGAGCCCCCCACACACACACACACAAACATAAGCCCGGCTCTGTGTACATGAACCTTTTTTCTAAAAAAAAAATTACCCAAAACGGTATTGGGAGATGAATGAGGGATGGATAGTGTTACAGTATCAATGTTTCAAACAGTCGATTCGCTGTACACAGCCATGAAATGTCCGAATAGCCATGGCCGTGAAATGAGCGAATAGCCATTCTGAATACTAGTATTTCAAATGCAGGAATAAATCAATGACGGATAAAAATAAAAAGAAGGTGAAAGAAGGGGCTGGGGGGGGGGGTTCGTCTTGTCGGCATACATCATAATGGCGGTATGTTATGAAATATTCATATAGCATTTTTTTTTAATACTTTTTATTTTACACACCAAAATCAGGCAATCAGTTGACACACAATATGGAAGTTACATACACGTGAAATCAATAGCCAGTGTGGTACGGCAAGGTCCGCACCCCTTTTAACCAACGTAAACAGTGGGGATAGACATGGTAACAATGGCCCGCTTTGTTTGTCCGTAATGAGGTGTTTCTATTGTGGTGGTGAAGTGTAAATGTAGGGTCCAGTTATCTAGGGAGAAGACCGAAATAAAAAAAAAATAATACAAAGCTTAATACGGCCAGGATCATCAAAGACCTCAAATAGACGTGAATGAACGATCGTCGAAAGTGTAGCGGTTGTCAAACAGTGGAAAATCTGTTTCAACAACAATGGAGGTACCAAAAGCGTGGGGGAGGGGAGGGGGGGTTTAGGAGCTATTCCCTCCCATGGACAGGGACACCGCCACAAAATCTGGGACCCCTGACAAACTCCGCCAACTGGGGCCCCTCTACTCCTAAAATTAACAATAATAATAAATTTCAAAAATTATTCATTTCCCCCCCCCTCCTCCAAAGGCCTTTGACCTTGACAAGTGCTCGAGTTTACCCCCCCCTCCTTCCCCGCCCCCTCCCGCCTAAAAAAATGATAGACCTAGAATAAAGGACGGTCTTAGTTAATGACGTACTAACGTAAGGACGAGCTGCTGCAACCAAACAAAAAAAATGTCTGAAGTAACGATGAAGGCTTTGATTTAAAGACTTGTCATCAACTGGTCTTAACATATAGAGTTGTCTGTCCACAGCACTCATGAACTATTCATTTTAGTTCGGCTCTTTGTTTTGTTTAATTGTATTTTTTACGTAGCAAAAATATATATGAATAAATTATATGCATCATATTTTTATGATATATCAAAGAATAATTAGATGTATAATTTTTTATGATATATATATGAGTATATTATATGTATTATATTTTTATGATATATAAATGAATAAAGTATGTGTATAATTTTTATGATATATAAATAAATATATTATATGTATAATATTGTTATGATATATAAATGAATACATTATATTTATAATATTGTCATGATATATAAATGGGTGCTGTCAGCATATTTAAAATGAAATGTGGTATTCTTACTGCAATACCTGCGGGAAATCGCATCACGTATTGATACGGTTTTGTTTCGGATAATGGCGGAAATCCGTTCCAGAGTGAATGTCCTTCACCAGTTTCGCTGTATGTACGCGTGTATTTACCGCCAATCTTGCACACATCCACTCAAACTTAGTACACATAATGCGTCTATACCTTTGTGTTGCGCGCACACATTTTAATTTCCTTCCAAAGCTGCGTGCACACACAGGCAATATTTTTTTTTGCCGCGCATAGGCCGTCGAAAAATTAGAGGGAACATTGATACCAAACATTTGTGTGTGCGCATAAGGGCTCGATTTACTGTCGTCCCCGGCCTGGCTTTATCTTATATATATCCCTGCCGGGGATGAAACCATGGACATTTATCCCCGGCTCTGCAGAAATTTTTTTTTCGACCCCGGCACTGGTTTTTTTTTTTTTAAATCGAGCACTGGTACACACCAAGGGTCAAATGACATAATAAAAGTTGATATTTAACATTTCATGCGAAACTGGTATTGTTTATACAAGTAAAAAGAATCATTTTCTTAATGTGTGATTAGATGTATGATTAACATTACTGTTTTGGGCGGGACCAAACAATTAAATTGTCCTAGATCTGTAAGGCTGGATAATGGAATTGGCTAAACTATCTTTTTTTTACACCAAGCTAAACTTTTATTACATTTATATATATATATATATATATTGTTTATATATATATTATATATTTGTTTTTTTTTTTTTTACAAATGAGCTCTTCAACGCTGAAAAGATTTCACATCTCAGAATTCTAGTGTCCGGTATCGTCGTTGCCATGGCAATCGTCTGACTCTCACAATACATAGACGTCATGGACGCCTTAGGAAATGTTTGGGGGGTGGGGCGGGGCGGCTCTCAATGTGCATTTCGTAATAAACACATAAGGAACGTACAAAGTTTACATAGACTTAGTATTAGGACCGTACCCTGCTGTGATACAATGTGGAGGTGAGGGGTGGGGGGGGTGCAAAACAGTCGTGCGGAGGGTGTGGCTAAAATGGTTGTCACGATATCAAGAATTTTGAACCGTAAATGAAATTTTGATTAACTTTTTAAATTTCATAATTTAAAAAAAAACGGAAATGTGTGATGGAATTGACTTGATGGGAAATGTGTGATGGAATTGACTTGATGGGAAATGTGTGATGGAATTGACTTGATGGGAAATGTGTGATGGAATGACTTGATGGGAAATTGTGCAGAAGCTATGATGAAATGCTTAAAAAGATTAACGCCGGCTGAATTTGCCCCCCCCCCGGGTTGCATTTTGCCCATAGCTGTCCCAGGCAGTGGCCCTCACCCCACCCCCCCCCAAACCCAACCCCTCCCAGGCGAACTTATTGAGGTTCTGAAAACATCAGATATGATAGGAATCGACAAATGAAATGGAATGGGCTTCTTTTGTAAGCGCGGGGGGAGGGGGTGTGTGTGTGGGGGGGGGGTTTGGCTTGCGGTGGCTTTGTTGACCTACCTATAAGAACAACTCTTGTGTGTGTGTGGGGTGTGTGTGTGTGTGTGTGTGTGTGTGTGTGTACATGTATGTATATAAAAATGACACTTACCTTTCTACAAATGACGATTGGGGTCACCGAAGATAGGCTGGCCTGGAGCGACTGCGGGTGGTGGAGGTGTCCAGTGGTCACTCCTGCGGTGACGGGCACGAAGAGGTCCTGCTGGTTGAAAGATCTGGTCAGGTGCGCAGGGGCGGGGATGAGCGTGGGCGTCGACTGGGCGGCAGGGTACGATGCGGGAGACGGGGGTATCAGCGCCGATGGTTGCCCGTAAGGGTAATAGCTGAGAAACATACTGTTAGTATCTGAACTGCAGGGATGGCTCCTCTCCACATAGGGCTGGCTCTGGGTAATAATAATAATAATCCAAGCATACAGCTACAGCTGGTAATACGTGCGCAGATCCTGCATACAGCTGGGCTTCGTACTATTAATCCAAAAGACACACACACACACACAGAGTAACCGAACTAAATAATCATCCAAAGTTTTCGGGTGAAAACGTCACACGCTCACTTGAAGAAGGTTTTCCTTATGAAAATATTTCCTAGTAAAAAAAAAGTTTTTTTTTTCTATCTTTTCCTCTGTCTTTTCTTTTTCTTTTTTAAAACTTGAACTCTACAGCCTGGTAAGAACACATACACACACAAAAATATATCAATGAATTTGACAAAATTGGTGCATAGGCTTGTTTCGTTAAAAAATTAAAATAAAATTTAAAAAAACAAAACAAAACAAGTATGAAATAAATAAGCAACAATAGACAATCAACTAAAGAAGGGAGAAAAAAAAGGTCATAATATTAGGGTTAGGCTTAAAAATAAAAAAAAAAAGAGAAAAGTTTATACAATCAATAAAAGTTTATAAAATTAACCTGTTGCATCATTTAAAACAAATTTAAAAAAAAAAATGGAACAAACTTTATCCTAAACCTTATAAGCAGTGGCTATTTAACATTCACAATAATAGTGATTACACTTTATCAACTCCACATGCTGTTCAAAAATAAATTTATTTTTTTTGATTGCTATTCACAGCAGTGAGCCGAATGTACATGTGCGAACTTTATCCAATCATTACGTGGGGGGAAGAGAACACCCATAATTTTCAAACTGTCTACAGCTGCAAGTGAATCGCAACACACACACACACACATACACATACAAAAATATTATGTAAACACACGTGCATGAACATATATATATATATATATATATATATATATATATATATATATATGACTGGCATATGCTAGCAGGCCCTTTATATATATATAATGTAGATAGATACCTTACTTGTGTTGAAATACGGCGATAGGACAGACACCACCAATAACGTAATCCAACGTATAGACTATATAATGGGAGAAAGTTGGTTTTGTTTTGAAAGTACAATGCAGTACATCTTCTTGCTAAAACAAATAAATTTTGAAGACGGTACACTTGAGGGTTTAATCAATACACACACACACACACACACACACACACACACACACACACACACGGCTACCTACGTGAGCTGTTGACACACAACACGACAGATAACACCCACACACGCACATACATACACGTGCACGCACACATACACACACACGCACGCAGACAACGACAGGCAACGGAATCTGTCGTATTATAACAAAAACAATTTCTTAATTGAGAATGTTTCAGTTTGTCGGCTTATCAACTGAACATAAGTATTGAAAAAAATGAGTGACTTTCTAGAAAATATTGCAGCAGAAGATGTGTGACCTTTTTTTTTTGTTTATCAAGACACACGTGGGGTGGAAGTACATCTGAACTGTTTTCTAAATGACCCCTGGCTTACAACTTTGTAATTAGAGTACCAGTTGGCCTACATAATAATAGAAGAGACTTCAATATATATATATATATATATATATATATATATATATATATATATATATATATATATATTAGAGCTGCGGTTCGATTAAAAATTGTAATCGAAATTAACGCATAATTAAAAAAATTATCGCAAATTAACGCATATTTAATCGAAAAAATACTTTATTTATTAATTGTAACATTTTTTAATTCAATCAACATGTCACTTTAAAATAATAACAACGTGTTATTTTTTCGCACTTACTTGGCCTAAGCAATAGAGTATTAAACATTTGAGTGTGTGTGTGTGTGTGTGTGACGTCTTTGACAAGCCAGACCTTGAAATGTTCGACTCATTTTTGGCGCGAGCAAGTAAGCATCCTTGTTCATTTGTTGTCAGTCTCACATGTGGGTCGCGACTTGTTATAAAGTGTGTCGTCAACAGGAAAGAAAGAACAGAAGATGAAAAATGAAAGCCGACCGATAACATCAAAGAGTGTCATTTTACACAATATTGGTAGATGACGTCACTTACCAACCACAAGTTACATTGTTTCAAAGCCATGACACTTGTCAACCAAACTATAACACGTGCAGATGTTCATTCATTGCATCATTGAGGGTCATAAGTTTGAATTAAGAAATGACAATCCTATTGTTTCAAGGTCATATAGCTGCTATGATTTATGTAAACGTGACACTCGGTTTTTTTTTCTTCCTTTTTTTTTTAAATCTCGTCTGATCTAGTTATAGAATTGGGTTATTAACTGATTTTTTTATTTCATCTGCAACTCTGAAATAACACCATTTGGGTAAAATTTAACGCATTTAGGTGTTTGTGTTAAAAAAAATGTAATCGCATATTTTTAACGCATTAATTACGCTTTAATTGCAGTAAATCAACAGCCATATATAAAATTTGACTCAGTATCACAATAATTATGAAAAATACAACCACTGTCTCGGGTACAGATGTATTAGCAAGATGTTATACTATCAAAATACGATACAAAATTATGCGCAAAAAAAATGATGATACAAAATTTCTAGCATCTCGTTATTTTGATCTAATAATAAACGGGTTCATTATAACTTCAACAATACACTATAGTACCTCCACCAATACACTACAGTATATAATGTAAACTAGTGAATGAAAGTTTTTTACTTTTACATCGACCGGGAAGGAAGCAGGAGTTTACTTGTCGAAGGGCTAAATAACCAAAACATCTTCATCATATATTACAGTGGGGCTTCAGTCGACATACCTGGGGGTGAGAGTATGTGCGAATTGCGGCAGGGTGGGTGTGGTAGATCTACTTAATAAGTGGACGGAACTTAAACTTCAAATGGTTGAGTGAAATTCTGTTATTTATCGTTTTGGTGAACTTTCCGCATTTAGTCAAATTAACGCATTTAAGTGTTGCGTTAAAAATTTTAATCGCAAATTTTTTTTGACGCGTTAATCGCAAATTAACGCAGTTTAATCAGCAGCCCTAGTATATATATATATATATATATATATATATATATATATATATATATATATATATATATATGATTGTCAAATCAACATGTAGTCAAATTAGCACAAATGGCGCAACACTTCTTGGTCGAAAACAATAATGCACTAGTATTGTGCGAATGTGAACACATTTAGATCCACACATGCAATAAATATCAAGTAGTCAAATAGAAGTAAGCGATATGGATTGCATATGTGCAGCATTACTACACTGGTAGTGGTACCAACATCCATCTAGAAGAACGAATGGTTGGATCATAATAATTTTCTATTAAATCTTAGTGCCACTGCTCTAATGTCATGTGACTGGACACTTATGTGATGATATGAGGACCGCTGAGCTTGCAGTGTGTATGATCAAGTACAAGGATCAAGGATGCAACCCCCTGGCAAATGTAACGAGACTTGTATGATGATATGAGAACCACTGAGCTATAGTAAGATATGTGATCAGTACAAGGATGCAATCCTTCATGACCCTTCCGGTCATTAGTCTCAAAGTACATGCATTGGTAAACTTTTCCATCTTTAATTAAGGTAAAAACTAAACAAACGAGCAATACGATTTATTATTATTGCACGGAAATACATGGCACAATTTTTAATAAATAGGCCAAGATAAAAATGGCGGAATACGGAAGGAGGGATTGGGGGGCGGGGGTTATAAACGATATCATTAGACCGTGACAAGCTATTGTGTACAGTTGAGAGAATCAGTCACACACGCACGCACACACACACACACAGAGGGGGAGACAAGCACGCACAAACACACGAACGCAGGACAGCTATCGGGTGTAACCTTACAAGAAGTTAACAATTACAGTGAGACACTTTGTGGCTAAGATATGTGTCTCGTGCAACAGTAACAACAGACATATTTAAAGACAAAAAACTACCGTGTCACGCTCCATTGAACTGAATGATCAGGTCACCATGACCCGATCATCTTGAACCGCAACACCCACAATAACAACAACGGTAAATATTGGCTAATACATTTCATATTATGACCTGATTCCACCGACCAGTCGAGACAATGGACAACAAACCAAGTCATTCCAATAAGGAAGAAAGTCATATCATGGAATAACCGTTTATAGACAGTATAGGATTTAGGTCAGTTTAGACCATATGATGGAATAACCGTTCATAGACAGAGGATTTAGGTCAGTTCAGACCACGGGTGCATATAAGAACATGCATTCCCCCACCCCACCCCATAAAAAAGAAGCGGGGTGCTCTCTTCAATGAGTGAGTGCCCACCACTAAATCCACTCTTGATTTTTTCTAGACATAATCAAGCTAGGCGGGTCGCCAATCTCCCCGAGAGACTGAACCAAAAAACCAGTGCCGGGGATGAACAGAAATTTCTGCAGAGCCCGGGATAAATGACTATGATTTCATCCCCGGCTTGGAAAGATTAGCTAAAGCAGAGCCGTGGGATGACAGGTCTCAGTGCCGGGGATATCCCCGGCATCCCCGGCGGTAAATCGAGCCCTGCACATACATACATACATACATACATACATACATACATACAAACAAACGAACAGTGCACATCTCTGTCAATTCTAATTTAAATCTTATCATAAAATATCCAGATGCACATCATGCAGGGCAGTGGCGTCACTAGGGGGGTGCGGGGGGTGCGGACCGCACCGGGTGACACCCTCAAGAGGGGTGACACCCAACTGCAAAATATCTAGTTTTAGGCCTATATTCTTATTTTGTAATTTAAAATAATTCAAAGCCGTATTTAATTTTTATAAATAAATAAAAATATCTCCGATTACTAACAGACACTGCGTACTTTTTATTATTAATTATTTTAACGCACTGGCTCCGGATACGTCTAAGATGAACTCTTATGATTTAAAGTTATTTTCTTTTCGCGGGAAATTGCATAACCGAGCAATTTTTTTCTGATTATATATTAAAATTGTAGATATTTTTCTGTGGCGCGCTGGCAGAGTTTGTTAATCATTTTGGCCGTGACCCATTCATTGCTAACTATATGCGGGCTCGATTTTTCTCAGAGACATATATTTATTTTTTCAGATTTTTATTTCAGGATTAGGGTTAGGGATAGGGTTAGGGTGTGGAGCAATATCTATTGATGGTCCCCGAAAAAAAAATATATCTCCCATTATTAACAGTAAATGACGTCATCAACGTCTGCAGTAAATAAGAGTTCTCATTCATTCTGTTTACTGGCGTCATCAAAGTTTGCTAGACGTATCCCGAAAAAAAAATACTTAGTACGTCTTAGACGTATCCGGAGCCAGTGCGTTATTTTAATGAAATTATTGGTATACTTACACTGACCTATAGATATCAATTATCGCTAAAATCCTGACCCCGGAAACGGAAAAAAAAATAATAAAGTCGCGCATGCGCACATATATACGTTCTCTGGAAAAAAAAATATGGAGACCGGGGTGTCATGAGAGGGGTGACACCATGAGTTACCGCACCGGGTGACACCAACCCTAGTGACGCCACTGATGCAGGGTTAGATAAAAGAATTAATAAGATAAAAAATAAATTATCAAGATATCTGGAGTAAAAAAACAAAAAAAAAGATATCATAGATATCTGGGGTACTAAAAACTTTCACCCCCTAACGGCCGCGGTTAGGCCTCTGATTCTAATTTCGGCCGCTAAATATAACTCTTTAAGTTGTTGTTTTTTTAACATATTTCTAACCTGTTGGTGGGTCACCATGACCCTTTGAATTATATGGTCATCAATAACCTCTTGTACCGCCCCCCCCCCAGATTGTGCACCACTGACATGTTTATGCAGAGATATCAAGGGGGGGGCCTTGACCAATAGTGGTTTAAAGACGCTGGAGGGGGGCACCCGGGCGCGCAAGAAAAAAAAAGGGGCCCCTTTCTATAGGCTTACACAGCAATAAAAAATGTACCCAGTGCGTGCCTCTCGCTCCCGACACGCCCCTTTACCTTAGCCTCCCCCCCCCCCAATACAAAATTAAGTCTCCGGTGGAAGAGGTGGTTCACGAAGGGGGTGGGGGGATGTAATATATTATTTCAAAATAAATGTGAACTGTAGCATCTGGTCATCTGGTTAGATTGTTTTTGATAAACTTTAAAATTCGTTATGACGCACTGAAGCACCGGTGTAGTGGATAATTGCTGTAGTAAAACTAAAGTGACGCAATAAATTTTTTTCATGAATGTAAATGTAGATGTGAACGCACAGAAGCTGGTGCGCAAATGTGTACATGTGAATGTACAGATGCTGGTCTGTCAATACGCTAAGTTTGTTTTGCGATTACAAGTGACATCTTGTTAAGAGCTACGAGATTTATAGAAAAAGAAATAGAACAGGGAATGCGATACCTTCTTTTTTTTTTTGGATCGGCACGTACGATACTCAAGCTAGATAAGTACGCACACTACAGGCCCAGATGTATTCGATTCTTATAAGCAGTACAGAGTCGAATATATTTATATTTGTTACCAAGCATGGTCTAGTGACTGTTTCAAGTACGTGTGTCAATGGTGGTCAAATGTGGCTCTTTGAGCCGCATGTGGCTCCGAGGTGGGTTAAATGCGGCTTATGGTTAATAAGTTACTTGTTCTATTATTTTTTTTATTTTTATTTTTAAATCTTGGATAGTTATATATTCATGGTCACCCCTGACCTTTGTCTATGACCAGGCCCACCGACAAAAATTTTGGGCCCCTGGGTAGGGCTGTCACGGCCCCCCCCCGTGCTGATAATAATATTTTCAAAAGTTGATTGACCAGCTCAGTTCAGGCCCCTAAAACTCGCCGGGCCCCTGTGCATTTGCCCCCCACCCCTGCCTCCCCCCCCCTCTCTCGGCGGCACTGTCTATGATAACATGATAGAATTACGTTTATAGGTGAGGTGAAGAGAATGAGTAGAAACACTAGCGAAGACACTGTCTATGATAACATGATAGAATTACGTTTATAGGTGAGGTGAATGGAATGAGTTGAAACATTAGCGAAGACAGATATTATACAGCCACTGTAGTGCCTCCTCAGTGGACCGTTGCAATGGGGATGGAACAGACATGTAGCATTTAAGTTTTATCAGTATCAATTGATCACATTTTAAAGTAGACAAGGTGAGATCAAATTGATTAAAGATCAATTGATCCACACAATTTATTGATAAGCCAATAGAATCAAGACCTAAATAAATGTATCATTGAATGACATGACCGAATAGTGTTGAGTATCTTTTTACTTAAAGCTTTGCAAAAGATATTCCGTTTCTAATATGTGATCAAATAATATGACATTATCATTACTTGAGTTATCAAGCACAAGACAAAAAGGGGGAAAAAAAAACTAACATTCATAATGACTCAAAAGCCTCTTTACTCTAGATTAGGCCAGATAATTCATGACATGCAAGGCCGATTTCATGTGTCATTCAGTTCAGAGATTTGATCAAAACAAAACAACCAAAAAAAACCCAGTGCTAATCATAACTTGGAGATTATTGCTCATACCTAGGCTTGTCCTTATTGAACACTTAATTAACGAACGTGAAGGGGAAGGGGAGACAATAAAGCATGTACACAAGCAAACAATTGATCCTAAAACAGTGAGGAGAAAAAATACATATATATATGTATGTATGTATGTTTCATTGTGACATTCACAGGGATTCTCCTGTCATAGTTTTCCCGTGGCACTATGTCAGTAAGATCATTACCAATACATCGAGACATGCTGGAATGCCAGGCGACGATAAAGCTGAATGCATGACAGCTCTCCTGTTTTTATTTTATTTTATTGTGATGATTTGGCACAGCAATGGGCAAACATGCGTACCGAACTTAATTGCAGCCTTTCTGGCAAATGTAACCGTCTTAAAAATAATACAAATGGCCAGATTTCTGTGGAGGGGTGTGAGGTGAGCGCTTCTTAGAGTGAGCGCGTCATTACGGTAAAGAAGGTCAATGACTACTCCCTCCCTCCCCCCCCCCACCCTCCCCCAGGTGAGCATTTAACCTCAATACTCTCAGGTCGTCGCTCGATACTGTACCTTCATGTGTAATCGTCTCAAAATGGAAGCCCACTGACCAGTACTTATAATACCCTTCGGTTACGACCGCAGCGCTCAGATTGTTTTAAAATGCTTTTTTTTTTTTTAATCATTATTGCTTTATATCTTTTTAACACACCGTCAGTTTCAGTTTCTTTTACTATGTGCATCTATTTCAAGAAAACAAAAAAAAAAAGTTCATGAGTTTATTTTTGAAAGAAAACACCCATAAATAGTAATGTTTACCTTGCCATTAGGGCAATTTCACTTGCATCGTTATAGATGGCATCATCATATATAATAATTTACCCATTTCCAGTGTGCGTTAAATCGAAAGTAAAGAATGAATACAACAGTATTCCAGTTTAAAATACAACCATGAAAAAAACCGGATCTGCCCGAAACCAAAAAATAACCTAGCCTGCCGATCAAGCCTAAGGGGATATAACTCTATGCAAAGGTTTTGCAGGGTACAGCTAGTATTATATATTAATGATAGGAACAGAAGACTACAAATATTTACATTCTCTCATTTTAAAAAGGCGATTATTTAAGTATAACTTTATTTCAAAATTTAAAAAAAAAAATTATGGTTATAAAAAAAAAATTAAAAGTTCCCGTAAGTCCCTAAGGACTCACCGGGGCAGGTAAAGTGTAGAATTCATTTGTTTCTGTAACCCCTAGCATATATACAGGGATTGTGTGGTTAGCACAACGCCGAGCCGCCTTTACTCCCCCAATTTGAAAACTGGGTGGACTTGGGGACTTTCATCAGGACCTAATAAAATCCCAAGGTTCACACTAAGGTTTAAACCCGGGACCCTTCCGGTCGACAGTCGAACGCTCTACACCGCACGACCACCCGTATCCTGATTATTGTAATAAGTCTCCCAAATTATTATTTTTACGTAAAAATACTTTATTCCTAAAATGATGAATAATCAAAGAACCATGGTAAATGCATAGTCAAAGAACCATGCTTAAGGTATAATCAAAGAACCATGCTTAAGGTATAATCAAAGAACCATGCTTAAGGTATAATCAAAGAACCATGCTTAAGGTATAATACAAGAACCATGCTTAAGGTATAATCAAAGAACCATGCTTAAGGTATAATCAAAGAACCATCCTTAAGGTATAATCAAAGAACCATGCTTAATGTACAATACAAGAACCATGCTTAATGTATAATACAAGAACCATGCTTAAGGTATAATACAAGAACCATGCTTAATGTATAATACAAGAACCATGCTTAATGTATAATACAAGAACCATGCTTAATGTATAATACAAGAACCATGATTAATGTATAATACAAGAAACATGCTTAATGTATAATACAAGAACCATGCTTAATGTATAATGCCAGAACCATGCTTAATGTATAATACAAGAACCATGCTTAACGTATAATACAAGAACCATGCTTAATGTATAATACAAGAACCATGCTTAATGTATAATAGTTTAAAAAAAACAAAATTAATAAATAAAGAACCATGGTTATTGTTTCCTCTTCTTAAATTTGACATCATTTTTTTTTATTTTATATTTAAGCCAACACATGATTGTTTGATTGTTTTAATTCAGACATAAATGCGAAAGGAAGTTGCGGAGACTTTAAATGTGAATTGGGGGGGGGGGGGTGCGGCAAGGCTGTGTTATCGCAACGTAAAGCTGTTCAATCTTATCTCAATTTTTATTTCATTTGTACAAACGTATTGTCTAGCACTGAATGAGCATGTAATGTGTACAGGTGTGTGTAGGACCGTGTGTAGGACCGTTTATCTCTAAAAAAAAAACTGTGTAAACACAACGTCACTTCCTAGAAATATGGAAACTCGTTTTCTAAATTTTTTTTAATAAAATATCTCATTGTTCAGATTTTTTTTCAATATCTCATTATCCAGATTGAGGTAAACATAATATCTCATTATCCAGATTGAGGTAAACATAATATCTCACCGTGTCACTGATATTTGAAATACATCGACGTGTGTACACACACATACACACGCGCGCGCGCGCACGTGAGAACTACGACCATTTTTCTGTACATCGATGTACACAGGGCTGGATGTGATTGGGGCATGCAGAACATTATGCACACGTAAGGGTTTGAACCAGGGACCCTTCCGGTCGACAGTCGAACGCTCTACACCTATAACCCAGCCCTCTGTAAAGCGATGTACACGGCGCTTGGCATTCAGAACATTATGCACACGTACGGGAGATTCAAGCCAGGGAGGACAGCCAAAGTCCCCCAAATTGCAGTCCAACTTCCTATCAAATCTCAAGCTTTTAGTTGGGCCACCAACTGTTATCTTTACAGGGGGGGGGCTAAGCTAAGATTATATCAAAAGTATCCGTCTAAGACATCGTCCTCAGTTATCTAAGAAAGTTTTTAACCCCGAAGGCTTAAGGGAATTTTTTTTTTACAATTTCTATGTAAACTTTGTTTGTAATTGTTCCCCCGTTCGTTTTCCTTTAACTCTCTCATTGGGTCAGACGTATCACTTGTTGTTTATTGCTGCGTGAGTCTAAGTGTAAAGCTATTCGTGCCACTCTTTACGTTTTCCAGTGTCTATCTGGTAAGCCTACGCGTATAAAACATTAATAAGATGTAAAGTGTATTGATTCGTGGTAAGTGCGAGTTCTATGAGGGGGGGGGGGGGGGGACAACATCAACACAAACAACTGAACAACGATCAGTTCTCTCACTGTTCTCTCTGGATACATTTTTTTTTATTTTACTGCAATGATCTGTGTTTTAGTTGTGGGTAAAAAAAACTAGGTCAGTTCTGGTGCATGTCGGGGCCCTGGGCAAGCAAAAAAAAAATCTGTTGTTGGGTTTGAAAATATCGGTTGCCAGATACTACAGCAGACCCGTAGCGTGAGGTGGGGGGGTCCAGGGGGCAGGCCCCCCCTCTGCTTGTTTGCTCTACTTAGTAACATTTGATTCCTGCCGCCCCCCCCCCGCTATTGGCCTGTTGGCCTGGCCCCTGCTGTAGAATATTTTCACGCTACGGGGCTGCACTACAGGGATATTCTCTACGATGGCCCAGCCAACTTGATTTTTATGAACCAATGAAAACTGGGAAAGGGCGTGGGGAGGGGGCAAAATGTACCGTTCAATAGGTCCACCTGCTGCCACCATTGGGCCAGTTGACTAAATGACCAGTCCATCGCTGCTGACGGGGGTGGGGCCTTGGTATGGAAAGAGAGTAAGGGTGTGATGAAAATCTCTTAGAACATATAAACCACGGTTTTTTTTAAATACCCTTCTTTCATCCCCCCCCCCCACCATAGCCAATAGTGCAATGGCCACGGAGGCATCACGGGAGATATATCGGGGAGGAGGGAGGGGAAGCTGAAATATCTACCAGTCCTCACCGGAGATCGAACCAGGGATCCTTGAGGTCGACAGTCAAGCGCCCTTACCGCACGACCACCCCCTTTATTTTGGGGGGGGGGGGGGGGAATATGCGGTGGTATAGTTTGCCAATACGTGAGAAGTATTTTGTCTAAGTTTTATTACCGGTCAGGAAACTGAAATATCAACATTGCAATAAAGCTGACTCTTTTTTTTTCTTTCTTCAAATGCCACTGAGATAAATTTATGAAGACAATCTGGCATAACGATGTAATTATTTATGACGTTATTGATTCACTTTGTGTTACATGGCCAGATGAAAGATGGAGGAGGGGGAAAGGGGGTGGTGGCAACGAACTCTAAATAAGCCGAATGAACAAGATGTTGGGATGTTTTGTTTACGTCGTTGACTACAATATTTTCGTAAAGATTTTGTATGCATGACGATGGGGAAACAAGTATACTTAGAATTATACAGACAATGAGTGGGGTGAAGAATTATGACACACACAAGATACACACACACACACACAAATGAGACAGACAGAAACAACAGACATAAAGATGCACAAACAACAGACAAAGAAACAGACACAGACGAATCTAAATTAACATGAAATATTTTGCCTTACTTTTAACATTAGAAACGATTTCAAAGACCCTTACTGCCGAACCTAGGGATTTGGGGGGCCGGGGGTGGCTTGGCCTCTTTGGGGGCCCCTGCATTTTGACATTCGACACCATGACATGAGATAATGTAGTTACTATTTAATGTAAAAAAAACTTTTTGGGGGCCCTCCTCAAGCTGGTGCCCCGGGGGGAACTTTCGAATTCGGACCACCCCCACCATAGGTTCGCCTCTGAAGACCCTGTTCCATATAACTGCTCCTTGCAACTTACATATCTATATGCGTGAGATACATACATCTCTAGATGTTATGTGTAAGTCGTCTTGAATCACAATGTACTTAACAATAGGCAAACGACAACAGGTTTATTATATACTACTATGCGGAGGGGGGGAGTAGCATCATGACAGTATTAGTCAACCGGTTTAGTACATCACACTAAATTAGTCTAAAAGAAGTTTTACATGTATTTATTAGGCACTGAGTATATTACAAATAATTAAAAGCACCCCCCCCCAAGTGAACTACTGTAACTGTCTGTAAGAAACAATATTTCAGTTTATGTTCCACGCCCTTACAGTTAGGATAGGATGTATCATGATGATCTCTAAATTTCTTATTGATATTTTCAGTTCAGAAACACTTGGAGATGTATCAAGCTAGTAGCGGCCTTATGGAATGGCATCTGGTACTACCGCTATATGACCCGACCCTAAATGGGCCCATAGCTAGTAGCGTTTTTGTTCTGTTACCTACTGTGACGAAACTAGACGCTTTTTTTTTACAGTTTTCTTTACGTTTTTATAAGACACTTCGCCCTGGGCCCAAGCAACGAAATTTGCCCTAGACCCAGCAAACGAAACTGGCAGCGAGCCCCGCATACAGCTCAGGCCGCCAATGGTCATGTGTGGGGCAACAACTCACTAAAGTGTGCCACTGGTTGC
The DNA here is from genome assembly GCA_021962125.1 of Bulinus truncatus. NCBI lineage: Eukaryota > Metazoa > Mollusca > Gastropoda > Planorbidae > Bulinus > Bulinus truncatus. The sequence goes on along the minus strand of JAGDYQ010000094.1, from coordinate 3,734,648 downwards.
GTGTTGGTAAATTAACCTGTCTGTCTCTGTAAGAAAGTTCCGCAGACGATTTATGTGAGACTTGTGCACAACACTTGTGTACACGTGGACACACGTTTTTTATCACCTGGGAAACGATCACCCAATGCACGTGACATTATCAGGACAATACGTGTAACAGAGATGACAACGTCATATATTGGGCGCACATGTTATCATTTATATTTACAATACGTGTAACTGAAATGAAACCATGTGTTGGAATATAGCACGCCAATGTTTATAATTTATATTTACAATACGTGTAACTGAAATGAAACCATGTGTTGGAATATAGAACGCACATGTTTATAATTTATATTTACAATACGTGTAACTGAAATGAAACGATGTGTTGGAATATAGCACGCACATGTTTATAATTTATATTTACAATACGTGTAACAGAAATGAAACGATGTGTTGGAATATAGCACGCACATGTTTATAATTTATATTTACAATACGTGTAACAGAAATGAAACCATGTGTTGGAATATAGAACGCACATGTTATAGTCTAAACAATACATGTAGCTGAAATGACATGTATTTAAATATAGTTCGCACATTAAAATAAAAAAGACGTAACTAGGTAATTATGTAACAATAATATTGTTACTATACAGTAACTGAGCCTAGTCACACACGTTGTGACAGTATCACAATGCAAGTTTTAATGTTAAACTCTGTAACGCACAAGTTACTTGTTTACATTGTTACAGTAGCACGTCATAGACCACACTGATACCAGTGAGATATTTAATAATTTAAAATAACAAAATAAAAGTGTTTATTAAAAAAAACAGTTACCTTTCAAAATATTGAAATAAAACCGTTAGTTAAATCCAGATGATTATCCATATATATATGACTTGCACATTCTGTTCAAACTGTTTAGTTTCTGTAAACCTCTTTTATTTTTTGTTCAGACTACATCCACGAAAGTTTCACGGGAATTTGCTCAATTAGAATTTAGAGCGTAACATTGAAATAGAACAACACATCAATGAGAAGAATAAAACAACTAAAGATCAACTGAGAGAGGAAAGCATGCGCATATAACACTGATGGTCTTGTGGCTGGGCTGCTGAGGGGAACACAACTGGTGTGACAGGCGGAATGGTCCCCCCTTTATAAAACTAACACTATGTGATAGTCCAATAAAGTTTTAAAAAGTAGTCTCGCTAGTGACAAGCAGAGTGAGGTGGGTGGTGGGGGGTAGAGGTGGAGGGGGAAGAGAGGCTAGTGTTCACCCGTAAATAATAGAGGGGCTAACTTTTCCGGTGGTTTGAAGTTCAACTTGGGGATGGGTGGGTGGGGGAGAATAGGAAAGGGTGGGGGTGGGAGGGTGGAATTCTACCTGACGAGAAAGGGTCAGAGGAGAGGGTTGGTGGGTGGGTGGTGGAGAGAGAAAGCAGAAGAAGAACTTTGGTCCAGCATGTATGGGAGAGGGAAACAGTACTAAACTATCCATTCAACCATAGCACAGACATAGAAAGCCCGAACCACACTACTACCACCACCGTGTGTTGTGTGCAGGGTGAAATCACTCCCTATTGTTTGCTCTATTATTATTTATGACAGATGTAAAAAAATAAATATTCAACATAAAACTGAGTTTGAAAGTGTTCAGTAGTGAATCGCCGCCATATTTCTAATCTATTGTTAACACTGACCTATTTATTTATTCATTTAATATCGGAGTAAACTTTTGAATGACTGTGAACTATTTGGACTTTTTTTCAAGGTTGTCTTATTATTAATCAGCGAGGGGTTTCCCTGGAGACGACAGAGTACACCCAATTTACATTCTTTTTATTTAAAAAAAAAAGATTTTTAGAAAATTTGTTAGTGCAATAAACTGCTTATGTTTGTTTTTTTTTTCATTTAATCTAAATCTTTATTTATACCCTTAACAGATGTGGTCGCCAAAGGCGTGCCTAGGGTGTGGGGAGGGTGGGTCCAAATTCGAAAATTCCCCCCGGGCCCCAGCTTGAAGGGGGCCCCCAACCATTTTGTTCACATTAAATATTAAGTACATTATCTCATGTCATGGTGTCGAATGCTAAAGTAGCAAAGCCCCCCGGGCCCCCAAATCACTAGGTTCGGCACTGGTGGTCGCTTGGAGGACCTTTCGGTGGGCTACTGGCCTTTAAGACTTGGTGGAGCCCATCTCCTCTCCAAGTCAGCGGCGAATATTTTTTTTTAATTTACCAGGTTTTGAGCCCTGTACCCTTTGTATGTGAGTCGACTCACTATCGACTCGGCTATCTAACCGTCTCTCGCTCTATATGTTAGCCAGGCAGCACCCACCTAGCATCTATCTAATTCTATCCATTTATTAGCACTTGGTGTGGTCTGGTTTGATCTATAAATCTATCTATTTATTAGAATATGGTGTGGTTTGGTTTGATTTATAAATCTACCCATTTATTAACAGGTGGTGTGGTCTGGTTTGATCTATAAATCTATCTATTTATTAGCATGTGGTGTGGTCTGGTTTGATCTATAAATCTACCCATTTATTTGCATGTGGTGTGGTCTGGTTTGATCTATAAATCTATCCATTTATTAACATGTGGTGTGGTCTGGTTTGATCTATAAATCTATCCATTTATAAGCATGTGGTGTGGTCTGGTTTGATCTATAAATCTACCCATATACATTATCGATAAACTATCACACTTTGTATACACAATAGTTTCACTTATAAATATTTCGAAAATGGACAATCTGTAATAATGACTCATTGACCAATCGTTCCTTCTTCCTCCTCGAATAAATATAAAAATGGAAATAATATTCTTAAAGAATTTCTTCCAGGACTCGGAGAATAGACAAAAGAAAAAAAAAAGAAAAAAAAAACGGTTTTAGTTTATGAAACTAATAATAAATATTTCATTCACATAAAAAAAATTGAACATATTGAATGGTATGGTTGAAGCTGTCGCCTGGGATCGTTACAACCGTCTAGCGGGTGTAATCAGATATACACCTACAATCCTACATATGATTTATACTAAAACACTAAAACAGAACTGAAAATAATGCTAACAAGAAATATAAATATATTTTTAAAAAAATCTTTTTTTAATTTAATATGAACATAATTTTTATTAAATCTCAAAGACAGCCTCAAACAACGTACTGTTACCAAAAAGAATTGTATTATAATAATTTTCATTTACAGGGACTAAATTCTAAGAAATACAACCCACCAATAAATAATTTGTACGAAAAAAGGTTATTCTCAATGTACGAAAGACCACCTATGTGTAGATAGATTTTCAAATGTGTACAGATGGTCTCTTTATATTCAAGATGGTCTCTTTATATTCAAGATGGTCTCTTTATATCCAGAACCTTCAATTTTGAATTGTCAGGGCCTTCATAGTATCAGATTTTATTAAATTTAGTACTCTAAGGGATAGTGAAGGCCCTAAACTGTGCCCTAATTGCCTATCCATAAGGACGACTCTGTTCAGAGGTGTAGCGAAGGGTGGGCAAAGGGGGGGCATCATGCTCAGGGCGCTACTCACGCAGGGCCAGCCCCGTAGCGTGAAAATTCTACAGCAGGGGCCAGGCAATAGCAGGGAGGGCAGGTAATACATTTTACTAAGTAGAACAAATAAGCAGAGGGGGCCCAGACAAAACGCAGGAAGGGGGGCCGGCCCCCTCCGCACGATACGGGCCTGCGCAGAGCCTCCAAATGGTGTATTTTAATATAATATTATATCGTTTTCGAATGGGGGGAGCGCTAAAAAAGGTGTTAAAAAGGAATTGTGCCCCGGGCGCGAGTTAAGCGCGCTACGGCACTGACTTTGTTAACTGCCTTAAGATTTTATTTTTAAAAAAAATAAATGACAAAATTAGTGGCTTTCTTGCATTGGTTACAAATGTGTCGCTTTCTTGCATTTTTGACGCATGTGTCGTTTTCGTGCATTGATGACGAATTAGTCGCTTTCTTGAAATGGTGACAATTGTGTCGCTTTCTTTGATTGGTGGTTACAACATGGCGCTATGTCAAAATATAAACAAGGTCCACGTGCTTCATGTAAACATACTGACGGGAATAGAATCTATTTATTACTGCCATTTACTGGACTCCAATTCCAAATTTACATTGAAAATATATTGGACACATAGCCCAATACACTAGATAAGTCATTCAGAGACACCGGTGGGGGGCTGTATTCTTGATTAATAATACAAATAGATAAATGTCACGTCAAAGATTTTATGTCGCTTTTTTTTGGGTTTTTTTTAAACCGACTCAAAGAAAGAAAAAAAATCTCCTAATGATGTCAGCAATCAAGTGGGCGTGGCATCCCACGAGGTTTAACTTTGAGAACAAAACAAAAAGAAAAACAATGCACACGGCACAGCTCAAAGACCTGTTTGCTTTATTGTTTCTTCATATTCATCAACTGTAACACAATATTCACGTGTTAATTAGAAACACACCCTCCCTCCTTCCCCCCTCCCTTTCCCATTTTCAAAGATATTGGTCTTAAAGCTTAATCGACTTTATTAGTGCACACATCACTTGTTTTGGTCTCACTCCTGTGTGCAGTCAACAGTTGTCATTAAGTTATCGATAGTTTAACCCAAGTAAGCAAAAGTCGCGATTTTGTAATGTTTAGAAGTAAACAGATCTGATTTATTTGTATTATTATTATTATTATTATTATTATTATTATTATTATTATTATTAAATTGAAATACAAATCATTTCACGACCTTGTCTGTTATCGATTTTTTTTTTTCAAGTCGTCATTGTGTTGTTGTTGTAGTTTTGTTGAGTGATGGTGGAAGTGAATGTAGGGGAGGCGGGGGTGGCGGCGGTAGGATTTATAGTTGGAGCCAGAAAATATTTCTAAACAGGGAGTCCGCTGTTTGGCACTCTACGCATTGCACCTTGAGGTGAGCAGGGTTTCCCAAAACGTGGGTCGCGGGACCAAATTTGAGTCGTAAATGAATGTGATTCTCCTCATCTACATCTAGGAATGTGATTCTCCTCATCTACATCTAGGGGTTGGATTCTCCTCATCTACATCTAGGCTCATCTACATCTAGGGGTTGGATTCTTCTCTTCTACATCTAGGGGTTGGATTCTCCTCATCTACATCTAGGGGTTGGATTCTCCTCATCTACATCTAGGAATGTGATTCTCCTCATCTACATCTAGGAATGTGATTCTCCTCATCTACATCTAGGAATGTGATTCTCCTCATCTACATCTAGGAATGTGATTCTCCTCATCTACATCTAGGAATGTGATTCTCCTCATCTACATCTAGGGGTTGGATTCTCCTCATCTACATCTAAGAATGTGATTCTCCTCTTCTACATCTAGGAATGTGATTCTCCTCATCTACATCTAGGGGTGTGATTCTCCTCATCTACATCTAGGAATGTGATTCTCCTCATCTACATCTAGGAATGTGATTCTCCTCACCTACATCTAGGGGTTGGATTCTCCTCATCTACATCTAGGGGTTGGATTCTCCTCATCTACATCTAGGGGTTGGATTCTCCTCATCTACATCTAGGGGTTGGATTCTCCTCATCTACATCTAGGGGTTGGATTCTCCTCATCTACATCTAGGAATGTGATTCTCCTCATCTACATCTAGGGGTTGGATTCTCCTCATCTACATCTAGGGGTGTGATTCTCCTCATCTACATCTAGGAATGTGATTCTCCTCATCTACATCTAGGAATGTGATTCTCCTCATCTACATCTAGGGGTGTGATTCTCCTCATCTACATCTAGGGATGTGATTCTCCTCATCTACATCTAGGGGTGTGATTCTCCTCATCTACATCTAGGAATGTGATTCTCCTCATCTACATCTAAGAATGTGATTCTCCTCATCTACATCTAGGAATGTGATTCTCCTCATCTACATCTAGGGGTTGGATTCTCCTCATCTACATCTAGGAATGTGATTCTCCTCATCTACATCTAGGAATGTGATTCTCCTCATCTACATCTAGGGGTTGGATTCTTCTCATCTACATCTAGGGGTTGGATTCTCCTCATCTAAATCTATGGGTGTGATTCTCCTCATCTACATCTAGGGGTTGGATTATCCTCAAACTCTACATTCTCCTCATTTACCTTTAGCCACTAAATTGAACATTTAAAACAACAACAAAAAAAAGAACCCTTTCCTAACCCCTCACAATGATCGAGGCTGTAGTGGTCAAGACAACACTATGCGTGGGTTTACTGGTTTTTTTTTAAAGATTTGAACCTTAAACCTTGCACAGCCTTTCCCGCCAATCTAAGGAACTCCTCAATGTGTGTGTGTGTGTGTGTGTGTGTGTGTGTGTGTGTGTGTGGATGGGTGGATGGGTGGGTGGGTGGGTGGGGGAAGGGGGTGGTCTGGTTTTCTCTAATTGTCCTGTCCAACATACATCTAAGTTCTTTTACGTGGAGGCTCTGACCTATATTTAGATTTATCACTGTAATAAGATACACCTTTGACAAGCAATGGATTGGGAAGGGTGCGAGATAAGATCAGTTGATGCACCGGGCGCAGATGAAAATATTGGGCCCCTAAAAAAAGAGGAAAATAGACAAGTGTTTAAATTTGGGCTCTGTGGAGCCAGTGCCGAACCTATGGATTTATGGGCCCGGGGGGCTTGGCCTCTTTGGGAGTCCCTGCATTTTGACATTCGACACCATCACATGAGTTAATGTAATTAATATTTAATGTAAAAAAATTTGGGGGAGCCCCCTTCAAGCTGGGGCCCGGGGGGATATTCGAATTTTGACACTCTCGCCCCCCCCCCACCCTAGGGACGCCTCTGTGTGGAGCCCCATCAAAAGTCGCAGCTGCGGGAGCGCACCCTGAGCGCACATTCTTGAATCCGCGTCTACAGATGGATCCAATTAAGCAGACAAAATCACACATTAACTCAATTTAAAAACAAAAAAACGAAAAAAAAAAATTCAACTTCCAATTGACAAGGGACGCAACTGTGATATCGCATGACGTCATTGCCTGACATTTAGAAGAGAGTGATTTCTTCTTACATTTCCTTCTCAAATAAACATTCGTTTGTTTTCGTTTAATTATCATGTTCGCTATGAACAATCATTTGCCACAGATCTGACGTGGCTGATATCATCTTTCAGTCAGTTAAAAAAAAAAATTAATTTTTTTTTCAAACTAATTTTAATGAAGCTCTAAACAAATGTATTTTGATAAAGAAGATTGCGTAAACAACGACTTGATTAGAATTTACTGTTTAAAGTTTATCTCTTAGATCATAATATTATTAACCATGTATGGAGTGATTTTAGATTTATTTTTTATCCACACTATATCCGAATGTGCATTGCTTTAGACCAGGGCTTCTCAAAGTGGTGGGCCGCGGCCCCCTGGGGGGGCGTGGACTGTCCGCAGGGGGAAGGCGTGGAATTTCGAAAAATGTGACACATAAATTATAATAATTAAATAAGGTTCAGATCGTGGATAATATAATGATAAAATGTAGATAATGTGTTGAAATGTTGAGAAAAAAATTCCTCACGGCGTAGATTTTAGTCGCAATTTCAAATATAAAACCGGATCTAGCTTTGCTGTGCATTAACATTCAAGCACATCCGTCTCATTAAATTAATTAAGCCGTTTGTTATTTATTTAAGCTATTTTCTCATTGAACTTAACTCGTAGAAAATTTCCATATAACTTTGTTGAAACTATATGTAAAAAATAAATTAACCTAATGTATTGTATTGTAAATAGTATTAATATATGTTTAAAATAAAATCTAGTTTATCCTATTTTATATGTTGCATCCTTTCACTCTTTCATTGTTAGCATTAGAAAAAGCATGTATTGACTAGTAAAAGTTTGCATATAGAAGTTTAAAATTATAAATTTAAGCAATCTAAACCAAAAAAAAAATAAGGGGCCACGACATATTGATTTGCGTTCCAAGGGGGGGCCGTGACTTCAAACAGTTTGAGAAGCACTGATTTAGACTACTTTAGAGGCACAACAGGAGACATGGAACTTTACCATGATCTTTAAAAATCTCGCGTTTCCAATCAGGGAACCTAAGATTCACCATATGACCATGTGACCCACTTAAATATATAAAATAGATAGATAAATTGATAAGTGGATAGATAGATTGATTGATTGATTGATTGAAAGATAGATTGATAGATAGATAGATAGATAGATAGATAGATAGATAGATAGATAGATAAATTGATAAGTGGATGGATAGATTGATAGATTGATAGATTGATAGATTGATAGATTGATAGATTGATAGATTGATAGATTGATAGATTGATAGATTGATAGATTGATAGATTGATAGATTGATTGGTTGATTGGTTGATTGATGGATGAATGGATGGATGGATGGATGGATGGATGGATAGATGGATAGATGGATAGATAGATAGATAGATAGATAGATAGATAGATAGATAGATAGATAGATAGATAGATAGATAGATAGATAGATAGATAGATAGATAGATAGATAGATAGATAGATAGATAGATAGATAGATAGATAGATAGATAGATAGATAGATAGATAGATAGATAGATGGGTGATTGGTGCATAAGATCGATGGATAGGATGGATGGATGGATGTATTGACATACAAATATACTGACAGATGCATAGATGAATAGATTGGTTGAGTACTATTCAGATAGGTGGATAGGTAGATGTGTACGTAGGTGGAGGAAGAGGTATAAAACCGTATATACATAGATAGATACCAGATAAAGTGTATACAACATATATGTACAGTAGGGTGATAACAATTTTCATTATTTGTCGTAACCAACATGAAACCCCTTACATTCGAGGAACAATTGTATGTAGATGACAGTAGCAACATTATTTTTTTTTTTAATTGAAAAAAGTTCCCCCACCTTTTCATTTTTGTTTTCACATATCGCGCAGTTTGACTATCAGTTTCAATTTCACACTGAATTTTTACATGACTTTCTAAACTGCTTTTAAGCACATTCCAGCCAGTTTTTCCATTTGTTTATAAACAAGGCATCTACCCTCATCTTCTAAACAGAATAGGGATCCAAGAATTCCATCTGTTGAAAAGCTAATCAATCTCACATGGATGCCCACAAACCGTCAAATTCTTGGAAACTTCACTTTTCTGTTCAATAGCCAGAAACGGCGACTGGATCGAATCAAAATTATTATTACGGATATAGAATTGCTCTTGAGGGAAATTCTAGACTTTCCACTATTATCCAGCGCACTAATCAGAAAGAAAATCAATTGTCTGTTTGATTTATATGACAAAAACAAAAAGAAACCGTCTGATAAATTTACTCCAACACTTTCTAAGTTATTCGATGTCACCAACGTCAATGGAAAATGGAAAAGCAAGGAGGATAAAGAGCTCTACCAGAGGCAAGTTAAGAGTGGAGGAAAGATTGGTTATTCAATGGTCAAACAAGCCCCTTTAGAATCAATCCACCCAAGAAAACGAATCCGACTATCCAAAACTAAATCTCAAGCCAGCTCTTCTCAATCGCAACCTACACAAACACATACAACTGTCTCACAGCCTACACAAACACATACAACTGTCTCACAACCTACACAAACACATACAACTGTCTCACAACCTACACAAACACATACAACTGTCTCAGAATCTTCGGATTCTGAAACCTCTGCTTCTTCACCCGACTCGACAACCTATTCTTTCACGTCATCTTCTGAATGCAAACCGAAATACCAAAGAGCAAGCACTACAACAGCGGGTTTGCTAGTACTGAAAAGCAACATTTCTACACATAAAGCATATGACGTTCTTGCAACCATTGCTGAACAGGATCATGATGTGCCGGTTCCAAGTCAGGCGGGTGTTTGGAAACGAGTAATCTCTGAAGGACGGAAAATGAAAACCAAAAATTTTCAAAAACTTCAAAGCAAAGAATCCTATTGTCTCCAGTTTGATGGTAAAAGAGTGCAAGGGGAAGAGTATCAAGTAGTTATGCTGAAAATATGACAACCGAAATAAAACCCGGTACTCTTAAATGTGATGTCTTGAGCAAGGGCTTTCAGAAGCCACAATATATTGACTGTCAGCACCATGTACTCGACCTCCTTCTGAAACATGTCATGAATTTCTTATTCAAGAACCAACGAGCAAACAAGAACTCAACTATTCCTTCATTGACAAATTAACGCAAAACTATGCCACTCTTCAGGCCGATTACCATCTCATTGTGACAGATGATGTTAGCACAGGCGAGAACCCTGGATGGCGAGATGATTTCAAGTTCTTTTTATGAATTATGTCAGGCATATCGTCATTACAAAACAACTTCACGTTGGCCTCGCATCAGCTGGAAGAAACTACCAAATTTACACTAGGCAAGATGGAACTCACATGCGATATATACTATTATAGCATTATTTCTGATACCAGAGTGGCGCAACATCCTCGCTCCTGCTTGCAACTTCATCTGCTATGAATGGGCAAATGCTTGATTCAATGTGCAACACTACAATGAAGCGTCCTTCAATGAACTGTTTAACTCACTCATCAGGGTAAAATGCAAAAATGTGCTGTAAAACTGATGGAGGAACTTCATGCGAAATCGAGAAAATTTGAATTTTTGAATCTGAAGTTCATATGAACAATATGTTTTACACATTTCTTGTACATTCTGTACATATTACTAACTGTTCTGCATCTTATTTGTAAATAAAAGTTGATAAGTTATTATTATTACTCTTTTGAATTAAGCTAAAAAAAATCTTGAGCCTTTTTTTGAAAAAAGAAATATTTTTTCACTTTTTTCTTCCGAAAAAGGGGGAGGTGGGGGAACTTTTTTAAAAAAAAATCAAAAATGCAATTGATATTCTTAAATTACACATAAAAGTTCCTCAATTGATATTCTTAAATTACACATAAAAGTTCCTCGATTGCAAGTGGTTTCATAAAAATATTTTTTTTTTGTTATCACCCTAATGTACAGTATATATATATATATATATATATATATATATATATATATATATATATATATGAGAAATATTGCTCTGTTAATGTAAACCATTCACAGCGTGAGAAGAAATAAACATGTGCACTTGCTATACCCAGCCCTAGTTCAAAGGGAGATGAGTCGGTTTCATCCTCTCTCTCTCTCTCTCTCTCTCTCTCTCTCTCTCTCTCTCTCACACACACACACACACACACACACACACACATAGATGTCCTTTAAACGTGGATTCTTTGTTTTGAAAATAAATGCTTAGCAAAAACAATATTCGGCATGATAACATTGTATAAATATTTTATTTGATTATGTTTATATGAGCGAAAAAAAAAAGATGTTGTCAGTCGAGTTAGTGTGCCTTAAGCTACTTACTGCAGTCAATAGGATACGGATGAATGGCAATTGCAATAAATCACATATAGTAAGTATCTTATAAATTAATCATTTCCAAAGCGCTGTACAAACGAATAATCAAAATTTAGTTTTTCTTTGTACATAAAGCAAACACACACAAAAATGAGGATTGGATGCTATAAAGCTACAAAATTGAGGTTGATTTAGTAGGCTAATGGAACATGAACATTCAACAGCAATAATTGTTCTATAAATAGTGGAGTTGTCTGGTTTGTTGAGTTTGTTTATTTTGCTTTGCAGAATTATTGGAAGTTTAATAAAAGTCTGTAACTTGTCGAGCGTGTTCAATTCTATCACCTGGACGGCGGTGGTTATTAAAAAAAGTTTATCGCTTCGCCTTACCTTTTCGTTGTAATTTAAGAAAAGCCTCGCGCTGGGGGGAAACTGGCTCACACGGGGGTAATCCCTGATCCTATCACGTGACCTGACAGGTCAGTCCGAGAAAGCAAAAAACTAGGTGGAAGTAGACATTAAACTAATGACAACTGACTTCACGGCGTTTTTGTTGTCTGCCAGGAAACAAAAGGGGAGGTGGGTGGGGGGGGGAAGGGCGATGGTGGGTGACTGTCAGTCACTGGTAGATCATCATCACATACAGGCCCTCGCTCGCTCTCTCTCTCTCTCTCTCTCTCTCTCTCTCTCTGTCTTTCTCTCTCTCTATCTCTCTCTCACTCTCTTACCTTCCACTCGCAACCGTGCATCTGGCGAACAGCGGAGCGCTGGACTCTGGTGCATGGGCGATGGAGAGACAAAAAAAAATATATAAATGGCGGGATGGACGGACAGACGGGCGATGTGTGTCGGAAGTGAATGATGTTACGAGAGACAGAGAAGTCCGATCTGACGATAGGTGTGAGAGCCCAGGGAGGAGGGGGGGGTACTCATACAGTTTCTTTTGTCTGTTGACAACAAATGATTAAACAGATAGATAGATAGATAGATAGATAGATAGATTGATAGATAGATAGATAGATAGATAGATAGATAGATAGATAGATAGATAGATAGATAGATAGATAGATAGATAGATAGATAGATAGATAGATAGATAGATAGATAGATAGATAGATAGATAGATAGATAGGATGGATGGATGGATGGATGGATGGATGTATTGACATACAAATATACTGACAGATGTATAGATGAATAGATTGGTTGAGTACTATTCAGATAGGTGGATAGGTAGATGTGTAAGTAGGTGGAGGAAGAGGTATAAAACCGTGTGACGCACTTAAATATATAAAATAGATAAATAGATAAATTGATAAGTGGATGGATAGATATATTGATTGATCGATAGATTGATAGATTGATAGATTGATGGATGGATGGATTGATTGATTAATTGATTGATCGATAGATAGATAGATAGATAGATAGATAGATAGATAGATAGATAGATAGATAGATAGATAGATAGATAGATAGATAGATAGATAGATAGATAGATAGATAGATAGATAGATAGATAGATAGATAGATAGATAGATAGATAGGCATGTATGTATGTGTGCATGTCAATGTGTTTGTGTATGAGCGTGCGTGTGTGTTTACAGGTGGTGAGTGAAGAATCACTGGTGCCAGAGCCCTCCTCGTAGACAGGAGAACTAGGTGATTTCCCCAGCCCCACTCCCTAATTTTCAAAGGTCCCCCATTCAGTACAGCTGTCTACGATTTCTGATGCAATAGGGGCCCCGACTGGTAATATTCATAGGGCCCCAAATATCTACATAGGGCCCCCAAATATCTACATAGGGCCCCTGAATATCTAGATAGGGCCTCCGAACATCTACTTAAGGCCCACGAATATCTACATATGGCCCCCGAATATCTACATAGGGCCCCCGAATATCTACATAGGGCCCCCAAATGTCTTCATAGGGCCCCCGAATATCTACATAGAGCCCCCGAATATCTACATAAGGCCCCCGAATATCTACATAGGGCCACCAAATATCTTCATAGGGCCCCCGAATATCTACATAGGGCGCCCGAATATCTACATAGGGCCCCCGAATATTTACATAGGGCCCCTGAATATCTAAATAGGGCCCCCGAATATCTACATAGGGCCACGATACCTAAGAACGGCTCTGACTGGTGTAAACTATTTTCTCAATCTTAATGTCAGGTTGTTGGTTTCGTTCAAATTTTGTAGTGTCATCGCTCAAACTTATATATATTTTTCTTTACATTAGGTGCATAGGTTTTTCAAGTAATTTGCACATCGTAATTACCTGCACACATTTCCTACTCATGTATGTCTTAATAAGCAAACGTGTGTATGTATCTATATCAATGTTCAAATGAATTTGAGATAAATCTTTCGGGTTTCTTTTTCAAAGACGTTTGAAACAGAATCCCAAGTATTAGTAAATATATTCAACGTTTATATATATATACATATATATTTCCTGTGTGTGTATTGTGTAGACACCCCTTGAAACCAATCTACACCTGAACTTCCTCCTAAAAATGACCACCCTGGCAATTAATGTCGTTAATACACTAAATACCGTTGTGCACCACAATATAACTTTCCAGTTGCATCGATGTTGTCTTAAATTACACACATTCACACATGGTAATTGGGTGCGCCCAACAAATGCATTTTCTTATTTTTTTTGCTTACCAGCAAATTTGTCCCTGTACTTACGTTTCGAGTCTTTGTATTATATATTGATGTCTTCAGAGAAATCTACCGACACATTCAACACAATGCTCTGTTCCATTATAGCCCTATACACACAACTTTCTGTTCACTAAGCACCCTCCAATTTCACCATTTCACTAATATCTCTGTATATATATATATATATATATATATATATATATATATATATATATATATATATATATATGCAATACAGCCAACACAGCTTATTTTCAATTAGCAATTTTCATTATCACTAATTCACTAATATCTCTGTATATATATATATATATATATATATATATATGCAATAAAACCAACACAACTTCATTTTCACTAAACAGTAAGCACCCTCCACTATCACCAATTCACTAACACCTCTACCAATACAGCCAACAAATCTGCTCTCTCGGGCAACTCACACACAGATACAAATCTTGATTAATTCCATACCCACTAAGCACCACTATAACTACTTCACTAACAATTCTACATATATGCACCTCTCTATTCACTAAGTCAACTCTTTCTGTCTCTGTCTCTCTCTCTCTGTCTCTCTGTCTCTGTCTCTCTCTCTCTCTCTCTCTCTCTCTCTATCTATATATCTATATATCTATCTATCTCTCTCAAGCACACACACACAACTAATCCAACGTCCACTCACTCACTCACTCATTCACACACTCACAACCCTCTTCACTAATTTACAACACACCCACTCAGTAATTCACAATAGAAAGTAAAAAAAAAAACTTTTGATGATACAGTAGCCGCCCCCCCCCCCCGATCCCCCGACCAGAGTGAGTTGTTAAGTGCACGAGTCAGTCTGACACGAAATACATCTGCGCGTGTGTGTGAAAAGGGGGGGGGGAGGGGTGTAGATGGAGGAACTACTATCATTTGATGTTTTAAACAGGTGTGCTGGGAGGTGGGGGTGAGGAGGTTGGAGTACATTCAAAGAACTCGGTGCTGAGCGTGAAAATGTGGAAATTATTTTGTTTTCATTTTTTTTTCACTTCTCTCTCTCTCTCTCTCTCTCTCTCTCTCTCTCTCTCTCTTTCATTACATTCAGTTCAAACTTCCATGGAAGCCTTTTACCTTAATGGCCTTCAGAGCCTGTAATTAGCACAGGTAAATTCTGAAGAATGTGTTGCCTACTAACGCGATCAGTAAAAGATACTTGGAATGTTTTTAATTTGCTTTGACCTTAGAATTTCACATTAATTAGGTCAGGCAACATTTTCCTCAATATCCACTTGGTTACAGAAATCTGTTTAATATTAACGCATAATAAATCTATAAAGTGAGTGTGAACCTAATGAGTCGGCTGAACATAAGAACAGTGCCAAAGTACTGATTCGTTATTGTTAATTAATGAGTTTGAAATTGTCAGGTAATAAAACTGTTCTGGTTCTCACAAACGTTACATCTTTAAATACTATCGTGTTATTCGTGTCTACTATTTATTAAACTGTGTTATATTCCTGAGTTCATTTAATATAAGTGAACGTGTATTTCAAAAGAAATGAATTTATACAGTCGCCCCCCCTCAGGGAATTGACCTTCACTGGCATGCGCCGTTATGGAAGGGGGCACACATTCATAAGGGCACCATGATAATTAAAAAAAGTATATTATATCATACTGAATAGTTGACTACAGGACCAACGAATTAAATGTATATTAAATACCTTAAAATACGAACTTACTTTGATATTCGAACGTCTGATGTGTTGTTTCTGATTTTTATTTCTTAAGTCATTTCCCTCTGCGATCGCGCCATCTTTGTGCCATATGTATCATTTCTCTATGCAGCGAAAGTACGCGGTATTCTTTTTTTCGAAGTGAATTTGTAGCTTTTTTTTTTTAAACATACAAATAACTTCGTACATTCACCATTCAAATACAGGGTGCTCTTAAAATGTTTACCTCAATTAGCGTCCTTAGTGACGGGCAACTCGTGCGACCTCCCTCGGTCCTGCGGTCCAGGCATATGTAGATTTTTTTTTTTAATTCTTACCTAACAGTAGTAGTATGACTTAACTTTGTTGCAGGTACTCACCCTAGACCCACAAATTATCTCCCTTGCGTACTGTCATGGCTGTCTCTGTATAAACACTTTACTTACGTATAGCCACTTATTAAAATAAATTGTTTTTTGATGTCTTATTTAGCTCCTTACCCCCGTGACGGGTTCGTCAACCGAAAACTTCCCACGGAGATTCTAAAAAAAAAAAAAACTATTTTATTTTCAGATGATTTTCTGGAACTTGGCTAGTTCAGATTACAACTGTAATAGTGTTCTTTCAAAAGAGTAGTTTCTGTCGTCAGTTTTATGTGAAATATACATTTATCAGTTTAAAAAAAACAATTTAACATCTTTGTTAATTTTTTTATACAGACAGACAGACAGACAGACAGACAGACAGACAGATAGATAGATAGATAGATAGATAGATAGATAGATAGATAGATAGATAGATAGATAGATAGATAGATAGATAGATAGATAGATAGATAGATAGATAGATAGATAGATAGATAGATAGATAGATAGATAGATAGATAGATAGATAGATAGATAGATAGATAGATAGATAGATAGATGGATATGTGTGCATGTCAATGTGTTTGTGTATGAGCGTGCGTGCGTGCGTGTGTGTGTGTTTACAGGTGAGGAGTGAAAATCACTGGTGCCAGAGCCCTTGCGTTTAAAGGAACCCCATGACCCATAAATCTCGTAAGACGAATGTGCAAGAAATAGTTCTCGATGTGGCTGCCCTCAAAGCTGATAGTGCACAGAACTTATTATTAACGTACATTCAATTACTGCTTCTTATTATGATAAGTTATCTTCATCGGAGCCCAGTGGCGTTTCATTAACACCGGGCATGTCAGCCATTTTGATACCCCCATTTACAAAACTTGAATAGAATGTTTCCTGTCCCAAGACTTTCTAAATTAGTTTTGTTTTGATAAAGTATATTGCACATTCTCCCTACTAATAGCCTACTCATGGCTGGACCCAACCCCCCCACACACACACTTGCTACTATGTCAAATGTGATCAGGTACTCAGTGTAGGTAGTGGTTTGCAACTGTATATCAACTTAGTACTAGTAATGAGAATTGAAGAATCATCTGAACCAAATCTACCAAAGTAGGTGGAGAAACAGAGCATCTTAAAAAGTGTTGATTTTTTTTAAACTACTTTTTATTTTTACATTTGAAGGTATTTTTTTAAATTAAATTTCCCTGAATTAAGATTTTTTTTAGAATTACGAAGTGAATTACTTTTCAGTTATTCTTATAATCATAGATATGCTTATTATAATAAGTGGGGGGGTGGGGGGATTTCGCCATGAGATTATGACGTCTAAATAGATACGAAGCTAAGCGCCGATGCAGAAACGCGCAAAAGAGTGAAGCGTTTTTTTAAGCATGTATATATATATATATATATAATTTTTTAAAAAAGTATTTACAATTTTTTAAACAAGTATAACAAAAAGCATTCAAAACCATTAGCTTTTATGAAAAAATGCATTAAAAAATTTCAAGCCAAGAAGTGATTACAATATATTGAACTAAATATTAAGTAAGTTTTAGTTTTAAGTAAATTAATATTCTAGATAATCACCCACGCTTATATTTTTTAGTAATGATAATTTATATAAATATTTGTATGATATATAAGAATTTTTAACGCATTATTTATAAAAGCTTTTTTTTTTTTTAAGAAAAAAGGTTTTTTTTCCGTTGATGAGATCAAGCATATAAAAATGTTAAGCCAGAAATAATTAAAAAACAAAATTAAAAAAAATTAAACAATTGTTTACAATTAAAAATTATAATAAGGAAACACGATTCGCCTATACTACTCCACACGATGAAAGTTTCTAGTTTACCTAGAAATGAATATAAGAACTAAATTATTTAAGTCAGTTTATCGAAGAGTTCTATTACCCCAATCGTTAAACACCATAAGTCTATGGCTCCCTTGGTTCTATTATTGGATTACGAAGAAGGAACACTAAATTGATATGCATCTAAGTGTTGTTTGTTTGTTTTATATAAAATCCTCAGATCAAAATTACATTTGAAGTAAAGACACACAATAACTTGATCGTGTATGCTTCTTAAAGACAGATTTTAGTTTTGCATGAAAGTAAAAGAACTAGAAGCTTTCCAGCAAATAAATTCTACGACCAGGTAAAAATTTTATCAAAATTAACACACACAAATAGCATATTCAGCAACTTTTAATTTAGAATTGAAATACTGATACTGTTGTGCAGCTTATGTCTATCATTGTACGGAACTACGCCTAGATTATCAGACGCCTGACTAATGTTCTGTTGTGCAGCATATCTCTATCATTGTACGGAACTGCGCCTAGTCTATCTGCAATGCCGTAGCGAGCTTAACTCGCGCCCGGGGCACAATACCTTTTTAGCGCGCCCCCCCTCCCCACCATTCAATAACCATATAATATTATATGTAAAATATACCATTTGGGTTGGCGCCCCTTTGTGAGTAGCGCAGCTAATGTACGTACCAGTCCGTGGATCAAACAGTACTGGGCCGCCCAAAAAATAGTCAATTATTTCCTTGTTATTTACTGTAGTGTATTTCTCTCGAGGTTGTGTGACTTCACGTGGATGAGAGGAGAGGTTAACAGGGAGCTGAGCCGCAATGGCACTGTAAATCAAAACAATCTAAAATATAAATAATCAACATCATATAACCACCACCACCCCTTCCCCCCAGCGAGGAAATTATCAAACGTCGACCGATCCGCAGCTAGAAAAAGGTTGGGGACCACTGCTTTAGAACATTTCTCCTATCTAAAAATCTTAAAAAAAAAAAAACGAAACGAATAATTTGTACGCCCATAATCTGTTTATTGCATTGTACACGGTATATGGTTTAGGGAATAAATGGGTTTTAATAGTACATGTACCATATTCGTGAGCGGAAACGTCCAAAAAAAAAAAGGGGGGGGGGGCGGCGAATATTGTTTGTCAAGTATTGAAGATTGCTTTTTATGGTACCCTTCTTTCATCCACACCATAGTGAGGAGTGCAATATCGTTCACTAATGTGGGGCATATCTGGTAGCGGAAGGGGCATTAACCATAAAGTGAATAAGTTTGGGAATCCTCACAAGTATACAAAATGTGGGGAGAAGGGTAGGGGATGCGGCCCTGTTAGTGGGTTAAAGGCTTGAAATGGAAACACACATTCAAGGCGTTGTTTACCATTGAGAAAAATGAAGCATAAGCTTATTCCACAGGAATAGACACTGTAACAATTGTATATGTATTCCCTACTGGGTGACTCTGTTCTGACCCAGATCTACATAGGTGTAGTTTACGAAGTCATCACGGCCATGGTGAAGTTGCAAGGCGCTATAAAATCATTAGATGACAGGATTGTAAAAGTCAAGAGATCAACGTTTGGATTTGAGACTGCTTTAACATGAGCTGTTTTCTAATTGAATATCCCTTTCCCCGTTACTTTAAGTACTTTAAACAACTATACAAAAAAAATTTCAATAACGAAAGATCTATTTCTGAGATTCTTCTGACAGTTTAAACATCGTTATAAACCCGTACCGCACCTTTCAAGGCTGTCACTCGAGTTTCTCCTAACAATATTTAGAACGAGGTCGAATATATTATATCATCTTTCAGTTACATAATTTTTATCAATATTCGTCTTGTGTTTATAATGCTTATCTATAATGAACCTACAGATTTCAAATTGCTTATACAACACTATGGCTAACCAATTAAAAAAATAAATATCTAGAATACAGATTTAAAAAAAAGTATTACCACTGGCAGGTAGAAATAAATGGCACCAGGAAATGCTCATCAATTACCTTCCAGGCTCCCTTTTTTAAACATCTTGACAGTTCTATACTTCATTGCCATTAAATATGATCTACTGGCTGCACAGACAAGTAGCTACCATCACAAGCAATAGGGATGACATCTCCAGGTCCTATAGTAATTGTAGTTTCCCCCCAAAGTTACCCAGGGTGGGGGGGAAAACTTGTTTTATACATTTATTTGATGTTTGACGGACCTCATTTCTTCCATGATCCTAAATTCATTTCATGTTCAGATTTGGAATACATGTATTCATGGGGGAGGGGGGGCATGAAAATATTTGGAAAATACTAATTATTACTAATAATAAGTTTCTCTTCCCTTCATTATTTTACATGCTACAATAGTATTCTGCAGATAAGACTGACACAAACTGAATTTTATTAATACATGTAGCACTGTACACAGTATTATCATTGGGTATTTTTTAAGGTACATAACTTTGAAAAACGTAATGACACAAAAAGAACAATATTTTCAATTTTTATTACAGAAATCAATATTCAATTCTACATTAATGTCATAAAAAACTGATAAAATATAAAGTCATTGAGACAACTCTCCATCCAACACATTTTTACACAATGAAAAAAAAAAAATTTCATTCAAAATATCAAGTAAAATGCCTTCAACTCAAAGTTTTAAAACTGGAAATGAAGAGATAAAAAATTGCAATATGTGGACATACGCAAAATATTGTCAGTATCATTCATTTTTTCTTGAAGTTCCTGAATGCTGAAGATCTCAAGCTGCCATCTTAGATAGTTGATCTTGAAAATGAGACTCTAAGATGAAGATTGTCGCCAACCTGGTTATTGTGCAAGCCCTAAAGAAAATAAACAACATTTAGGTCAGGATGTCAGACTCAAAAGGTTTAAAAGAAAATTTATTTTTCTCAGTCATTACAGTAAAAAAAAAATATGTATTAAACAATTATACGGAACAAGTCTCTTTACCCTTCAATAACATTGGTTTACAGAAAATATCAAATGTAGTGAAAAATAATTATTTTACCTAGGCCCTAAGTAACAAAACCAGAGACATGTATAAAATAAGTCAAGAGTCACAGTGTGTTGTCATTAAGGCCCCCACATGACAGAAAAAATCATTTCCATAAGAACTGGTACTTCAGGGGCCCATTCGCATCTAAAAGTCTCTGCCTTGGGCCCCAAAAAATTAAAGCTCTGCTTATTAAGTCAAAATAGACTACACCGTTACACCCTACCCACAATCCTAATACACTTTGAAAAAGATGCACATTTTGTTAGAATATTTAACCCACTGTTAGCGTTTTGAGAATATACAGCTTTACATCTTCACTCTCTCTCACTGAACCCTCTCAGTCATAACTGCAGGCTGAGTCTCTTAGAGCCCATGATATCAAACTCGCAGTGTCTCTCAACATCTGGAGACTGCCATAAAGGCCAAAGGCAAGCGAGCTACCCGACTGGTCCACCCTGTGGTCCGCCAGCCCAGGGCACTCAAAAAGCACATGTACTACAGTTCCTCTGCAATGTCGGCAAAAGTGTCGCACCTAAAGGACAATGCCCAGTGCGAAACTGGGCAATTAGAGCCTGCTCGATCCTCCTGAACCCCCAACACGGGTCAGTTTTGGACGCCCGCTGACTGCGGACATTTCCGCCCATCACCCCATTGTCCCAACATGAGTACCACTGAGTTTGCTCAAAGAGCCTGATCTTGGCCTCAAGTGAGCTCTTGTCTGCACCCATGGGCTGCGCTTGGGCTTGTATCGACCTCTCAATGAAGTTGGCCCTGTCATTTCCAGGTATGCCCACATGCTGAAGGGTCACTACTACACTGCATTGCCCATTTTGCCAGTAAAACAATATTTAACAGAACGCGAATCCTTTGTTCAGGTCACACCAGCAGTCCCCTGATTTGACAGGCCTGTCTTTGATTCCTAGTTGCAGCAGGATTTTAATCTGAACTGCTAACCAGCTACTTTTATCATTAATGTTACTTAATTTATTTACATTAATTGATTATCATGTTTTTTAGTATGTGTAACACTATATTTTTGTAAATAATGTTATGGATGTGATGGATACTGTTGTAGACACCAATTTAACATTGGAGTTGTCAACGTTATGGTACTATCGTTGTTCCACCAAATGTAACGTTATATATGTTTGAACGTTATGTACTTGTTGATGTAATGCTGCTCCAAGGTAACACAGGGTGTTCCTCACTGCTGCTTCAGATACTTATACTGGTTTTATGTGCTGCCGATATTATAACTGGTTTATAAACTTAAGTAGCGTTCAGTCTCAATGCACTCTCAAACAACACACCAATCAATGAGGCAAAGTTCCACGATTCAATTATATTTATTAAACAATAAGAAAACATATGAAATCTGAACTTGTTGCAGCAGTGTTCACAAAAATGCTTCGTACACAATATAACACGGAGTATTCCAGGTTCCCGAAGGAATTATCTGGCAATAGTTTGACACTTAGTATCCTGTGTCCCCGAAAGGATTATACAGACATACTTCAATAAAATAGACTTTGACTGTGTACTGTAAAACTCAATAACTTGATAGCTTGTGCCTCTATTATTTCTCCACTAACTTCTCCAACTACCTCTACAACTGGTGTCCTGATGTCTCTATCGTCAGTCTGTCAATCTGTCGGTCTCGATGACTTTCGTCAGTCTGACGAAATCTCATTTACCTCTCATATTTATGCGATTGTGAATTATCACATGCCCCAAAGCCCCAGAACTTTTGATTGGCCTCCCAACATCCTTTCTAACTCATCTACATATTAATAAATTTTATTCCAGCCTAGGGATTGGTGCGGCTAAAAACTCACTATGGGCTAGTATTCCTTTGTCTGCCTAATTACATCTATCGTCACCTACCTCTGGGGGTCATAGACCTGTGACGATAACCTAATTCTACCCTAAACAAAGATACCGCTGGAATTCTAGTTATCAAAACATATGACTGTATCCTGGACCCATGAGTTTTCAATGTTGACTAACCAACTGAACCAGTGGTTCTAAAATTGTATGGATCTATCTAAAGCTATTGTTACAGTATGTATTAATTTATCCTTTTTTTAAATATTCATTGATTACATTTTTTGAAACCTTATTTATTATGTTGTTTTATAAATTAGTATTTACTGATTAAATTTTTCTTAATAGTGAGGATCTCTCAATGCGTGACAAAGGAAAAGCAAGTTTCTGGACCAGGTAGTTTTACAATCATTCCACAGATATCATTTTTTTTAAAACAATAGATACAATTAGTTTGCTGACATAATAAATGTATTACTCACAATGGGAGCTAAAGTTGCCTGACATAATAAATGTATTACTCACAATGAGAGCTAAAGTTGCCTGACATAATAAATGTATTACTCACAATAAGAGCTAAAGTTGCCTGACATAATAAATGTATTACTCACAATAAGAGCTAAAGTTGCCTGACATAATAAATGTATTACTCACAATAAGAGCTAAAGTTGCTTCCTCCACTGTGGACATTTCAATGAGGGCCATTTTACGATCATTGCTGAAAAAAATTTATTACATTAGTTTTTGAGAAGACTGTTAGATTGGACAACTGTGTAGTCTTTATGATTATACAATATTAGGGTTAGGATTCCTCTGCCCTAAAAAAAAGCCCAGAAATATGCAAGCATATATATATGCCCCAAAACAAGCCAAAAATATGACCTATGCAACAATGTCATTATACAAAAAAAGGCTTTCGAATTAAGTAAAGATGCATGTGTACATATGTAAATACATGTACAAATATAAATATTATTTAGAGAGAACAAGAGAGTAAAACTGGTATCTTGTGAAACATTTTTTGAAGTAAGCCTACATTCAAAGCTTAAAAATATTTATTGTTCATGATATTTAATAACAATCCAATGTCACATGCTTGCAGGAATATACCTCCAGTTTTTCGTCTTAAAAGAGATACTATACCAAGAAATTGAAAAAAAAAAATGATTGTTCATTAAAATCCTAGCTCTTTACATAATTTTTCAATTCAACCCAAGTTAAGAATACATCTGAAACTATTTTTTTGATACGGGGGAAACGCTATAAGTGATTATGCTGTCAAAGTGAAACTGAGTGAACATGTTTTTAATTATTACTAACAGGTGCTTTTATTCATATGAAGCATTGACTGGTAAAATGCTAGTTGTGATGAAAGAGATGTAGATTGTTTAAATACTTTAGGTGGCGTAAATAAGCGAAAATTTATTTATCCTAATATGCCCCATCTCTCTAATGGTGCTCCAGAAAAAGCATTAAAAAAGTTTAAATAGTCATGGGGCAATAAATCGTTCCTCACAAAATTGTGGGAATTAACAAAAAAGACATTATTAATGGTTATCTGTATGCGGCATGTTTAATAGAGAATGATCACCTAACAAGTTGAGAATTTACACCCCTGATGGTAAAGAAGTATTGTTACAAGCCCCCACGCATACCCCTACTCCTAACCTTTAAAGGTAATACTTAGTTTTCTTGATACATGTATTGTCTATTTACAACTGTGAACATATGAAGGAACTTACTTGAAAAATTTAAAGGCCTTAACAGTTCCAAATTCTGAGAACAAGTTTCGAATATCATCTTCTTCTAGAGTTGCTCTGAGAATAAAGAAATATTTTTTTTTCCATTACTTAAAAATATTTCACTGTAAAATATAATCACACAAAATTTAGTTATAATTTAAGAATCAACTTTAAAACATAATGGGAATAAAAAGCACTAATTTAATGACCCAAATACTTACACATTGTAGAGGTGCAATACTGAAGTTGGTGGGAAAATATAGTTTTTAGATCCAAGCCTTTTGAATCGATGATGAGGAGAATTAACAAAGTCTTTAGTAAGACCTGCATCCTTTTAAACAGAAAAAAATATTTCACAAATGTTGCAAGTTTATGTTTTTTTTACTTCATGACTAAGACCTTCCATAGAAAGCATTTTGTTGTTTACCTTTTAAGTACACATTTTAAATTAGTATTATTCAGATATAACATCAAATGATTAGTCTGAAAATTCATTTACTAAGTGAAATTCGCTAAAGAATTTATTGAGCGAGTTACTTACTGACTGTCCATCTTTAGGCATCTGAATCAGTTGATGTTTTGATGGAGCTACTCTTAACTGTTTTCCCCAAAGTCTGGCTTTGTCCAAGTAGGTGATGGCTACAGAAAGGTACAACAGTACAAATAAAATATCATCCCTAAAGAAATGAACTAGTTAAAGAAACATTTCATGGCATAAATATGTAGTAAGCACTTGCCAAATATTTTACAAAAATTAATTTTTACAAAATGAAAACAAAATAGATCCAACACTGGATCTGAGTTTACCCTGCTGAGCTTGAGATGGATCCGCCATTTGGACCAATGCATTGTCTTTCTTGTTGAAAAGAATTTTCACACGGTGCACATTACCATAGACACCTAGATATTTTTTATTTTAGAAAAAAAAAAATTTATTTCAACTTTTTTCTGAAATGTTATTATTTTAATCATGCTTTATAACAAAAAAACACTTCAAATAATAATGTGAGATTGGAAAGTAATGCTCTGGTGCAAATACTGGCCTATAAGACAGGCAACAGTATACATTTTAAATGCAGATTTGGAATTAATTGCAAAACATAAACACATTTAGACACTTTTAAATTTTAAAGCAAGAAAAGTTTAATGCATGCACTACACTAAGGTAGAATCAAATTTGTGCCATTTATAACGGAACACTCCTAGGTACAATAGTGGATTTTCATGGAAATAAGAAGAGAAAGAATAAACTTACCTGGGTGACAATTTAAAGACACAGACATTCAGAACGTGAGAAAAATATAATTGGCAATGTTCCAAAACAGCACAATCTTTTCTTAACAAATGAATAAGACTAACAAATTATACTTTTTTTTTATAAACAATAGTAAATAAAGGTATCACATAAAAAAAAGTAAATTAATGAAAACAAAATACAGAAACAGAAATTTTGTATGATGACTTACACTAATAGAAATAAAACCTAAAAATTAAAGTTCTTTTGTTTAAGTAAAAGAATTTACTGAATGTGACAAAGTATAGTGAATTTAAAAAAAAATGCTACTGAGAAAAATCTTGCTTTTAAATACAGTACATAATTAGTGATTAGGTTTTTAAAATGATTTGAGACGAGAATGCCAAAAAGGAACATAATTACAGAAGAGCCAGACATAAAAAGCATATTAATTTTCCATTTTGAGATATTTACAATGTACTTTATAGCACTAAGCCCCTTTAGTACATTAGTAGTTTTCTAATTGGAGATTATGTACAAAAAGAAGTGAAGGTAAATGTATGGAAAAAAAAGTTGCACATCAAAAATGTTACATTTTATGGATAAACATACAGTATTTGTGTTAAACAAAACTAAGCAAAAATTTCTTATTTATAAGAAACAGATTTTAATAGTAGATGCTTTTATAGATTTGGTTACCTCCTAAAAATGTGAATACTAAAAGAAATTCAACTTGATGTAGAGCGTAAAACACTACATGTTACATAAAATGTGTCTAATGGACAGTACACAGGATGTTTTAAAGTTTAATGTGCTGCCAATGTACTAAATGTGTTTACAGATGCTTGCGTTCACCAGAGACAATAGAAAATAAGATTATTGGTAACAAGTTTTGTTTAAATATTAATGATAAAAAGAAGATATGGATAAGACATGACATACCAAACAGTATAAAGAGGGCATCTGGTGTAACCTTCTATAAAAGGTAGAACCAAAAAAGTTTTTTTATAAGGCAAGGCAGCATGGGACAAAGTGATTTGACGAGTAGGGTAGAATCAGTTCAGTCGAAGTAGGCAGCAACAGCAGCAGCGTGTGGTCAGGCGTGTAGATCAGACAAAAGGTAGTCCAGCAACACATCAGGATGAGATATTTGAGCAGGCATGATTTTTTTTTTGTTGGTTTGATGGCAGGGGACATGGGGGATGGACAGATGAGAAGAGACAAAAAGATAGATAAAAATAAGTAATGTATTATTTTCATCTCAAGCTAATGAAAAGAGAGAACATGTTAAGTGAATCTAAAAGACTAAGGTACATAATCATGAACGGCAAGATAATTTTGTTGTCGGATTTTAACCTTAAAAAAAAAAGAATAAAAAATGAATCACAAACACAGACATATTTAAAGAGTCACAATTAAAGCTTACATTAATGTGTAACATCAAACTGGGCACATCATAATATTTTAACTGAAAGATATATTTTTTTTAATTTCTGAAACCCAACATTACTAAAGAAATTTTGAAACTTTATAGACACTAAAGTATTTGGTAAGGATAAAAGCTTTTAGCAGAATTTAATAGCAGTTGAAAATCTATTTCTGTAAAACTACAATTTTTTTTTTTCACAATCATGCTCAGCATGCATTTTTAAAATTAAAATCAAGTATAACTTATTCATATAAATAATGAATTTTTCGAAAAATAAATTTAATCATGCATTTTGTCATGCCGCTAACTCTTTGAACTGATATTACAATAAAACTACCCATAAGATGTGCTCATTGTAATACAACCCTGTACAATCATAATTTTAATTAGTTATCATGATTAAATCACAGTGCATATTAACTTCAATATGCTGTTAACATATGAAATAATTCTACAGTAGAGCAATAGATCAACTAGATAAAATCTATTATAGTGACAGTAACCAGAATGAAAAATCTAACCTCTTCATCCAAATTAGAAACAAGAACACAAGGGCTGCCATTGACCTGGTTCATTCCCTGGAGATTTCCAAGTCGATTGCCCATTTGATTGCCTCCAAAATTAAATGCACCACCTCCCCCAATGCCACCAAGACCCAAAGCGTTTCCTCCTAAAATAGGATTTTAATGATCAATAATATTTAAAATGTAATTAAATATGCATTAAAAAATATAAGTGAAGATCTTAAAAAAAGGGATTTAATATGAGGTTTATTTTAACGCACCAGAATTGCCCATTGGTAATCCATTGTCCATACCATCTCCAGTAGGTAGATCAGGACGTGTGAAATCTCTGCTCTTATCATTATTGTATTTAACATTCAGGTTGGTTAATCTTGAATAATCTATCTTCAGGGTGTTACAGCCATTATATATGTTCTGATTATCAAGAGACTGAAATAAAATGATAATTGGAAATGCATAAAAAACACAAAAACATTAACCCTTTGCCTTTTCTCTAATATTTTGTCAATTTAACCCTATTCCCCTCGTTGCCGCCGATTGCTGCTTTTTGGATTGTTCCGCTGCTCAGGCCATTCCTGTTTTTAATGAACTATTTTTTTAAAAATTGTGGATTCGTGTAAAGCGGAAAACGAACTTTCTGAGAGTGTTTACATTATTGAAATACAGCGTGTGGTTATTTTTTTGTCTTTTTTTAAATTGTGTAATTTTTTCAAGATTTTACAAATATTTAGGGATGCTTGGGAATTATATCAATTGGATGATAATAATTTGGAAATGGAGGTTGACAGTGACTAAGATAATGATGAAATCATAGATAATAGTGATATTGTTTCTGACAATGTTGATGATAGGAGTACTTTGTGAGCCTTTTATTGAAGGAACTTGTGTAAAAAGTGTAATTAGGATTTTTTTTCTACATAAAGGTAATGGCAATATATCTTTGTTTGATATCAATATATTCATTGTTCATTTTTCTTTTAGTGTATTAAATTTGCCATAAATAGCTTAACATAGTTTATTTTATATGAATTTTTTATTACACACACCACCATTCTTTTTAAGGAGTTATCTCCATTTTCTCAAGGATTGGGAAGTGTACAATGGGAATAGCAGCAAGGGTTAAATGGTTAATAGTGCCTGTTAATTTTGAACTTAGTCATTCAGGTTTCATTCTTATGACATTTTTTAAAATGGCTAATTACATAAAAATCTGCTATCTTTGCAAACAAAAAATGAAAGCTCTTAAATATATTAATAATTAACCACTGCAGAAAGTTAAAGGAATTATTTTATTTACTCAAATTATTCCTAGTAAAAAATGTAACTCACATCCTTTGCAGCAGCAGCTGAGATCGGGTCTGAAAACTGGATGAGAGCTTGGAATGTGTCTGAAAACCAAATTATAATGTACAAACCTTACAATAAAATCATAAAATTAGATTAAATATCCAACGATTTTTTTAACATCCAATTTGGAAATTTAAATGCTAACGCAGCATCTATGGATCCTAACTGGAGAATGATTTTGCTGACGATACAGTTCTTTTATCACAGAAATAGCAGCAAGGTGCTCAAAGGAAGATGGTCTAAAGATAAAAACTGAAGCCATTTGGCTAAGCAGCCAACAAGAATGCCAGATCCAGCTCCAGGGAGACAAAATCAGGTTAGTAGAAAAAGAGTTAGAAGGTAGCAGGAGTCAGGAACATCATAGGCATCGTAAAACCGTGCCATATGGTGAAATGCAGTTGAGACCCTATGCTCCTATGGAATTTAAAAAGACAAATAAGACAAAAAAAATAGCAGAATTCTCAAAAAAGAAATTTTGTAAAAAGTTAAAATTATCTTTAAATTAATGATGTAAAATTATTTTGTATTTAAAGAGAAGTCATATGCTATGGGTAAATTCAGTAGACCAGAAGTGAAGAAATTATGGTGCTGTCTTATGCCCTTAATCAGACGCTTTCCATATTATGTTATTGACCTAAACATTTACTAACAATCAATGATCTTTGTCAGTTCTAAAAAAATCAACTTTTATCTGTCTGTAATTCAAAGAAAACACAAAAATTTCTAACAAGGAAATTAATGCAGAATTTAAAGAAAATGATGTTCCTGATAAGACATTTATTAAACTTCAGGGTTATAATAAAAAAATGTAATTATTTGTATATATTCTACTTGTATCTATTTTAAAATGTACTTACTGTTTTTGGTAAATGTGATGATTTTCAAAATTTTACCAAATCTTGAAAACAACTGCAAAAAGAAAATAAGAATGTATCACATTGTTCAAAATTATATAAATATTAAGTAGGTAAATATTTTATATGAAGCCTAAGCCAGACTAGCCTTATTTGCATCTTAGGTAAGGCTAGTGTAACTTAAATACTACTTGAACAAATTATATGTTTATTTTTTTTAATGCACCTAATTACATTGATATTGACCCAAATGCTGTTATTTCAGAGTTGTGAAAAAAAAATCAAGAAGAATATGTCAGTAAATAGGCCATTGTCAAATATCCACTTCACTAATGAGATGGTTAATAATGTAATTTACACATAAGCTAATGCTAAATACAGCAATAACATTTTTTGAGAACTCAGCTATATGGCATTTTATAGAATAGAACTATATTATGGTTAAAGGATTTTTTTTAATATAGTATGAATGCTACTAACAGCCGCACAACAGTAGATTTAACATAATTTTAGAAAATTACTCTTTGGGAGCCACACTAAATTTACAGAAGAGTGACCAATGGCTCTTAGAGTTGCATATTTTATTGTACCATAGCTACGGAAACATTTAATCTTACCTATATGAAAGAGATATAGCAGACTGACCCACATTGTGGATTAGGCTTGTCTGGTTTAAAAATGCCAATGTTATGTGATAAAAGCAATTAGCACCCTAAATTTTACTAAATCCAAACAAATACTGAATTACAAATCAAAATATATTATTTACCTGATGCAATACTTCTAATGTGACTGGATACAAGACATTATCAACAATAACACGCAAAATTGTAGTCTGGTCACCACTATTTGAACCACCACCTGATCCAAGAAGACCTTGTGCAGCTTGAAGTGCAGCTTGTGCACTTGTGTTCTGAAAATTAAATGTAATATATTTATTTAATATATTTGTGATAAATAGAACAAGAAAATACATGCAAAGTGAAACAAATCATAACAAAATGGTGATTTGATGAAACATACATTCATTACGTATAAATGTATTATTCATTCTTTGAAAGGAACAGATAGAGGATTGGACTTAAAATGACATTTTATACAAATCTCAATATTCTTGAGCTCACAATAATCCATAATCTGCATATCACAATTTTGATATGCCGCCACTTGAGACCCAACTCTCAAGTCATTCTTTAAGATCAAATTTCACTTTGTCATTCTTTATTCACAAGAATAAAATTTTTCCTCTGACATTTTATGAGATGGTGTTTATCTCTTAGATCATATAAAGCACTATTGGGACTTATTTTTAAAGTGCCCTTCTTTCATTCCAACCATAGCCAATAGCGCAATGGCCATAAAAGATATCTTGATTAAAGACTGGTAGGTGACAGCGGCTCAACTAAAGTCAAACCCTCAACCCACAGCATCCAGATTCTTCTGTAGCATGATGATCTAGCTATCTATCAATGCACTGCCAAATTTGCAATATTAGCTAAATGCTTTTGTAATAATTTTTGTTTAAGTATTGCTCTTTTGTGTAGAAGTGTTAAAAGTTACACAATATGCACTAATAGTAACACCACAAAGAAACTGCCTTTTTAAATATTTCATTAGTATTTTCATATTATATTTCCAAACAAAAGCCATTTGAATAACAGCTTAAGCTTTTCTTGACAAATTTCATTTCAAAACAGGTCAGACTTATCTATCTAATTCTTTCATTTATTCTATTTTTCGTTTGCAATAAAAACTTACTTGTGCATTGGAAGCATCAGTCTTTAGCTCTTTGTGATTAGAAAACTGAACATAGCAGGACTTTAAGCGAACTTGAGCAGGATTTGTTTTAAAATAAGATACCATATTTATGGCACTTGATTCTTCTTGGAACTCCAAGAAAGCCTATAGATTAGTAAACCATTTTTTAATATATTGATTAAAGTAGAATTTTAATACAACTAAATAACAAAATAAAAAAGTCACACTATTAAAGAACATTATAGCAATATAAATTGCTTTGAAAGCATAAAAATTTGATATGTAACTTTAAATTAAATTTATTAACCTGATTTTTCTGTTTCAAAACTAATACATTAGTCATTTTGCCGAAGGGCATTCCAAGCTGAACAACATCTGTCTCAGCTGCATCATTCGGCAGGCTGCGAATATGAACCACACGGGAGGGTGGATTTCCCCCATTATCAAACTTAGCCTGAAATTATGAAAATAGATCAACATAGTCAAGACAAACAGCTAACACAAGTAATTTAACCCACTGGTTTCTTTGGGGAAAAACAAGATATATTATTAGAATTGATGTAGGATTTGATAAATAGTGGACCTGGGTGTAGTCTATTTATATAGCCTATATTTATTGTACACTTATTTATCATCTACAAAATTATATAGTATGATCTTTATACCAACGTGTCAGAAATTAAATGATCTTTCTAATAATATAAATTTCATATATGTTAAAATCTATAAAAAGAAATGATAAAAATATTTGAAAATTCAATGCAATTCCCATTGGTTGTACAACGTTTAAATCCAACACATCATAAACTAAAAAAACAACCAAGTAGTAAAAACTATGTACATTTAAAGAATTTTTAAAATTTATATATGTTATAATACTGGTTATATTTTTAAAAAATTATAATTGTGAAGTTTTAAATTGGACACCATTTTAGTACATAAATAACCGTCATTTAAAAAAGTAAGTGATCAAACGAAAAACCTGACATGACTTTGCGTATACATGACTTCTATACTATTAAAGAAAATTTGGTTTAGAAATTTGTTTATTAATAAGTATAGCAATTTATTGCTTAAGGGAAAAGTCAAAATTATGCTTCCGTAGTACGGGCCACTTTACAATTGCAATTTAAAGTCTGCATCCGTAATGAGAAGGTTAAACAAATCACTTTTAGTAATGTTTTACAAGATTGAAACATGTTTATTTTACATCTAATAATCGTAAGTATAATAAAACAACACTCAAGTACCTTCTTGGCATCATTTGTATCACCCATGCCATCATTAACCTGCATCATATCTTCCTGGCCACGCTATAAGGGAGAATACGTAAAAATATATATAAAGTTTAGTAACACCTGTAATAAATTAATTGTAGTTAGCAATATATAACATACAATGTGATACAACAGCTGAAAAAAAAAATCATGTACCTTCATTCCACTAGTTGTATAGAGCTCCCTGAAAATAAAAAGATTTTATTTGAAATGTGCAAAAATACACTACAACTAAACTTAAAATTTAAAGACTGCTAGCTGTAGCTTATTTTTCACTGTATGCCTATAACTATAAGCTTTCATTTCACAATCATTATTTGGTATATTATTACTTTGATGGGAAAAAACATTTTCTTACAGACAAAATTCAAAAGCAGTCATTAGCACTAATACTTATAACCACATGCAAAAAAAAAAAAGATACACTCCTTGAATATAGGATGATTTAAAACATGTTGATTGAATCTAAATCATATTTTATATCACAAACATGATAAAATTCAACAAAATAAAACTGTAAAGATACCATGTTTAGTTGCATTCATTCAAATAATTCCAAAAGTAACAAGAAACTGTAGCCTAGTTTAACTTTGATGTGACTATTGAAAAATAATAGCAAAACAAATGTATGATTTAGTTCTAAACTGACCTACGTATTAATATTTATGTGTAATTCGATTCCTATTATATAAAAAAAAAGAATAATTCACTGACACTGTCACTTATATGTGACAACGTCAATCTTTATTCATAGCACAAAGTTAAATCACTCAATTTTCTTATGCATTAAAGCACGGACACTTTTAATATCACAAAAAATATACTGACAATGTCCTTTTAAAACTGTCACTCTCTGGTCGGGGGCTTCTTTATGTTTTTTTGGAAGGCAGCTTTCTTACCCGTCCATAACAAACCCGCCACTCACAGATTCACTTTCTTTGTTCAAGATGGCTGCAAAACACGCGAAGAAATCTGACGTCATAACCTCAAAATAGAAAAACCGGAAATGCTGTCAATTTTCCTAAACTGAATTCAAATGGTCATAACCGTCATAACATTCTGTGGTCATATCCCCAAATTCGAACGCCAAAGAATTATAATTGTTTAAGGTGGATCGAGAAAAAATAAGCGAATTTTGAGTCATTATCTACACGTAAAGCTCACTCACCATGCATGTTGTTCACACACTGCAAAAGTACAAACAGTTGCAGAAGTGTCGGAATGGATAGTGGCGACTTAGCCTCGAGCCATTCCCATTCCACATAATCACTTCTGAAATCTATCTGCTCAAAACCAACAAGTCAATGAAAAATGACACAAAATACTAAACATGTTAGTGGGACGGATGGCCGAGTGGTGTAGATACTCGACTGTCGACCTGAGAGTCCTGGGTTCGATCCTCGGTGAGGCCCATTGGGAATTTTTCCACAAGTCCACCCAGCTTTAAATTGGTACCTGACTTAAGTTGGGGAAGTAAAGGCGGCTGGGCGTTGTGCTAACCACACAATCCCTTCATATGCCGAGGTTATAGAAACAGATGAATTCTACACTTCATCTGCCCCGATGGCCCGTTAGGGCTAAGAAGGGAACTTTACTTTTTACTAAGCATGCAACGATTAAGAAAAACCAAAAAGTTCAATATAATAAAAATTGTTGTTAAGACGAAAGCCCGAATCAATTATAAAAGCTTGAATTGAAAAGTGTCCCTATGTATTTGGAAATGCTACAGAGTACAGACTTTGCTTCATAAGCCTAGTCATCTCGTGGTCTTCCCTAAGCTGTATAAATCAACTCTTTGACATTCCCCCCCCCCAAAAAAAGGTTTTCCAAAGCCGAAAATCCATATCTACTAAAAATGGACGTAACAAATATATATGTATTTGCTTGTGTGTTGGCATGGTTGGCACCAACTACACAAGAAGACAATTAAGTGAAACACACTTCGCAGCAGATACTTTTTTAAATTTTATTTTTTATGACACATGTCATCATCATTACACACAATATTTTGTGATACACTGTGACTGTACATGCAGTTTAATAATTTGTTCTTGTGAATAAGACGCAATAAAATTAATTATTATTAAACAAAATATGAGAGGTTTTAGCGTCTTCTAATCTTGGTTTATTTTTGACATGTATTCTTGATTGTTTATTAAAAAGTAAAACGACTGAAGTTACGTCGCAAACGGCTCGACCTACAACAAAAATTGCACCTTGCTAGTTTTGGAGGTCAGTTTGTAAATTCGATCGCCTTAGTATATATTTTTACACCGTAATTTTGGTTATTAATGTTTGATTGTAATGAGTTTACTTAAATGACTGGCAAGATTTTAATATTTTATTTATAAATTATTAACGTCTTGCTACTTTGTCACAATACTTTCAAATCTTTCATGATTGATTTTTTGAGTAACATCTACAGGCTTGTGTTGAAACGCATACAAAAGAGCTTACATAAACTATCATAAAGTTTTTTTCTTTCAGATATATTTATTAGACTTTTCGAAACACATTAAGTAAGATAAAAAGTTGCGGCATCGGTCATGTAACGGATTATGACAATAACATCATTAATACTATTAAATAGTCATTTACTGATTTAGTATTAGAATTTCATAAAAATAAATGTTTTTAATTACTTTTTTTTTTACAATTAAAATTTTATGTTAGATATGCAGCAATTGTATGTGATAAATAAATGTATATTTATTGTTTTATTCTCTCAGGTGTAAACTTAATGTAATAAAATGGGAGCAGCAACTTCTACTCAAGTGGCTACTTCCTTTTTTGATAATAAAAAAGAAAATACATCAGCAGTGCATCTAGATTTTAATCATAAGGTGTATAAAAAAGTTACTGAAGAAGGTATAAAGCTTTTACCTGGGGGTGATGCTGTCAAGCTTCCCAATGAGTGCCCTATGCATCAAATAGGAGATGGTAAGGGAGTAGCTGGTAAGCTACGCATAATAGATGATTCTAAGAGACATGCTGAAGAAAATTTAACTTTTTTTAAAGGAAACTCTATCTTGAGCCAAGCTGAACCACTTGCGCATACAGCAGATTTAAAAAGCAAACTTGAACAGCCATCAAAATTTATGGAGACACCGTCTCATCTTTTAGATCCGTCAAGTAAACTGAATATCAGTGAACAGCCCTTAAGAATAGGGATTGAAGAGCCTTGCAAACCTGTAAAAATGGAATGTCCTAGACCTAAAGAATCAGAATCAAATCAAAGTGTCACAGCTGAAGTGAAAGGGGGCGGTCTCACACGACAAATTAAACCATTGATCGATGTACCCAAGCAGTTCTCACCACCTGTAGATGTAGGTAAAACAATATCTCCACCAAAAGAAGTGAGCCAAAGGTTTAAGTCTCTCCCAAGTGATGTTTCAGTGAAAGATGCCAGCACACAAGGTAATACATATCCTTCTGAGTGCCCAATGAGCTCATCAAACAGCAAAAAGGTGCCTTCAAGTGAATGTCCGATGAGTCTTGGAAATGATGATGTAAACAAAGATAATATGGTAAAGTCAATTTTGTGATACAATTAATATCATAAAAATTGTTAATTGCTTGTGCTTTGTTTTATAGAAAGTGTTCAATTTGATAAATTAACTTAGCTCATTGAAAATAGCTCTAGATACAGGCTGATAATTAGCTCTATCATCATTAATAAAATTGTACAATATAGATGTAGAAGTACATTTACCTTTCTAAGACAAGTTTTTTTATTTATTTTGTTTTTTATACAGTTTATGCAGTATTTCTTTTTTAATAAAAGGCATTTAAAGTACTTAAGTTTTATAGACTATATGCTTCCTTTTTCATCAGATGCCACCTCCTAATCAGAGACCAGCCCCTGATCAACCATTTGAATTACCAATTGAAAGAATTGTTTCTTCAATACCCAAAGCAGGATCTAATGAAAACTGGGTATATCCTTCACCTCAAATGTTTTGGAATGCAATGTTAAGAAAGGGTATGGAAGATTTTCTTGATAGTAATACCTTAGTAAATTTTTCAAAACATAATCTATGAAACAAAAAATGAAAAAATTTCCTGCAAACTTTGATTAATTGTTTCTGGTTAAATTAATTTTTCTCTCATGCTATTAAATATTTTAATGCTCATTTAAACTTTTTCAAACTACGTCTAACCAGTCATTTAAATTTTGTTCTCAGGTTGGCGCTGGAAGGATGATGATGTTTCTGCAGGTGATATGAATAACATAATAAACATTCACAATGCAAATAATGAGCTTGCATGGCGAGAAATTCTTAAATGGGAAGCTTTACATGCTGAGTGAGTTGTACCATATTAAAAAATTTTTAAGTAGGGCTTAAACATTTTTTCAAAGCTAAATGATGTAGTTCTCTGAATATAAAATCTTGATAGTTTTAAACATCTTAGCTACACTGTATGTATGTTATGCTGGTAATTAACTAAGATGTTAGATGGAATTCGATTAGATGGTAGCTAGAACTTAATTAATTATGCATACCAACCTAAACATCTTTTATCTAAAATTCTTTTGCCTTTTTGATGCTTTGTTATATTACTTTAAGTTATTCAGGAAGCTTTAAGTACTTATCATTATATCTTACTAATAGAAACTACACTTTATCTTACACTATACTTATGACTAAATTATACTTATTATTGTTTTGTTTATTATTTATCACAGATTTACAATATCTTGACCTATATTTTTTGTTTTCATTATGCTTTTAAAACAACTCTTATTCATGAGTATAACATTACTCTCTTTCACTATGCATATATCCATTTTATAAAGTTTTTTTTTTTATTTCAGTGAATGCACTGAGCCTAAACTAAAAAGATTTGCTGGCTTCGCTACCAAATTTTCTCCTAGAGCTAGAATTAGATCATGGTTGGGGTAAGTAAAATTCTTTGTTTTGTGTGTTTTTTCTTTACATAGGGTGTCCAAACCAATTTTAAAAAATCTATCACACTTTCAAAAGCTAAATTATAACTGCATTAATGGGTAAATTTTTGTTCACTTAGTTTGTTACTATGTATGGAAGATTTTGACCAATACTATTATAAACATTATTCAAATTACATAAGTAATGTAGTAAATTATTTTCAGAACATTAAAAATTTAGATGAAAATATGCTTTTTGCTGCAAATTTGAAGTCTGAAATATTGTGATGGGTGCCATTCAAAAAGTGAACATTTTTTTTAAAATGTATAAAGCTAAAAGAAATCAGATTTTTCTGTTGGCACATATCTAATTTAGGGCTGTACCGGATTGTAATTTTTAGATCCTGCAGGATCGGAACCGCAATCGGATTTAATATTTGAATCCTGCCGGAATCGGAACAGGAACCGGATTTTATCAAATTAAAATGTAATTTTTCCGAACGAATTAGTAATTTCTCGCCTAAAATAAAAAAGATACAAGAATGAAAAATAGAATAAAAATTAAGTTATTAAGTTCTAGATAGCAAAAAACAGTATTAACCATTTAGATCTTGAAGAATGTGACTAAAACCCCTTCCCCAATCTTGAGTTAAGAAAGATCACTCTGTCAAAATATCAGGTTATTCGTTTTAAAAATTTATTTTAATAAAGCTACACCTAATTTAACTTGATTTCTATTACAATCATACAAAGAAATGGATAACATATCTTAGAAAGTATAATAAACATGTTTATCAATAAATGAATTCCAAATATATATATATATATATATATATATATATATATATATATATATATATACTGTGGCACCACCCGATAGATTATTTTTCTTTAGTTTTCCATAGTGACGTTACCAAACCATGTTAATTCATTCATAATTTCCTTTAAACCATTATCTGACAATTTTCCATGAAAACGCAAATTAAAATGCATTTCAAATCTAAATCAATATCACCTTAATGTTTCATTAAAAATGTATCTTCAAGTTATTTATCTAAATATGCGAAGAATTTCATCCAAATCTTGACAAAATCCACTAAATTAAAAAATTTGCAGAAAAATAAATCATTGACCTATTTTTAAACTGTAAACACCCAAAAATAGATCGTTGTCTGCTCTTTAAAGAAGTTAAACTTTGATAGCTATATATAGTTTAAAGAAAACACGGAATCAAAAGTAGCGGAAGGTAAAGTGTCATATTACTTACTACATGTACTAGACTAAATAGGATTCAAATCTTCCTTTTTGATACATGTATATGTTTACTTAAATACAGAACTAAAAGCGATCGACATTATTGTAGTTTAAAAAAAGGAAAGGAAGTTATAGTTTTAATTTAATTGTATAGCGCTAAAAATTTCAAAATTATTTGCGCTAAAAAAATTCTTACAAATTTCAAACAACTAAGGAGTCCGGCTTAAATCCGGCACATTTTAATTGGAATCGGCACCGGATTTGTTAAAACTGCCGGAATCCGGCTTAACAGGAACCGGAATCAGATTCCGGTACAGCCCTAATCTAATTATTCTTACAATGTTGTCTATATATATCTCTACTTTTGTGAGATCCACTAGTTAGCCTGGGTAAAAGATAAACAATCTAGTCACATTTAACAAATGCTTGACACTTAGCAACCAAAGATACCCAACCTTAGCTTGGACCTTTTGTCCCAGACTGTCAGGCAGATGAGATAATTACCACAGGTGTTCCATGGGCAATATTCTCAAGGTGGTGCTCCCAGCTAGACTAGTAGTTCAACTCTAATTTTATGTAAGCCCATAACCAGACTAAAGCCTTTTAGTCCATGGGTAGTTAATCTACGACTTTTGAATTTTTTTTCTGAAAATAATTTTAATGTTGTAATATAAGTAGGTTATAAAGCCATTATTGCTGAGCTATTCTTAGTCGAGCCCTTTTAATCAAGTGCTAATTCTTAATTATGTGGATAAATGGTTTTCTTATTTCAATTACTGTCTGTATTTATATTTTTATGCACTTGTAAAAAAAAATCGTTTACCATTTTAGTTACTTTAGCTACTCAGTTTTTATTTTATAAAAAAAAATATTTTTATCTTGTATATCAGGTATGAGCTTCCATTTGATCGTCATGATTGGATAGTTGATCGCAACGGCAAAGAAGTTCGTTATGTTATAGACTATTATGATGGTGGTAATGTGAGCAAAAATTATGAATTCGCCTTACTGGATGTGAGGCCAGCATTGGATTCATTTGAAGCTGTAAAAGACAGAGTAAAAGTTGCTATCTGGAGATGGACTTCTAGAAGTGAGGATGTTGTAACATCTACTAATTCAGAGTCGGATAAGACACTAAACAGTTCTGAAAAGAAACAAAGCTGAGCCATGCAATGTGCATTATGTCATCATGTCTGTTCAGGAAATTTTTAACAATCATTTTTTTTTATATTTGCCCGTATATATCAATTACCTTTTCCATCTCAATTGACATCACTTAATATTTTTAAAAGCTGATTTTTATTTATTTTAGCTTTTTACTTCACTTATTAGGAACATAAAAGATTTACTATTCTATTTTTTTCAAGCAACATTGTCTAAATGTCATTTTATAATCCCTTAATACTTGGATCTATAATAATAATAAAAGATTTTTTTTATTAGTTTTTTTTCTCTGCTTATGTTTTTTTCAGTAATTTCTCAGGAAAATAGATCACTAGAAATGTTTTTTATTAATCTAATATTTTATGGCATTAGTTGTTTTTTTTTTTTTTTGGCTGTCAAAAAATCACATTTGTACCCTTCTGTTTACAAATGGCTGTTGTTGCAATAATCTTTTTTTCCAAAATGTTTTAAGCTTTATACAATAGATCATTAACATTTATAACCATTGATATTATTAGACATGAAAGCTCTAAGACTACGTACATTGTTTGTTTTTTATATGAAATAATTGTTTGAACTCTAAAAATAAAATGTTTAAAGAAATAATTCCAACAGCAACATTCGTCAGTTTATTAATTGGTGAAACTCTTCCACTATCTTTTTCTAACCATTTTCACAAAATGTCTATTTATTTGAGAAAAATTGTGTAATGTATGTTTGAGACACTTTTTAGAGACAGATTTTCTTGAAATTATTCATACCTAGTCTTGCTCCATGACAATGCATGATTCAGTAATTCATTTTGCTATTAATTTAGTTTTTTTATTTTTAATAAATACTTGTAAGAGTAGAACAGTTCTCATAACTAATAAAGGGATATACATGTATCTATGAAGGACGGCACTAATAAATGTATTTCCTCCCTTGCATCTATAATCTATATAAATAATAGTGGTGTGGGTTCTGTGTTAAATCGAAAGTAAAGAATTTATACAACAGTTTTCCAGTTTAAAATGTTAAACATGGCTCCATCCGGTCTCGAGTCGATATTTCTTTTTAAAATGGTTTCTGTTGTTTTTATTATGAGACTTAAAAGTCCAAATATTAAAAAGTGATAACATAATATCATTGCATAATATCATTGTTGTTTTTATTACAACAGAAAGCATTTTAATATAGTCAAATGTAAAATAGTAATAATCTGACAATGAGAATAGAGTTCGTCTTATAAAAAAAAAAGAAATCTGCTAATTTCTATACAATTAAGTTCTCAGCTATTATATTTCATTTTTTTTTTAATAAATAGTGCTTTGATTTATATTTAAATTACTAAAAAGATTATATTTTTAAGTCAAGTGGGAGTGCAAAATAATTAAGCGATCTTTAATACATGTTTTTTTTTTAATTTAAATAATTTATCCTTTAGGATGTTGTAAGGAAGAGAAACAACTACTAATTAGATTTTTAATTTCGTTCATAACTGTAACGAATGTAATATATCGTTACCGTGTAACATATTGTAATGAGAAACTCAATTCATGTTCCATGGTTCATAATAGTTTATTAACATTACAATAAAATATAAACAGTAGAATAAATCCAATATGAACTGAATTATCACTATGACTAATAATCTCCTTAAGTCAATGAATAAACACTTATCAACTCGATTAACTGAACTTATATACTGTACTTGTTTCCCTGACTGACTGAATTCTCTCACAAACATCCTCTTATATAATTTGCTTGCATCATAACTCGAACATTCTACATCCAACTAAATCGCACTTACTAGACAATCATATTTTCTATACACATAATATCTAGACTCTCGAAATAACTAGACCCCGTGACCTCAGGTTGACCTGGTTGGCCAAGCTCCAAAACATACACACACAGCTGTGTGCATAGTACACACAACTACACTATGACAATAACTTAAGGACAAAATTATTTTGAAAATATGTATCAAAACTGAACAGTAGTCAAGCTCTATGCAAAGGTCTTGCAGGGTACAGCTAGTACTGCATGTTTTAGATAACTATGTTGGCAAGGGATCTACTTTGTGCTGGTAGGTCAAAGCAGTACCCACGCGTGCATTGCAAAATTAAATATATATATATATATGTTAGAAAACGATTAGTTTTAAGAACTCATTTTTTTATTGTGTCTTGTTATATAACTCCTGAGTATTTGCTCATTTTACTCAAGGTCATCAAACATAATAAAGGCAGATACTTTGATTTAAGAAAAAAAAAAGTTTTAATAACACATTTATCATGCGTCTGACTGTGGATGTCTTTTGGGAGATCCGGATTTCTACACTCAGGTTTTTATTCCAGTCCTAATGAAAGGTCCGAAGTCCACCAAGCTTAAAAGCGTGGGTGTTATGCTAGTCCCTACATCTGTATCCATTGGTGCCTCCATGGCCATTACTTTTTCAGATGAGATAGGGATGAAAGGCACAATAAAAACTGTACCATGGTGTTTAAAGGATCTAAGACTGTGGTGGCGAACCTTTTTGGGGCCGCGTACCCAAAATTTAACAAAAAACACACTCCAATTAAAATAAAATGAAGTGATATTTTAGTCGCGTGCCGCTGCCGACTGATGAGGTTCTGCCTGCTGACTGTCATAGGTTCGCCACCACTGATCTAAGAGATAACTCATTCTTGACAAAAAAAATGATTAAGGTCTATATCATTTCTCTGCAACTGTAGTGCTGTAAGAATATGCTAAAGCATAAAGGAGATGCAAAGTAGTCTGGTGAATAAAATTTTACCATATAATTGGCTAGAGTGATGACTGTGTGCTAATTGGGAAGGCCATACAGTGTATACAAACTGTTTAATACACATTGCAACCCGTCCATCCCTTGTGTGACACGGAAAACAGCTGTGAACAATTGACCGCTATAGCGATGATAAGTGTGTCGATAGACGCAGGGGAATGAACAGGTGGAATCAATGTGGTCAATGATAGATTAAATAAAACAAGACAGATAATTGCTGGCGACATCGAACTGTTAAGTGTAACATATTAAT
This sequence comes from Bulinus truncatus, assembly GCA_021962125.1. Taxonomy (NCBI): domain Eukaryota; kingdom Metazoa; phylum Mollusca; class Gastropoda; family Planorbidae; genus Bulinus; species Bulinus truncatus. Next base: position 3,691,298 of record JAGDYQ010000094.1, on the reverse strand, counting down.
GGTTATTTCGAACTTCACCTGTTTTTCGTTATCACAGACTAATGTGATAATTTTAGTAAATTAGAAAAACAGAAAGCAAATAACATATAGCGCGAAAGGTTTCTCTTTCGTATGGAAAAATCTGTCAAGTAAGGTATAAGTTGCTCATAGAAAAAAGTCACCATTAGCTTTATTCATCAGATCTGGAAGACATTATAGGGGCTGTCCATTAATTACGTCAACAAATTAGGGGTGGGTCAGAAAATTGTTGACAAGCGGGTGGGGGGGGGGAGGTCAAGAAAAGTTGACGTCAACAATGTCACTTTTTTAAAAAATGTAATATAGTTAAGCAGCGTTTGAAGTCATGTGTTGCACACCCGCTTAACATTCAGTATTTTAATTAAACTAACTATATTCCTACTAATTTTGCCACATAAACATTTTGGAAGCCACATTTTTTAGGGGGGGGGGTAATCAAATGTTGACGTAATTTTATAGGGAGGGGGGGTCTCTGGAAGTTTGACAAGGGGGAGTGGGGGGGAGGTAAAAATCACCAAAAATTTGTTGACATAAAAAATGGGCAGCACCATATGTGAGATGTACCCGTTAGTTGTTAGTTTTCAATGTTTTCTCACGTTTGATAACAGTAAACCAGTGTCTGAAAAGATAAAGTTGTAAAAGCGGTTAAATGTTTGCAATAAGAGTTTTGAACGCATGATTCTATCTTTTGTAAAAAAAAAAAAAAACAACAGATAACTCTATTTTCAAACCTAAGCACCATTCGTTATCAATATTGTCCGCACTACTCCCCCCTCCACCCCACCGTTACCCTACCACACCCCAATGTGACCCCATCAATGTAAAAAAAAAAAAAAAGAACTTAAAAGTAAAAGTTCCGAAGAAGTGGTAAATCACGATGCAGCAAAAAAAAACTATCTGATAACATGAATTTTAAATCTTATATCCAGCTATTGTGGTTATGTGGACAATGTGGTGAGAAAAAAATCAAAGAAAATCAAATATGCACGGGTAACAATCACGTAGCAATAGACAACTTCTCGATGCTAGGAGCTGATTGGACAGTAACTTATCATGGAGTAACTACTCAAGAAGCATAACTCTACACTACAGTATAAGTATACTCTGTATACTGTTCGTTTTGTTGCAAAAAAAAACAAACATCAACCAATAAAACCATATGAAAACCACAGATTCGTAGAAATTTTGACAAAAAATCTGTATAGCACTTGTTATGCGTGTCCTAACGATGTGAAGCAAATAAAATCAATAATTATCTTCTTATAATTTATATGTCTAATTTCTAAAGCTGATTTACTACATGTCTATTACTATTTAATTATGACTTCGCTCACTGCCAGTGACATAGAAGAAGTACATTAGACATGTCCCATGTTCTGTAATTTGACGCACGTTCTGTAACTTAACATAATGTTTTGGATTAATACATTTGTATTAATTGGCTGCGCGATATGTTTAAATACTCCAGTAGCTGCATTACCAGGTGAAGAGCGTCACGAAATAGGTTCATTAGCGGGAGATGTTCAAAATTGGGCTATGTTGATTCAGAATTATCTTTTGCAGGTTGGACTATTAAAATTTATCTTCTGAATTCTTTGATAAAATACTGATTAATCAAATTGCTAATCATGACCTCATTAACATACCAATCAAGGTAAAATTTGTTACGACTTGTAAAAATATTTATCTTGATATCTTACCTAATTTCTCTCTCTCTCTCTATATATATATATTCTAGCTTGCCAATGATGGAATCAAAAGAGACATGACACAGTCATTCTTTGATGAGGCAACATATTTGTCTGAGAAAAAAAATGGCAGTGAATTGGTGAAGTTGGTTAATGATAGTTTAAGTGAATATTTTAGAAAGAAAACTTCTGCAGCTATGGTAATTGTGCTTTATATTTGTATATTGTTTGCATAATCTTAGGCATTTTTTGATAAAGAAAAAAAATTATCCACATGAAATTCAATATTACAGGCGCTGGTTGAAAAAGTTCGGCTACTCTATGATGACTATTATCTGCAAAATAAGTCAACTAAGGCAAAAACTTTGAACGAACTACCTGCTGATGCATATTATGAATCAGATATTCCTGACAAGTTACCACAAGATTTAGCATTCAGCCCGTAAGTTTAAAAGTAATTTTTTTTTTAAGTTGGTATAAGTCTTGTTTACCAATAAGAATAAAAAGGAAATGCAAAATAAAAAAAATCCATTCTTCCATCTCTTAAAATCTTATATGTACTTTTACCAGTATTTTTTCATGCCGCATTATACTTTTAGAGATTATTGATACATTGCGGTACATTTGAACATTTCTATCTTGACCAAGGAAAAGGGTCTTTTTTTTTTAATTACCATTTTTCATATGAGAACTAATATATGAATAAATCTTTACAGTAAGTTGTGAAACATTATCAAATACAGTTCCATTAAATGCTGGTAGGATTAGATGTCAATCTCTTAGACCCTCATATAAACCACTAATGCCCTTTTCTCAACCTCATCATTCGATAGAATGTATTTGCTATGTTGGCACCACAGAAGACTTGGAGAGGTGAGTGAACAGGCTGGGAGTTTCACCTGTATTTACAGCATGCAGATTGGTCTCACAACAAAAGTGCAACCAAGCCACCTAATACTGCTTTAGCTTCATATATTTCTCCCCACTGTCTAATTTAAATTACTTTACCAAAAAACTTAAAAATATAAAAAGTAAAGTTCCCTTAGCCCTAAAGGGCCATTGGGGCAGATGAAGTGTAAAGTTCTTCTGTTTCTATAACCTCGGTATATGAAGTGATTGTGTAGTTAGCACAACGCCCAGTCGCCTTTACTTCCCCAACCTAAGTCAGGTACCCATTTAAAGCTGGGTGGAAAAATTCCTATGGTTCTCACTGAGGATTGAACCCAGGACTCTCAGGTCGACATTCGAGTATCTACACCACTTGGACATCCGTCCCACCCTTAAAGATATAAAAGCAGTTTAAAACTTTGGTATTTGTATTCTTCAAAATTTGAGGATCCTTGATTTTCTTTCATAATCTTTCACACTCCTGACATGTCATATATCACTGTAGTGACACTACACTTTGTGTTGCATAAGATTGCAAATGTATGTATGTATTCATCTTCATTGTGTACATATTATTAAAGAAAATTTTATTTTTAGTGCTGTTCTTCTTAGTTCTTTTATTTGTTAGAATGCTTTTAGTAAAGGTGTGTGTCTGGGGGGTGCTTACTGCCCATTGATTTAAAAAGAAGAATCTAGATTTCATCATTGGTGCTCTAAACATAATAAATTAGCCATCACTTTGGTTAGTGGAATACTGATACCAAAGTTTCAATCAACTAAATTAGTATGTAATAGTTATTTTTTTTTTCAAATATGAATGAAGGTGATGTATTACTTTCTTGAAGAAGTAGTTTTTTTTTTTAAATCAGTGTGATATTCCTAACACTTTAAATATAATAGAATTTAATTTTTTTTTTCAGTTACTTCCGTCAAAAAGTGAGTAAGTTAAACTCAACAGTAAAGATAGCTGATGAAGTACCTCGTGATGAGGAGTCTGTTATTAATGCTGTGTTGTTTACAAAGAACCTAGATGAAACTTTTTTACAAAATGCTAATAAAGATCCTTTGTTGAGGTACATTTTTCATTTCAGTAATATTGTGTTGACAAAATTGATTAAAAAGTATGTGATTATAAGGCAATAACATTTGTATTTATGCAAAGAGAAAAAGCTTTAAAATGTTGTTAAAAATATCTTACTTTTAGTAAATTGATTGTTGTTTTTCAAACCTTTTTTCATTTTATGACATTTGTAAGTGAAGTCTGTAAGATCAAAGTATTCAATTATTTCTAATTAATTATTGTGTCTTAAAATAAAGAGTTAAAAATAATAGTTAAATAATTTTTGGGTGGTTATAGGGAGTTAATTGTTGCTGAAAGAAATTGTTTATTTCTTAAAGGTGGCAGTATTTTGGCTCTGTAACTGGAGTAACTCGGTTGTTTCCTGGGCGAGAATGGTCTACTAATTTTGCAGGGTTTTATGATGATTATGACCCCAGAGTAAGACCTTGGTATATCCAAGCAACCAGTGGTCCAAAAGATGTGATAATCATTCTTGATTGTAGGTGAGTTTTATTTTCTTTAAAAAAAAATACCTCATTTTTTTGTTTTTATAATTATTTTTTTTGGGAACATTTCTAGCTGCTCTATTGATCAGGCTAATCCCTAAGCTTTCAGCTATTTACATATGGGGTAGATTTGAGTGAATGAGTGCTTTCCAGACAAAGAATTTGGTCACAAATCAGATGTTGTACATGTTTGTGGTTTAGAAATGTTGCTGTATAAGTTGCTTATCTTAATTTTTAAGTTTTATCATTTGTCAGTGATTTTTGATAGGGACCATTAGCTATGGTATGCACTTCATGTAATGCTTTTTAGTTAAAAGGCAAAAACAGGAATGTAATTTATGATAATGAATTTGCATATAAAATCATCAGATTGTGGTCTTAAAATTAAACACAGCAATGAGAGCTCTTAGTGTTCAATATAAAAAAAATGTGTCTCAGAACAAGCCACAAGTCTGTGCATTTTTGGTGGAGAGACAAATGTTAAAAAAAATAAAAGTCAACAAAGAAATACATGTATGTGGTTATTGATTTATTTAGTCTTCATCAATTTTTTCTCTTGTAGTTTATCTATGAAAGGTGAAAAATTTTCTATTGCTAAAGCTGTAGCAAAGACTGTGATAAATACACTCACTAAACAGGATTATGTGAATGTGATTTGTGCCAGAAACAGCCATTGGAATGAAGTAGGCAAGTAAGTGTAATAGGATAATTTTTACTCAACTTGAGTTTACTGCCAGTAACCCATGTTATATTTAACTAAAACTAAGATTTTGTAACAGATTATAGCTGATAGTCTTCTGTGGCAGAAATCTTTTTTGAATTTAGTTTTACATAATGTATTCCATTGGCTATTAAAGTTAACATAAGTAAACTTAAACAAAAAGAAAAAAAAATGAGGAGTCCCTGGGGAGATCGTACATAGTCACAAAAAACTACTTTGGAGATAAATGAATATTTAACACAATGCACTGCTCTAATGTATGTTGTTTTTATCTTTTTAAAATCTTCTTGCTTGTTCCGATATCAGTTTATCTTGATTATTATCAGGTAGAAAGCTAGAAAAAAAGATCAATAAGGCATGTGAGAAGTAACTTGATTTTTCTTATTTTATAACAATACCCATTCTTCCAGTGGACTCTTCAAATGTTGTTTGTAAAATTTAGTAATGTTTATACTTAATGAAACACATAATATGATAAACTCTCAGGAAAGCCTTTTTTCTTTATTGTGTTATCTTTTTTTTACTCTTATAAATCATGTTTTAGATTATATAATCTCATAGAAAAATTAATTTAAATTTGTCATTGTTATTTTTAACAGATGGCATTTTTATGATACCCAAGTTTTGAGCTGTCAGGAGCAAAGAATGGTTCAAGGAACAAATGCATTTAGAAAAGATCTTATTGAGAAAATAGAAAAATTAAAGGCTGGAGGAACAACTGAATTAGAGTAATAATTAAAAAAAAATTTTTTTTTAGAATTAAAAAAATGTCTTCATTATAAAATATATATATATAACTAGCAAATCATCCTGTACTTCACACAGGTGTTGACCCCAATTAGTCACCCTTGCTATAAATAATCCTTACATAGATTATTCCATATTACTTTGTGTAAACTGTACCAATTTAACCCCAATTAGTTTCTTTTTACCATGGGAACAAACTTCTAAAAAATCATGGAGTGTTATAGTAAAATAAATGTAACATGTCAAATTTATATTCTAAACACTACAGATTTATTTCATTGATGGGAGAATCACTATTACCCACAAACATTGCCACTAACAAACATAGTTTCAATTTTACATGAAATTCTTGCATTTCTAGATTATACTGTCATAGGTATGTGGGGCGTGCATAAAATGGTCGTTAAGAGATTTACCATGATCATTTATGTCTCCTGGCCAGGCAACTCTTTTTTGAGACAGTGGCGGTACTGTGGTCAATGAGGATAACCTGAGACCAAGGTATTTACGGCTGGCACTGGTAACGGATTTGGTTCGCACTAACACCCTTCTACTCTGTCCCACTCAAACACACTGTCAAAGCTTATCATTTTTGTGGGGAGTAAGCATATTGCTGGGCAAGTGCTACAATACTTTTTTCTGTCATGCTGACAGATGTAGTGGCACATTCACTCCACTGCTCTGTAGGCATGGTAAACTCACATCATATGCTGCCAGTAAGTCAGGTGTGGCAGACATACAACATCCTGTCATGCTAGCAGTGGTGGTGCTGCAAATTAAAAAAAATAAATTAGGATTCATATTTAAAAAAAAAAATTTCTTCACTAGAAAAGGTTTTGACAGAGCATTTAGTCTTCTGAGAAGTGTACCTAGGACAGGCTGTCAGTCGATTATTGTATTTGCTACAGATGGCAAAGATACAGATGGAGAAGATGTTAGGTGTGGTCCAGGCAAGTTTTTTTTTTTAATGTAAATATATTTTTAACCATTTTTTACAGTATGAGGTTCTATAAATTAGATGTAAAATACTTTTATCCATTGAAAATTGAATGTTATTTAGTAATTTTACTATCTTGTGTATTGAATGAGCATTCTTCCACAGCAAATAGGGTTGTCTGCTTAGCTTAACTGTTTTAAATGACTCATGACATTTATTGAAAAACTTTTGAGAATCTTTCTTCATACTGTATAATGTTTAATGATTGAAACTTGGATTGGATGTTTTTATAGGATATTACACCAGGAGTGGATATGTGCCAGGGCCTATCTGCAAGTACAACTTTACCTCTGTTTACAATGTTGCTATGGAAAAGAATAAATATTTATTACCCAATGTAAGTATAAACCTGTTACCCAATGTAAGTATAAACCTGTTACCAAGAACTACTTGTTGTAAATAACAAAATATCTCTTGTAGTGTTAATTTTCTCAGTATGTTGAGTTTTTCTGTATGAAACATTTGAGAAATTAAAAAAGAAATTAAATTTGTGAGCATGTATACATTTATCTATTTATTTTTTTATCAAGGCAAATTTCTTGTCTTTAAAATTAGTTTTGAAAAACCATTTTTTTTTGTAGTTATTTAAAAAATGATCATATTCCATTTTTTCTTTTCAATCGACAGGCCAGAATATTCAGTTATTTGATTGTTGAAGATGCTGAGATGTTCCCAGGCACACTGGCTTGTGATCACAATGGAAGCTTACTTAAACTTCACACTGGAGAAAACCTCATCACACAAATGTCCAACTACTTTGAATTTTTATCAGCCATTTCGGTGTCAGGTACAACACTGTGGACATCTCCGTATATTGATTCCTGGGGTCTAGGTTTAATGATAACACATGCTGTCCCTGTCATTAGTAACATAACTGGCAAGTGAGTGTAATTATTTATTCTGTCTTTTGTTGTATCATTTCTAAAGACGATTTTGAAATTCATTAAAATACTAAATTTTTGTTTAGCTGCGTAATTATTCTAATTTTTTTTTAGAATTTTGAAATGGTTTGTTTTAATTAGTGAATTTGTTGTCTGCGTTGATTAGACAAATTTTCATGAAGCAGCACAAATGTAAATAACTGAATGCAATTGACAAAATAACTTGTCTTTTAAGGCTGTTCATTAAAAAAATCATTTTGTGAATTCTTGAGCAAGTTTTATGATTGAGAACAAAGTTAATGTTTAATTTGATATTTACTCTAGAATAATTGGAGTTATTGGAGTTGATGCAACATTGGATGAAATTGAGAATTTTCTCACCAAACATCAATGGGGATCAGTGTATTCATTTCTGGTTAATTCAAAATCTGGTGTTATTTTTCACCCTCGTCTAAAACCCAGCACAAAGGTAGGATTTTAAATTTAAAGTAAAAAAAGTTGCCTTAAGCCTAATGAGCCATCGGGGCAGATGAAATGTAGAATTCATCTGTTTCTATAACCTCAGCATATAAAGGGATTGTGTGGTTAGCACAACGTCCAGCCTCCTTTATTTCCCCAACTTCAGTCAGGTACTCATTTAAAGCTGGGTGGACTTGTGGGATAACCTTGCACCAAATTCCACCTGGAAAAATTCCATGGGTCTCACCAAGGATCGAACCCAGGACTCTCAGGTCGACAGTCGAGTATCTACACCACTCGGCCATCTGTCCCACAAATTTAAAGTAACTTGATTTAATATTTTAAGATTTGTTTACATCACAAGCCATTTAAAACATTCTGTAATTTATTTGACCTTTAATATATTGAGTAGGGAAATTAGTAAAGTAAAGCATCTAAATCAGATTTCAGACATTGTTTACTTTTTACTGCTAAATAAATATCTTTGAAAACATTTCTTTTTTAGTAGAAGTCAGTCTAGTTGATGGAAAAGTTTTTTTTATTATTGTAACAGTTGCATTACATGTCTAATAAATTGCTTAAACAGACTAGTCAATTTCTTATTAATAGCGCATTACCAGAGTGAGATGGAACCATTTTTGAGAAGATGCTAAATATTTTTTCACTAGCTTTGAAAAGACTTAGTACATGTGTTTGTCTACATGTGGCTTTAATCACTGTAAGAAATCTAAGTCATGATCACTTTGTTGCATACATGATTTTTATGATGATCATCAGTTTGATCAAAATCATTTACTGTAGCATCCAGATGTTTATAAACTTCTTGAAAGTAATCAAACTTCACAGAATCATAAATAAGATAAAAGACCAGAATTGTTATACATTGTATATAGAATTGAAAAATTTACTAATTTTATGTAACTGAATTTAACAGCATTTGGGTTATTTACTTATTTTAATTACCTTGAATCTTTATGAACCTTTTTTTCATTTGGTCATCTAGTTGTTGGAGGATCCTATTAGTATCCCAATATCTCAGTTAGAACAAGATAAAGATGGTAAACCTTCTGAATTTTCTGAAATAGAAGAAGCAATGTTGGAAGGACGTTCTGGCATGAAAGTCATTCTTAAAGCTAGGGGAGATAAAACAAGGGTCAGTAAATCTTTTGGTTGTTCATCATTTTATTGAGGCATTCATTCTTAAAGCTAGGGGAGATAAAGATAAAACAAGGGTCAGTAAATCTTTTGGTTGTTCATCATTTTATTGAGGCATTCTTTCTTTAAGCTAGGGGAGATAAAACAAGGGTCAGTAATAGGGTTTATACAAAAACCGACTTTTGAAAAAACCGGTTGTCGAAGGTCAATTTCTCAAAAAACCGACGAAAACCGGTTTTCGGTTTTAAAATGCGTGAAATAACGGATATTTTAAGCATTCTAGCAATAATTATTTTCAATGTATGTAGTATTTGATTAACTGTATGAGAAAGAATGAAGGATAATGTAATTAAGTCAAACCAATTTTTACGTAAAACAATAAATACAAGAAAAAAATTATCAATTAGACAGTAAAAATACTACTATTGGGTACCTATATATTCATTTAAACTGCTTTATAACTAAACACATTTCTATCATGACCTTTCTTTCTCATGTTTCATTTATATTATATTGTCAAAGAAAGAGGTTTGGTTTGCCGCACACAGACCAGTTCTGAAATCAGCCGTTGTGATGTAGACCTCAGTATAGAGCTTATTTATATAAATAGTCTATAGAAATTACGGTTCTCTTTCTACTCATGGTATTCACTTTCTGCCTTTCCCTCTCTCTCTCTCATCCTCTGTATAAGTTTCTAACGTTATCTATATATGTGACACAGTACACAAACACCTCTGCACCTCTCCATGGACTCACATCGAGTGCCTGTTTAAAAACATTACTCCACTGTTGAACTCCTCGCCCCTCCCTTCATACAATTATCTCCCCACCTACCCCCTCTCATCCCTGAGATGTATTAGTTACAATATTCATTACAACGGCTGTACGACGGTCCTGCATGTGAATGCCTTGTTTAGGTTAGACGGGTTGGTGGTAGTAGAGGTGTTGGATGGCGAACATAATTTAGTCAACTTGAAAAAAAAAAATAGCCCCGTTCTGTCTATTGCTTAGTGATGAGCTAGGGAGGCACCGATTATATACCCCCACCCCCGTTTCAAGTTGTACACTTCTCGCAAGTCAACACTAAATTCGTGCGCTAAAAAAAACATCGGTTGTTTTGTGGAATTAGTTAATGACTTGAATTTAGCCCTCTTTGCAGGTCGAGGAAACGGATGCAATAAATCTCTCAATGTGTATATACCGTCCCCTTCACCTCCATCCAATCCTCAAGTTACCCCTCAACCACTTGGGCACGCCTTCTCTTTTGTATCGCTCAACAGTTACTTTCTATCAATGCCAATGTACACAGGTCGGACTGAGGAGGGAGTTCATTGAAAAGTCACAGTTTCCTAGATTTCTCTGTTATATCGTGGAATGTATCAACATTTTTTGCTATTTGTTAAGTTCTAAGCTAAAACCGACTTTTAAAGCCAAAAAAACCGGTTGTCGAATGCTTCGACTTTCGTCAAAAAACCGGTTTTTCGCCGCCGGTTTTTAAAAACCGACAACCCCTAGTCAGTAAATCTTTTGGTTGTTCATCATTTTATTGAGGCATTCTTTCTAGTATTAATCTCCCCTACTTTTAACACAACTATTAGATTAGCACTAAATTTAAAGATTAATAAAATGTTGTATATTTATCTAAATTAAATTTACACCTCAATTAATACAAAATGTACATTTCGCTTGTACATAATGCCAATAACACTTCTCACTGATGTAAAATATTAAAATTAAGAATGGATCAAATGATCGTTACAAATTTTGTTAAAAATAAGGTTGTATTTAATGATTATAGAATAATTGTCCTTTATAATCACACATTACTTCAATTTATTTCAGACCTACTATTATGGTTCTGTTAAAGATACGGATTATTCCTTTGCCTATAGCCTGGCTAATGAAGACATGGTAAATTTTCAGAGTAAATAATAGAAGTAGATTTTGTTTGTTTTTTTATTTTTTTATTTTCACTTATTTTAGTTAAGTTCAAATTACTAATCCTTAACATTCCATTATTTTTAAAATTTATTTTAATATAAGTTTTGAAGGCTGTCCTAAGTAAAAATTTTATTTCATTGCTAGTTAGTTACATTTACAGATATTGACATTCTTGCATTTTTGACTAGCCTGACCACTAGTTGATATATACTAATAAAACACGGTTCCATTTTTTTCCTTCAAAGGAGTTTCGTAGATCACAAGAACCGAAAAATCGTTCACACATAGGTATGAGCTACTACAACTTACTCAAAATGTATAACAGCACTTTGTTGAGAGAGAAATTAAAAGGAACATATGAAGCCATTGATGTAAGAGAGAATGATGAGAAATATCCTGGTCTGAGAGTTTCATACAACCACTCGACAATTTTTTTGGGTAAACAAAGAATATTAGATTACTTTGTTTTAAGCTTTTTTTTTAAATTTGACTCGACTCATTGAGGACCATTAAATAATCTTTCAGCTGTGAGAAGAAATCCAGGTGGACCAAATGCTGATTGATTGGCTCTGCCTATTAATTTGGTTCATTGTGATCTGCTGCTTGTTTTTAATGCTACCGATGCTACTCCTTTTTAATAATCTTCACTCCTTTCCCCCAATTTCTGATTTTGTTTCATTTGTGTCAGTATCATTAATATTATTTAGACAGGATAGTAGGTATTTTCTTTCCTATACAAACATCGAATAATGTTTAAACCTCAAAGTTTTAAACGTTGTAAGCTCCTCAGAGCCACTGTGATCCTATCAGATACTCTTACAATGACAGCCTTGCAGAGAAAACTTTAGATGCACACTTATGGATCAATGGCAACGAACCTGATCGTGGCTGTGATGATGACAACGGTGACCAGATGTTTAATAAAGGCATCAGGTGAGCTGTGCTGGTGGCATCCGTGTTGCATCTTAGTTCTGATTTCTGCTGAGAATATTTCTGAGTTCGACTAAATAAAAAAGGATACACAAATACACTTTCTGCAAATTACCACTGTGCAATTAAATTTCTTTACCCCCCACCCCCCCCCAACCCCCTATTTTTGTTGAGAGTTAAAATTTCAGATTGTTGGAAAAAAAAATTTTTTTTTCTTTTTTTTTTTTGTTTTGTTAAAAAAAAAAACTCCCTTAAATCTATATTCCTACCCCAAAAAGGGGAAGAGTGGAGATTAAAATTTCAGATTAGCGTATTTTAACCTACATCTTATTTGTTAAAGATTAACCCTGATATAAAATAAGACAATCAAATCCAAAATGTTCATCCTCTGAAATTATAATTAGTTAAACCATCTGTTCTGCATAAGAAAAACAATTTTAAAAATCTATTTTTTGTTATAGTATGAAATAATGTACATCATGTTTTTCATTTATATAATTTGTGTTTTTGTCTTTAAATTATAATCATTTATAAATCTCCATATACATTTAGTCACAAACTTGTTAATTGTAATTGGTGTCTCTTGAAAGTGGATCATCAAACTTTTAGTGTAGAAATTAAATCTCAGAATTCATTTATTTGAATTTTTTCCATAATCTTATCTATAATTTTTTTCAGCCTTTATAGTTGGATCTTTATATTAAATAATGATCACCTTAGCTTTAAAGACTAATGTATCTGTCTTGTATGCTATGTCAACCAGTTTACTCTTGTTCTGAATTCAGAGCTGATGTGTTGATAACTTATCCGATAGAGGAAATTTGGAAGACACGTAATTTTGAGTCTCTTGATCAAGTCAAGTGGACAAATGTTGGATTGCGAAGTGGAGTGTTTCGCACTTATCCAGGTCACAGGTCGACAAGAAATTATGACCCTACACAGTTAGTAGCACTTTTTTTTAAACATTTACTATAGCTGCAGCCATGGCTGTTTAGTTCATGGTCCTAAGATAGAGTAGCCAACCTTTAGATTGATCAGAACTATCTGTAAAGACTTAGCTATAGAAATCTTACTAAATATTATTTATTTTTTTAAAGTATCTGTATTTATTGTCCAAGCTCATTTTTTTTTCTGACTCTTGTGGAAATCCTTGACTTGCATGTACAGATTACGAGCAGCATAAGTTGTACAACACTTTTTTTTTCTATTTAGAATACATTTATTGTTGATTTATTGTCACTTTTTTCATTGTCAAAAGTTTTAAAAATAGGTGACCTATCGAACCTCCGCATAGATTGTCTATTTTGAAATTTTAATTAGCCTGTTGAACAGTTTTTAAAGAATTCAATTTAAAGAAATGGGTTGTTTAAGAAACCACCATAACTTAATTAAGATATTTTTCTTGGGAATGTTGATCTTATCTATAAGCATTTGTTACTGACAAAAAATGATTAACTTTTTTTATACGATGAATAGACGACCTTGGTACAAGCGCACCAGCGCACAGCCGCATAAAACATCTGTATCAACTCCTTATATGGACTCTGCTGGAGTTGGAAAAATAAACACCATATCTCAAGCAGTGTTTGAAGGTATGACTCCAAAGACAGATCAGGAGTGTAAAGATTTTCCTAGAGGACAGCTGATGGGAGGCTGTCTATGTGAGGTTGATACTGATTGCTATATTAGTAAGTCTTGTAGTTTTATTGTATTGTTGGCTAGTAAACGATAATTAGACAATGGCTGGAGTAAATAAAACCCATTCTTAAAGTCATGGACCTGCTTTGCTGCTTTTTGAATTATATGTTTATATTAGTAGTATTATTTACTTCCATTTTCTTGGAATGGCAGCAACCTAAGTGCTGAGATGTGTGCAATTTGGGAAAAGTTTATTATTTCAGTGCTACTAAAACTGTGCTCCGTGGGGAAAAAATCTATCATATGAGTAAGTTAGGAAAGCTCTTGATTTTAAAAAGGTTTGCCACCCCTGCCTTACATTAAGTGTTCTTCAAACAAGAAATTTAAACTCTAGTGTTGCCCAATTCAAAAAAAGCTGAGAACCAACGCCTTATCTTATGGAGAATAATGTTATCACAAATATTTGTTTTCATGTAACAACGTTTTTTGAAATTTATTTCAGAGGTGTGTTACATGAGTAAAGCTCCGGGTCCCAACTCTGATCACAGGCGGTGTGCTACAGAACGTGTGGAGGCTGTTACTGGTTTAGACATATTATACGATGATTTCCAAAAGAAATCCTTAGAAAGCATGCAGGCCTCAGATTTTAAGAAATCCTGTGGCCAGAAATATATTTGTAGTAATGGTGAACCAAACTGTGAAACTAGGTCAGCATTTTCATTTAATTTTTATACATACTACATGTATCTTGAAATTTTTTTTTTCGGTTGTTTGTTAAGTTATTCTATTACAAGCAACATTTTTTTTTACTTGAAAAATATTTACTTTTCCTGATAATTTGTCCTGTTTCCAGATGTTATTTATTTGATTCCTCTGCTTATCTGGTCATGGATCCTGACTTTCTTACGGCCAATGCTTTAGATGAGTCACAGTATCAGTCAGTCACCTTAGGTCGTAAAGAAGGGGAAGTCATGAAACACCTTGTCTATCACCACAAATTTATCATACGGGAGGAGTCTATTGATTTTCAAGGCTCCTGTCGTATTTCAGCAGATGAGCCTAAAGTGAGCAGATATTTCTTTTTCTCATGGGTTTAATTACTGGATTTGTTTGAAACTACTTGGAATTCCATCATTTATTTAACAGTCATGCTACAGTTAGAATATTTTATAAACTTGTATAAAAAAGGTATGAAATTTCTGAATTCTCAAAGTTTTTCATCACCGCAGGAAATTTCCCAGTCAGATGCAAAGAATTCAGTTTTTTTTTGGTTAAAATTAGCGGGAAACATGCTTCAAAAAATTCTTTTTAAGGGAATTAGGGCCTGTGTGAATTTTTTTGTAGTTATTTTCACGTTTATTTCCATTACATTCTTAGACCGAAAAAAAAAAATGCATGTTGTCGTGAGAATGAAAAAATGCTCTCGCCTAATTAGAATGAACATTGATTAGGATTAAAATAATTCTGCACTGAATATTTAAATTTTTAATAAAAATAAAAAATTTTTTTGCTTGAAATTAAGAAAAAAAGTATGTGATGGTTTATTTTTTTCAGAGTGCATTTCCCCCCTCTTTTCATGGTGGGATATAAGTAGTGATATTCTCTTGTCTTTCTGATCATTAGGTCACTTTAGATGGACTGCCTCAGACTCCTGAAGACACTGATGACTACTACAAAAACAGAGGAAAAATTCCGAAATTCTACAATGACTTTGGGTGCATCCAAGATGTTGTTAGTTACAAAACCAATGATACTGCCCTAGGTAATTTTGACTTTAAAAGTGAACCTGAAATGTTTGTTAGCTACTCCCCCCTCCCCTTACTTGATTTTAATCATATTTGACAATTTCTCTGACAACTCCATTTTACATAATTACATGTATTACTTCTCTGACAATATCAGTAATTATGAAGAATAGTTCTTAAAAAATCATTTTGTCTATGATGGCATCAGTTGGTTTTTTTCATTGAACAATTAAGAGGTTTGTGACTTAAAAGCTCTTTAATTTTTGTCCTTTATTTGGAAAAGAAATGCTTCATGAATTTTTGTTGAAAATATTTTTGTATTTTTCTTTTTAACAAAAATTAATCTCAAGTTTTTTTTCAATTTGCGATAGTGGCAATTTTGCTTGCAAGTTAAAAACAGAATGCATTAGTAGATTTGTTTATTGTGGCATTTAGACACTGTTTTCAGAAATTAGACTTTTATGTTATACCTCTGTTTTTATAACACATGGATTAGAAGAGAAAAAAAGAAAGCAATGAAGTCAGTATTGAGGACCAAGATAATGAATTTTATGACTGAAAAAAGTAACATTGTTGTAATAACAGTTAATCCTTTTAAAAATATACATGTATAAAAAAAAAAAAGAAAATGTACAAGATTTCTTTACTTAACTAAACTGGAAATTGTGTTCATGAATACTATATTTAGTTTTATACCATATTCTCTTTGATCCACTCTAAAAACTTCAGGTCCAAGTGGCATGATCACAGGTAACGTCTCGGGCCCTTGCATGTCTGGGCTGTATTATGTCACAGCACTGCCACAGACCAATCTTTATCTTCTTGTCATCGAAGATTGGTTAGTTTACAAACAGACAATGTTTTACAATTTTCATTGCAAAATAGCACGCAGGTGAGTTATTACATTATGTGGAAATGAATCTTACTTTATGAGGAAACGTGACATTCATTTTTGTGATGCATGTCACTGGGCTGATCTGTAATGATTCACTTATTATGCTTTCAGTGTTGTAAACAGCGGAGCATACCGTATTGTTAATGGTACCTGTGCTCATGAAGAAACTTCCGATAGAACGATGAAAGAAGAAGGAAAGTGCCCACTTCTGAATGAAGTCCCTTTACCGTGCAAGTTCAACCGAGCTATTGCTTTAGGAAACACATCATTTATTTTAGTAACATTTTTTATTTTGTCATTGATTCAACACTAAGTAATTTTTTTAGTTAACTTTTATGTTTTTGTAACATTTATTAATGTCTTTACAAATATATATAGTAATCATTTATAACTATAAAATCAAAAAATAAGTTTAAAAAGGTTAAAATTTTCTGCAATGAATGAGCATAGTTTTTATTAAATGGTTATTTTGATAATGCTTTTTGGCTCTAAAATATGTTTCTACAATAATACATGTTCTAAAAAAACTCAATACAATTTTTTTTACATGTTTACATAACATTGGTGAATTTTGCTGTCTCATTTACTGTTTTTTTTTATCTATTTCATTCTATTCCTTAAACATTTATGTGATTCTGATTTCATTTTTTGGAAACAAATTTTTTGCTTTAATCCACACTATTTATTTTTCAGTGTTTTGAAATACTTTTGTATTTTCTCACAGTTAATTTTTAATAACATTCCTATTAATTACCCACAGGCCACAATTTCATTTATTATTGAGATAAAGGAAAACAGTATTTAAAATACAGTGTAAACATTATTTATTAAACATTCCACAACTAGTCCATGTTTAAGAGAAATATATCAAAATTGGTTCATCCTTTATCAAATGCAAAGCGAATAAGCTCTGTAGAGCTTTTTTTTTTTTTAAAAATAATCTCAGTTTTTTTTGGATTGAATTTTAAATAGGATTTACCTATACAATCTATATTTTTTTTTATCATGTGTAGTACATGGTATATGTTAAATATTTTTTACTTTTCTGTAACTTAAAATTACGTGTTTATTTTACTGGTAAGAAATACTTAATGTGATATCAAGATATTTTAAATGTGTCCATGGCTCAGAATTATTTAATGTGCAATACATGTATCAATATTTCCTTCAATATGTCAGTATTTTGTAAATATTTATATTGTATTTTTTTAAGGTGACTTTTTTCACTGCTTTAATAGTATTTGATCTCACCTCCAACTATTTAACTTGGTTAATAAAGGAGCAATAAAGAATTGAATATTGAAAGAGCAATAAAGAATTGAATATTGAAAGAGCAATATAGAATTGAAGCTTTTTTTTTCAAACATATTAAATTAAATAAAATTGTGCAATATTTTTATACTCCTGCAGATTTTTGAAGAAGCATTTTTTATTTAAGATTTTTTTTTACATTAGTACATGTATGTAATATATATTTTTAAAAATACAATGTAGAAATTGTATTTAGATGCTTATTTTGTTCTGATCAAGTGAATTTGTAGCTTTAGATTTTGTCATATTTTCTGATAACATTCATTATTTGTTGTAAGTAACCATCGAATTTATAAAAATATGTTGATTACATTTGTTGTGATATTATTTTTTAGAGGCATTTGAATTTGATTAGTTGGAAAGGTGTATACATGTATTATTATTATTATTACACCAGTAATCTATCAATGGATTGTTCTTAGAAATTATTTTGTTTTACATTAAGGTAGTTGATTTAATAAAACATTTTTAGAAAACCTTTTTTCTATTTACTACTCTGTTGGTGCTGCTGTCAGATTGATTATTGAAATCAATATTCAAATAAAAAAATAATTATAATATATAATATGTTCATCACATTATTCACAGCTACCGAAAATTAAACAAGATTTAAATAAATGTGCTGATGTGGGATTCTTTTTTTAAAACTTGATTTTATTAACAATAAACAAGATATCCTACAAAATTTTTATTAATCCTTTGACCTTTGATTAAAATGTAAATTTTAAGATCCTAACAAAATTGTCTAAAAAGAAAATTCACATTTTTATATGGTCATTTTTTGAAGTAGAAATAAATGTATATCACAAGAAGTCTCAACAAAACAAACATCTTTACTCTCTAAAGCAGAGGAGTTATATAACATCATTAAATTCATAGGTATATGTCCATCTCATATAATTAGACAGGGTCAAAAAAAAAGTTATCTCCAGCTTCATGGTCAGATAATAAAAGATGCTTCAAGCTTGTTTCAAGTAGTAAATATAGTACATTTTTAATCTTGAAATTTCTATATAACGATTAATACAAGGAACCAGAGGCAAAGAATGCGAAATTGTAAATGTAGCTACTAAACAATTTTTTTTTTAAAAAATACAAGTGCAAACACATGTAATATGTTCAGACAGGCATCAACAAGCATGATATGAGTACAGAAAGTGACATTCAAGTAAAAAATTACATTTATTTAGATGTTCAACATGGTTAAAAGGTAGAACTCATAAACTGTGTGGCTCACGACATGCTCCCTTCAAAATGAGATTCCTGAAAGAGTAATTCCTGTTTAATTAGTTCATCTTTAAAGGATTATTATTTGACTGATGAGAAGATTTTCAAAAAGTCTGAATACAACTTTAAATAATCTGTTAACAATGTGATGCTTAGTTAATTTGAAAATGTAGCAACGACATTTTTTTCAAATAGAACTTTTCCTAAACTAGTCTAAGATGGATTTTTTTTTTAAAATATAAATTTTTTACAAAAATGAAAAAAATAAAATTAAAAGGCTAAATTAAAAAAAAACGTTACCTGGTTAAGCTTCTTAAATTCTACAATCTGTGTGAATACGTGTTCCAAAATATGCTTGGCTGTGCGACTCTCCTGTGGTAAATTATGTGTGACTCCAAGAATATTACCACACTCTCTGACATAGTACTCAAGGTCATCATCTGAACCTGAAAATAAAATTTTTTATCTTACATTATAATCAAAATAGAAAATGTTACAGAATAGAAGAAATGTAATCAATTACCATTTACAAATTAAGATGTCAGATAAAGTGTCCCCAAACTGTCAAGAATTTTGTGTATAAAGGGACCTTTTTCACAGCAATATTTTCCTATGAAAATGCTCTTATTAAAGCGTATTTTCATATTTTTTGCCAATGCTAACAATCTACAATTGCTGCTTACCAACATTTACTCAAAAGTATTGTCAAAGTTTATATATAATCATAACAAATAAAAAAACACCATTGACAAATGTTTTAAGAGTAAAAACTTTAGTTGCTAGGACATTTAAAAAAATCTATACAAATAGCTTTTTTTTCAGTCTCTTTATAATCCTACTTCATTAATCGCTCCAAGCTTGTAATTAAAAAATAATAACAATTAGTTTTATACGTATAATATTTTATGGAATAAAATACATACTACATGTAATAGATACTCATTTTAGTAAACAAATTTTTTTATCAAAACTTTTTTGTAGTTAAACGGTTATCAGTTTTTTTTTTAGCTATGTACAATCCTCTCTCACAAAAAAAGAGATTAGAATATAGTTGTTTCTAGTCTGCCAAACCATACTTTTGGTTTATTTAACCTTCCCTTGAATATAATGAGAGATTTTCACACTAAGAAAACTATCATCTGAGAAATGGCCAGTAAATAGTTTTACGGCGGTTTGTGCCTTTCTTAATCCCAATTAGGTGCACCAAAAAAAAAAAAAACGAGACTTACATTTGTTTGTAATCTGAGCTATTCTGACTTTTTCTGATGAGAACTGTTCATCTAAATCAAATAGTTCCAGGGCTGGGGCTGGCAGTTCTCTAAATGATGGAGGGAAAACCTTAAAAAAAAAAGAAGTAAAAATTTAAGATTAAGAACAGAATTCAACAGCAAATACTAGTCAATAAAGTGAAACTAATAATTCTTCGCATTTCTTTAAAGAACAAATCCTAAACAAACAAGAGTATTGAGAAAATAACTTTCATTTGAACAGTAAAAATGTAATACTTTTAAATCTTTCTGCAAACAAAACAATAATGGTTAAAGGTAAATTGCTGCCACTTACAGCTGGTGTCAGAGGTGGTAATGGTGTTTCAAACTGTGGTGTTATGAGGGATAATGGCTCATGTTTAACCTTCAGTTCTTCATACGCCCTTCAGATGACAACAAAAGTTTTAACGTATATGTAACCTTTTTTTATAATAACGAAGAAAAACTGCTATGCTACATGGTTCATAACATGTTTAATCATATTACATGTAACGAATAACACAATATGAAATATGATAAAGTAAATATTCAAGTAGTTAATCCAATTTGCAAGAATACAAATCCTATGCAAATAACAATCCAAATATATATAGAAATGAATTATCACATATATTGAAACTAATCTCTCTTATCGTATAAACAATATCATTTTTCATTCAACAAACACTATACTTCTAAGACTATCTCTCTGACTTATTTTTCGCTTGAATCCTCTTTTACCAGTATCTTTTCTGACTCTCCTCCTCTGACCCACAAACTGCTTCTTATATATCTTGCTTACATAACAACTTAAACCTTCTACAAACAGCTACATTAGAACAAATAGTCGATCATTATTTCTATGAATATAATTCACTGAGTCTAGAAATTAACAGACTCCACCTTATGACCGCTATTTCAACCCCAACACACACACACCTGTGCGCATAACAGGATATATTCTCTAAAATTTACTGAAATGAAATAAATACAAAAGTAAATTCAAGTCAAGTAAACAACATAAAACTAAAACAGGAGCAAAAATAACAATTTTCTCAAAGAATAGTGAACTCTCATGCATTTCAACAATAGGTAATTTTGAAACTAAAAAGGCTACCATTTTAATTCAATCTGTGATGTGTCCAGGTCAACTGTCTACTAAAACGTAATGAGTTATGCGCTGAAAGTGTTTTTTAATCAAGGTCTCTTGAATTATTTTGAACTCATTTTAAACCATCTAGTAGAAAAAACATTTTTTACCCCCCCCAAAGACTATTAAATATAATCAATCCAAAGTAATTTGGGTAATAATCTAGATATTATTATTTGTTTTTTTTTTAATTGATTTTTAACTTGTTAAACAGTTTTATATGTCATGTGAGCATCTCTAGTCTGAGACCATTTAAATAGCTCATTTATATCTGTTTAAAAACTCCACTATATTAGGAGTATGAAACAGGCAGTTGATGTATTGATGTGGAAAATTGTATTTGCAAGTGAAATACACACAAATGGTGTAGTACTTTTATGAACTACCAAATAATAGTAAAGTATGATGAATGAGCACTTCAGTTATGTTTGAGCTCAGTGGGCTGCTTTAATTCTTAGCCTAATTTAAATATTTATTTTTCAAATCAAGGAGATATTTGACAATATCATACCACACTGTTACAGAACACCGGATATCGTTCATTTTACTCACTTGATGGCTTTTGGCACAAGAGACGTATCAAGTTTAAACATCGAGTTGTCAAAAAGTGTGGTGATGTCTCTTGGAATGTCATCACTTTCCTGTAAACAGGTTTTCAGTTGCTCAGACAATCTGGCAATATCTGGCAACTGACAGTAATCATAAATCTGAAAAAAAAAAACAAATGAAAATACATTTTTTTTCCTTCTTGGAAATCAATGGCTAATAATAATTTATCAGAAAAGCTTTTAAATAAATAAACCAATGTACCTCTGGGTCTTCAGCATCTATCACATTTAATTTTATGTCATCTGTTGTCAGAAATTGTATCAGAACATCCTGATTTGAAAAGACATAAACTTATAACATAAAAATAAAATTCATTAATAGTTAAAATAAAAACAATTATGTTGCAAATATTTCAAAAAAAAAAAAAAAATTGAGCTATTACCAAAATTTTGCCATTTTCTTCTTTTTCCAAGTACTGATCATTGAACATGTGAATTGAGCCAAGTACTGCTAATTTTCCTTTGCCTTGCTGTTTATGTAAAAAATAAAATGTATTGAATAAAGACAATACAATTCAGAGAGGTTTTCAATACAGTATTCCATAAAAAAGTAAAGTAATGTTCCTTCAGCCCGAATGGGCCATCTGTGCATATTAAGTGTAGAATTCCATGGTCCTCGCAATGGATCAAAACCAGGGCTCTCAGGTCAAAAGTTGAGTATCTACACTACCCAGCCTTCCGTCCCACAACATTCCATTAAGAAAGCAAAAACTATTATGAAAGAAAAATCAATAAGATGAAAAGTTGATATTTACTCTGGAGGAGTACAAAGCACAGACTGGTCGATTCAGAGGAAAACAAACTGTGCCTGTGGACAGTACGGCTATGGATGGCTTGGCAACATTTATAGTAGCTCCATAAGGATAGAGAAATGATAATGCCCTGTTGATAAAAATTGAAACAAATTTCTGGTTATAACATCAATTTAATATGGTATTTTACTTGCAAGCCAAATAATACACTTGTTTTTTTTTTTTTTTGATAAAATATAATATTTTTCCTTATCATTTTGAACTGGAAAGCATGTACAATTTGTACATGTATTTGATTTAAGAGTACTTACTGTGCATTATTACTATCCTCATCTCCAGAACCAAAACTTACTTTCCCAGCAGCTTGGCTTATAGCTCTAAGAACAAGATAAAAAGGGAAATGCAAATCTGAGTAACTAAAAACTTTTAAAGAAGTATTTGATTAATATAAGATGATAGAGTATTACATTATTTTTTTTTTAAACTGTAACATCAATACCTGTTTAATACTCCATTTGTAACAAGAGCTTCTTTTGGGTGAAAATATTTGTAATAAGATGTTCTTACAACAGAATCTGAAGGTAATTTAATATTAAAATTCAAATAGGATAAATAAATACAAATAAATATTTAGCAAATAAATTTAAACATTCTGAACTTACAGTGCCATATTCATTATTAAATTACTTAACTACTCACCATTATTTACCATGATACCAAATTCTTCCAAGAAAAAGTTTATATTTGTTTCAAATCTAGCTTCACCACCTTCACCAAGAAGAACTAACACACTACCACCAGATTCAACATAGGCTTTCATCGCAGAAAACTGTGAAAGAAATTTTAAATAATGCAATCTAATAGATTGTAAGGAATAGATATATATTTCTACTTAAGAATTTTTCAGATTAATTTAGAAAAAAAAAGCAACATAAAATATATGAATATGTAAAAGAAACATTATGCTAGATTTAAATCAATACATGGGATTAAAGAAATTGTAGCAAAATCTATGTGATTTTGTATGAATGGTTACACTTGGAACTTTGTTAAAAAAAACATACCTCAGCAGCAGTGAACTTTTCTCTTGGCCCAGGAATAACAAAAATTCGTGCCTGATTCAGTTTATCAGGAGAAATTTCATCTTTATTTCTGTTAATGTAATTAAAATGAACTTCTTGATAAACTTAAAACATTAGTTTAGCATGAGATTTATTTATTATCAGTTTGTTAATGGATCAAAAAAATGAAAGTGGTATCTGCTATTTATAAATTAAGTTAGAACAGAAGCAGGCAACATTTTGAACCACATGCCACAATGGGTTCTTAAATTTGACAGACCGGCAGGAGAAGACAAGATTCTTAAAATAATATAAATTAGAAGTAGACACCCTTGATGCAAAAAACCTTTGAGGAGCAAAGCAGGTACTGGATCAAACAGCCTGACTGGGCTGTACTTAGCATGTGGGCCATAGTTTGCCCATGTCTGAGTTAGAAACTTATGAAATAATAACAAGAACAGCCAAGAGGTTTCTGAAAAGCACTGAAATTATTTTTAAAAAAAATTATGGTATACAATGCAACATCCAAAGCAAAACTTAATCTAAATTAGAATTCATATATGGAAGCTTTAAAGATTGATGCTTAAGGAAAAAAAAAAGTTACTTACATTACAAGTCTCCATGAAGACCTTAATTTTCTATTCAATGTCTTTAATCCATTGTTAAGGTTATAGAGTTCTTTTTTTGATGAATTGAAAATAATTGTGTTTCTTGAAGATTTCTCATCTCCACCCTAAGTGGAATACAATTTTATTCAAAAAAAATTTACAAAAAACAAGAACAGATGAAACAATTTGTTACAAAAGAGCCTAGATTGAAAATAAAACAATTTTCTTCCTTTTGGATAATACTAACACAAAGACTCAATCATTTGAAAGTCTAAACCAGCTTTTCTAAGGTCACATGGAAATTGTTTAGTTCCTAAGAATAACATACTAATTTATGAACCAATCATTTGAAATATCTAAGTTGAAATATGTAATATCTAAGTGACATTTTGGTACTCCCATTAAAATTTGATTAATAAAATAAAGATAATGTTTAATAAAGCTGGGACAGATGATCAGAGGGGATAGATTGTAAAGCAGTGTAGAAAGCTCTGCTGATGACCTGAGTGTCCTGGGTTTAATACACAATGAGTGACCTGAGTTTGTCCCTAAGTCGCTCCAGCTAAAAATGGGTACCTGACTTTAGTTGGGGAACCCAAGGTGGCTGGGTATAGTGCTGGTCACTCAATCCCTTAATATCCCATGGCTACACCCAATCTGACCTAATGGTCAGTGAAAGCTTTCATTTTCATACCTAAGGCCCTAAGGTAATACATCACATTTTTTATTCCACCCTAAGCCGATAGTCTATGGCTTATTAATATTATATAAATTATAATTATATTAATTTTATCCACATTTTACAAATTTTACGTTGGATACACGCATCAAACAATGAGAAAATCATCTACAATGCTAATTATTACCAGCTAATGTCCTTTTATTTTGTTAGGAAACTTGATAAGAAAATTAAAAAAAAAAAAAAAAAAAAAAACAGGCTAGTATTGCTGACAGCAACAGTGTAAACAGTTCAATGTTTCTTATTAAAGTTATTTCTTTCTTAGGCTTGGGATCGTTACTACTAGACAAGTAATTTCCTTTTAAACTATCATGGACTTATTTAAAAATTCAAAATGATTATGCGATGTCGACGTTTTAATGAACTAGATGAAATTATTCGAATGTGATAAACGCAACTTTCTGATTCAAATGCTACATTTTCATACCTCAGTTGTCGGCGCCATGGTGGCTTGGTTAGAAACTATTTACTGTGGAATGATGGGAAGGTAGTAACGAGGAAATTCAATCTTTGAAAAATAAAACAACTACGACAAAAAATGTTTATATTATTTCAATCTATAGTTTAAATTTTTTTACATTAATGAATATTTTAAAATACTATTTGAATAAGTTTTTAATACTTCAAAAATATTGATTTTTATTTTCACTGCATGATGATGTGAAGTACAAAAGGTCAGGTTCAAAAGTCAGGGGTCAAACACTTGAAAACAAAAGGCGTGGTGTCGGTGGGGGCGTTACCCGTATTGATTTGTATGCCTTAAACAATATAAAGAGTAAGTATTAACATTTTCATGATGTGAAAATTTATACTTTTATATAGATCTGTATGAAAACTTATCACAACTCAGAAAATCTGTCTAAAATTCGAGCATTTTTCTGTTAATTAGATTAACCAAAAAGCGTATGAAATTCCGCGGGTAGATCACTGGCCTGGGTATTTCTTTTCGTCTGTGCACTGTTTATGTTGTTAACTGTCTAGTCAATGAGGAAGGAAAATAAATAACAACTAATAATAATTTTAAATGTCACATTGGAGTAATAGTAACTAATATTAAACTGTTAGTCGGTAAAATGAACTCAAACGATAACTGTAAACAAGGTATTTTTTTTCCTTTGTTATTCTACCCCATTTTTCTTAAAGAATGTACCGGAATTCAACTATGATCAGCATCCATTTTTTAAAAGTGTAATGTAAATAACCCACACTGGCTATGTATACAGAGAAAGTCTTGCTATCTACTCACCTTAAAACTTAAGATGTTTACTGGTACAATGAAGCTGAAATGAATAATTACAGTTACACATTATAGTATTTTTTATAACTTTTTAAAAATTAATTAAATATTGTGAGTAGACCTGAGTTTGCTATGAAGCCATTTACTTTAATTATGTTATGGCCAGGATTATATATTTATTTTCATAAAATTTTTATTCAAAATATAGCCTAATATTTAAAAATCTTAAAACTATGGAATGTTACTTGTAAAATTTAACAATCAAACAAATTTACGTTTTTTAAAAATATTCTGATAGTTTACTCTCTATGTTGTTGTTGAGCAAAAACATTTACAGTATATTTATGAATACATTAAAATATGTACTAAAATCTTGAATTGCACTGTTTCAGGTGCATAATGAGTGATTCAAATCCAGATCCACCAGACTATGGAAAAACAAAAGCGACCATTTCTGATTTTCAAACTAGAGATGATGAAAAGAAATATGTAGTAAGTAATTTTAATAATGTCTCACCATTCCATGTAAGCGAGCTTTTCAATTTATCCCTAAAGATTGCATTGCCAATAATGTGAAAAGGACTATGATACCAAGTGTATCGACAAATTGTCAGTTATAAACTGTATCTAATTTACTTTTTTTTTTTAGATCGCATGATTTGAAAGAGATTTAGTGTGCATGTACTAGGGAGAATTAAAGTAGTAATAGAAATTGAAAATGGTTTAAAATAATGGAGATTTAGAAAATAGTCAAATTTGAAGAAGAATGCTATGAATTCCAAACAGCAGAGCAGTACAAGGGCAAGATTTATTTTGTGGTGGCCTGGGAACAAATACTGTTTTGTTACAATTATGTAAACAAAAAAACTTCACATATAGGGCCTTCTCAGGTGTGGTGCCTGGGTTAGTTGCCAGTTACCACTACCTAAGGCAGAAACTAAGCAAACTGTACAAGTCATATTAGCAAGATAAAAGAAAGCACAGAATATCATCTATGCATAAAACCCCATAGTCCCACTTCCTAAGTGTGCACTAAGCTAAATTGAGTTTTTTTATGGAAATCTGTATAGAAAGATTAACCACCAATTTTAGGCCCTATGCTTTAGGTTATTACATGATGAAAACACACACATATATCCAACATATATTTAGATTCTTTAGGCAAAAAACCATCAAAATATGGCAATTTTACACCAAATATTCTACAGAGTTAAAAAAAATACAAGAATATTAAATACAAATCAAAGCTGCCATTTTTATTTACAATTTTAAAGACATATCTCAATCAACAGTAAACATTCATACATACTTTGTTAGAAAGTAAGCCTACTGACGATGCCCTCATTTTGCATTATTTAAAAATAGTTCTCGTGAAAATAGGTCATATTATCAAATCTGCACCTGGTCTTTAAGGATTATGTCCCAGGGTAAATAGTCAAACCCTATGCCCCTTCATTCACTCCTTTTTGTGAGACCCCCACCATAATTCCTTCCCCTGACATCCCATCCTTCCTCTCACCATCCTAAACCCCTACACCCATCCCACCACTTCCCCCCTTCCCGAATCCCCCCCCCATCACAATATCCATTCCTTTTCCTGCCCACCACCACCCAGTACCATCTGTGTAGGGCTTAAGCATTTAACTCTTATAGTGCTCCTATGCAGTACAATTATATAGGTGTTCGCTTTCATCACTAATAATGGCATCTATGAATTTTTGCAAATGGCCTAGTGGTTAAGGCGTCTGATTCATTATAATCTGGCACTGCTCAGAAAAAACTTCATATAACCCATTAGCAACAAAAAAAAAAAAACAATTGACATTGCACATAAAATAAAAGATAAAAAAGAATTAAGAATGGCATAAAAAATACTAAATCACCTAATATACCGAAGTGGTCTATTTTTAGTACATACACACAAGAGTTATTGAAAGAAAATACATGTTCGAACGAGGGAGTAAGGGGATATAACCCTTCACTCAAATACCCATACATAATTCACGTACTTGTACTTTTGCAGTCACTTGTCCATGTTCCCCATAGTGCCTCCATGGCCATTGAACTATTTGCTAAGGTGGGGAATAATGAATGGGGCACCACGATACCATCCTTTTGGTGGTATATAGGATCTAAGAGATGAACATATCTTACAATATAACATATTACAATGTTTTAATTGCATGTTTTTTTGTGTTGGTATATATTTTTTTTTAAAAACTCTCGTGTTGTAGTCATTAGCTATGGTTCTATTCAGGTGTTATTTACCATGTAATGATACTATACATTTGTTGTGTTTCGAATCCCAGCAAAACTCTTTGCATTCACGTTGTTCTCTGAAGCTTTCTTTATATTATATCAGAAATCATCGACAAAAAATGCCATCTCTTTTCACCTTCTCCCAGTTCTCTCCCTTTAACCATTACTGTCTCGTCAACACGCATATATTATTTCTCATTATACCAAGTTGGTTTCAGTCCAAGACCTGTTATATTCTACTTTTTTTTTTGTTAACATGTCTAGTACATGTGTACTACTCCCTCTCCACCAATATTTTAACAGCCGAAGTTCTAATGTCTCCTGTTCCATCATCTTCCACAGTTTTATCGTTATGTCGAATTGTATTTTATTCAGTATTAGGCATTTGTTTACAAAAAAAAAAAAGATGTGCGGTAAAACCAAAATATATATATAAAAAGCTATTTAATAATCTACATTTAGGACGCACCGACCGCTCCTTGATCCCCCCCCCCCCGGGACGGTAAAAGTCTCATTTAGGATGCATGAAAAAAAGAAATAAAACGCTAACATAAATATTTTAATACATTAAAAAGCGCATCTCGAATCACAGTTGAAGTCGTCTTTTTCTTCAATTAACATGAGTCAATTTTTATTGTCTCCTTATAGACAACTTTAAAAAAAAAGTTGTATTTACATCACAAACACCTCTATTCAAATGTGCACCAGGGGTAATATGTATTTGTTCATTTATACTCATATTCAGTGACCGTTATACCCGTTTACGCTTTTGGATATCACTCCGCCTTCGAACTCTTTAAAAAAATGGCTATCCTGGTGCCAGGGAAAAAAAAACGGTTAAACCCCATCCCCTTGCCTTGCCATTCCGGCCGATCAGCAGTACACCCCCCCCCCTGCTGGTCTGGCCAGTCTGGGCAGGTATTAAAACCCTTTTTTTTTTCTGCCATACCGGCAGATGTTAGCGGGCACACTCACCCCGCCGCTCTGTAGGCATGGCAGGCATGCATCAGGATGGCAATGGCGGCGTGGAAAAAAAAATAATTGACTTTGAAAAATAAATTTAGACTGTTGAATGTTTTTACCGATATTTTTTTACCACCCGTTTTTCCGCAATTGACTTTTTTTTTACTGTTGACTTTTTTTTTTACCAGCAGACATTTTAATGTTATAGGCTTAACAGTAGGCGGCAAACTTGAAATTCCTTTACATGACAAAAATGTTGAATTTTTAATTTCTTATTGATCACGCTCTATGCTTTGCATTGATTAAGGAGAAAATCTATGTTTATTGTCATTGTGTTTTCAGCGACTTGTGTTATATAATAAGAATTTGGTTTAAAAGAAATATTTTTTTTTATTTCAGTGATATTTCTGTTATGTGATCATTGAAATATCACACTCTTTTATTTCATGGTGAAATTAATCCATGTGCAATGTAGGTTGAATATCACACTCTTGTATTTCATGGTGAAATTAATCCATGTGCAATGTAGGTTCAATATACTTTGTTCGACTAATATATCTCAGCTTTGTTTCTCAGTTGACGCAATGCCATATGTATTGGAATATTTATATTTCACAGCGGCTCCATTTAATTGTATAAACATTTTTTAGAAAGAAAAATGTAATGTTTCCTAAAGATAGAATCTTTGAATTTTTAACACAAAAAAATTTGAGCTCTGTCTCTTTTTTTTTCTTCTAAGTTCTTGGTTTTTTTTTAATTGTTAAATTTCTTCTATACCAGCAATTAACATCTCTTTCAAAACCAATCATTCCCTTTTGTCTTGTTATTTGATTATTTTGAAGAATAAAAACAAACAAACGAACAAGTCTATTCAGCAAGAATTTAATTTACCTTAAAGCTGTAACCGGTAGAAATGTTACAAGAATACGTTGTTGTTGGTTTGTTATACTTCGTCTCATGTTCTATGGCCATTTTACCAGCCAGTCACCAATTATAAACTGTTTGTGTCTGGAATTTACATCTCTTATGCCCTCCACCCATCCCCCCTCCCTCCCATCCACTGTCAGCCTATCGACTGTTGGTACTTGAATTGTTTGTTAGTTACCTTTTAAAACAATTTAACCGTCCATTGCTTGCACAATTCCAAAACGCTCAAGATTCAAATAGTTTGTCATGGGGCTCCATCACGAGGTATGGGGGGGGGGCATCATGAATGGCACCAGCAGCATATCTTGGGCTCATGAAATCTCCACCACTGGGGGCCCGTTTGATCACACCCCCCCCCAACCAATCTCTCTACCTCAATCAAGACTTCTTCGGCGCTATCATGGATATTCCGGCACAGCATGTTTTAAAATAATAATTGCGTCATGTGATGCAAAAAGGGGGGTGGGAAGGGTGCAAAATATCCGTGCGTCCGAAATCTGATGGTCGGGCGGGTGGCTACAACATACATCCGATGAACGGATGGCTACAACATGCATCCGATGAACGGGTGGCTACAACATGCATCCGATGAACGGGTGGCTACAACATACATCCGATGAACGG
>JAGDYQ010000094.1:3630842-3659816 GCA_021962125.1 Bulinus truncatus | reverse complement strand
TTAGACCAATGTCTTGTTAGACCATGTCTTGTTAGACCATGTCTTGTTAGACCATGTCTTGTTAGACTATGTCTTGTTAGACCATGTCTTGTTAGACCATGTCTTGCTAGACCTTTTTTGTTAGACCATATCTTGTCAGACCACGTAAGACCTTTTTTTGTTAGACCATGTCTTGTTAGACCATGTAAGACCGACCTACAAGGAATTTGAGTTTTTCTATTTTTTTTATTATCAAATTTTTATAAGATTTTTTTTTATTTTTACTAGTTTAGTCAATTAGTTAAAAATGTACTCCCATTTATTACGCTTTCATCCTTGTCCTAATCTCATACCTGGTATGATTTATGTGATACCTGTCAATGGAAGTAAAATATTTTTTCTACGGCAATACAAATATAATTTATATCATGGGTTCATTTTAAATGGACAGAACTACTGGGTTATTCGTAAAAGCGTGTTACATTTCGAAAGTTGTTCATAACATGATAGAAAAACTTGCCAGCTGTATGTATAAGACATTATTATATTGAAATATGTTCAAAGTATAAACGTCATGGTATAAAAGTAACATGTTGAATTACTTTCTTTGTATACAAGACTTGACCTTTCTAAACATTGGAGAGTTACTCTTATTATAACAAGAGAGTTAACTCCCTTCATACATGTTGTCATGGCATTTCATACTTGTTGTCATGGCATTTCATACTTGTCATGGCATTTCATACTTGTTGTCATGGCATTTCATACTTGTTGTCATGGCATTTCATACGTGCTGTAAGTCGATCTGATCTGTATTAAGTGACTTTGCATTATTTATATATTGTGCCTGGAGATGAGAATGTTTTTGTTTGTTTTTGGTTTATAAAGAAGACAGTATAATGTAGGACTAGGTCAATGGAAAGTGAGATTGTCTGGCACACACTGACTTTCAGACGTGTAAATAGATAGTCTACGTATTGATTTTCTGATATTCTGACATGTACCCAGATTGTCGGTACATAGATCTATTAACAGACAGACATGTATATTTACAGTCTATTGGATGATCTGCAGAAAGGCAATTAACTCAACCGTAAGAAAGGAAAGCAAGATAGATAGATAGTCAGACGGACGGATGAATGAATGGATGGATGGATGAAAGGAAGATTTCATGACTGGACAGGTTAACAACAAAGTTTAACTTTCAAAGTCGCTGACCTCATCTCACTATCGTGTATGTGTCTACTGCAATGGGACGTGATACAATTCAAAACACACTGCCGTCGAACAAGATACAGTTCAAGACTCTCTCAGTCTCTCTCTCTCTCTCTGTCGATTGATACAACTGCGCACATGAAGGGACGAGAGCTCTTAAATGAAGCATCGCTTCCATGTTTACTATATTCGCTCTATATTTTTGTTCATCAATCCCTATTGGTAAAATAACTGCATCTCGTACTATCTCAGCGTATGACAGAAAAGGAGTGCGAGGTGGGGGGGGGGGTGTGGAGCCACTGAAAATAAAAACAAATTTACGTTCTCACTTATTTTTTTTTTTTTCAAATGATTGGGGAAAAAAAAAAGAACTTTACAGCATTCCGAGATCAATACCGCGACAGAGATATTGATTCATTTGCTTGTCTTTAAAAATAAAAAAAAACACACTCACACCACTGGTCCAAAGCGGCAACCTCCTCGTCTTCCATCGACACAGACCAGGTCTTTGTTCACGTGAAGCTGTTTCCTTCATGTACAACAGAAACTCTAGGGGCGGATGGGGGGTGAGGGGGGAGAGGTGTGTGGGGCGGGGAGGGGGGGTGAAACTGCCAGGAAATCAATTTCTTTTTAATATATTAGATGCCTTATTTTTAGTCAGTTGTATTGTTTTTTATTGTTTCTTTTTTTTTTTATTATTATTATTTTTAGTCCAAGTTTTTCATTAACACCCTTCCTCCCTCTCCCCCCCCCCTCCGCCCCACCTCCCCAAATTTTTTTATTTTTATTTTTGTCTTCTTTCTGCCTTTAATTCTCACCCCCTACTTCTATTATGTTTATCTTTTTTCATCTGCCTTCTCTTTTGCAATTATCTGGTCGGATACTTTCCAACTCCCCGCCCCCCACCCCCATCCAGTGCAATAATTCCCCATGTATCTCCCTACAGTGCCAGCAGTTAAAAATCGTTTATCCTTAAGTTGTAAAAAAATGCACAGAATAAATTCCCTACTCTTTGTTGTTGTTTTGTTTTTTAAAATATCATTTATGACGTTTTTCTTTTTTCACTTACACATAGTTTGATTTAATCTAGTGTATTTTAATCTAGTGTATTTTAATCTAGTGTATTTTAATCTAGTGTATTTTAAACTAGTGTATTTTATTATGTATTTACTTTAAAGTCGAAAACTTTTTAGCACATCTTTATTCTTCTACTTCTTTCCTTCTAGCACAAACATAGGCAGACTACGGCCTGCGGGCCTCGTCTCAGAGGCGTACCTATGGTGTTGGGAAAGGGGGTCCAATGCAGGGGCGCCCAAAGAGGCCAAGCCCCCCCCCGGCCCTCCAAATCCCTAGGTTCGAAACTGCCACGTCTGTAGAAGCCTGCGCGCGCTCTAATATCCCCTGACATCAGTGACGTTTACATTTAAATTAGCTAACGTATTAACTCCCCACCGGTCTGGGCTTGACCCTTCTGTCAAATTTAAGAACCCGAATTTTGCCAACCCCTGGTCTAGCCATAAGCGGCCTTAGCAGAACGCGGGGCCTTGAGTGAGTGTAATTTGTGAGTGCATTCGCCCCAGTTGTCCTTCCCCCGGGCCCATACTGATCTAGCTCTTGAAGGACTAAAGGATTTCTACTGCATCTCACTGTAATGGTGAAAGGCAGCCATCATCAGCTGTTCTCGAGACATCCCTGCATATCTTGTATCGTTTTCAATCCCTGCATATCTTGTCTCGTTTTCAATCCCTGCATATCTTTTCTCGTTTTCAATCCCTGCATATCTTGTCCCGTTTTCAATCCCTGCATAATCTTGTATCGTTTTCAATCCCTTCATATCTTGTCTCGTTTTCAATCCCTGCATATCTTGTCTCGTTTTCAATCCCTTCATATCTTGTCTCGTTTTCAATCCCTCCATATCTTGTTTCGTTTTCAATCCCTGCATAATCTTGTCTCGTTTTTAATCCCTGCCTTTCTTATCTCGTTTTTAATACCTCCATATCTTGTCTCGTTTTTAATCCCTGCATATCTTGTTTCGTTTTCAATCCCTGCATAATCTTGTCTCGTTTTTAATCCCTGCCTTTCTTATCTCGTTTTTAATACCTCCATATCTTGTCTCGTTTTTAATCCCTCCATATCTTGCCTAAACCGCAGCAAATCTTGTCTCGTTTTCAATCCCTTCATATCTTGTCTCATTTTTTAATCACTCCATTTCTTGCCTTAATACCAGCATATCTTGTATGCTTTTCAATCCCTGCATATTATGCTTCATTTTCAATCCCTGCATATCTGGCCTCGTTGTCAACCGATATTCCACCTATTATTTTGTAATTTGGATAGTTATTTATTTATGTGCTTTGATGCTCAAATGTACAAAAAAACAAATGTAATGCTGAAGCTTTTGTTTATAGACAATCGCTCTAACACAAGATCACGTGATCGCTCAATACG
Organism: Bulinus truncatus; assembly: GCA_021962125.1. Taxonomy (NCBI): domain Eukaryota; kingdom Metazoa; phylum Mollusca; class Gastropoda; family Planorbidae; genus Bulinus; species Bulinus truncatus. The sequence continues at coordinate 3,656,174 of JAGDYQ010000094.1, read as the reverse complement.
AGATTTTTTTCTTTTGATCATATTTTTTTTTAATTCCTCAAAATTTCCCAGTTGAAATTTTTCAATGTTTTTGTCAAGTTTTCTTTTTAGAATAGTTTTAAATTGATCAATTTATTGTATGAAAATATCATTTTTTTAATAAATCCGGACATATTGTTGGATTGAAAAAATTACAAAATATAATGATCAGCATTTAATAGTTTGCATTAATGAGTTTTATCATTTTCGATAGAAATCATTGATATATATAAATATATATATATATATATATATATATATATATATATATATATATATATATGCGTGTGTGTGTGTGTATGTGTAAACTGTACATACATATACACCTCATACACACACACACATTAACATATAGTTACCTATAACATTCTATTTTCGTTAAAATTATGTGATTAAAATGTTCTATCAAATACAAAATATCCTTTTGATTGATTGATCGATAGTTCCAAACAAAAATGTATTGATCAATAATCCCAGTACATTGGTTGCTATCAAGAAACATTATATTGTTATCAATAAAATTGCGTATATGATAAACATAGTTTCCGAGTATATCAGAGTAGCACAGAATAGCACAGAGTAGTTCATAGCTTAGAGTACTTCTCTAGCTAACTGGAAAGAAGAAGAAAAAAAGCTGGCAATTATTCATAACAGACCGAAACTTTAATCCTTGTTTAAAATGTCTTTGTTTAACAATTTATTTACCTTTAAACTTCAAACCTTTTAACGATATTATATACTAGCAGTACCCTGCAAAACCTTTGCATAGAGTTATATCCCCTTAGGCTTGATCGGTAGGCTAGGCTATTTTTGGTTTCGGGCAGATCCGATTTTTTTTATGATTGTATTTTAAACTGGGATACTGTTGTATTGATTCTTTAATTTCGATATAACGCATAACCAACACCGCTATTATTTATATAGATTTTTTTCTGTTTACAAAAGTGTGGCTAATGGATTTATTATTCATTTTTTTTATGTAGTACATCAAAATGTTTTTAATGAATTTTTAGGTTTGGAAGAATTTTTAAATAAATATGAAATGAATGAGAAACAAACAAAATGTCAAAAATAAAAAGGAAGGATGCTGTAAAATGTAAACTGTAAAACAAAAAAAAAACAATCAACCTACAGAATCCAGTGGTTTATGATGAATCTTGTATAAGCCAGGATATTAAATAACTAATAAATCATGGCTAGTATAAAACAACAATAACTGATAGAACAGGGCATATATATAAAAATAACTAGTGAAACAGAAATACCGCCAATGAAACTGGTATATTGAATCACTGATGAAAATTGGGATATTGAATCACTAATGAAACTGGGATTTAAACTGGGACGTTAAAATGTTTATGAAACTGGGATATTGAATCACTAATGAATGTAAGATATGAAATTCAATAATAAAACAGGAATATTGAATCACTAATGAATGTAAGATATGAAATTCAATAATGAAACAGGAATATTGAATCACTAATGAACGATGTATTTCGAGTACATAATAATTCACTTACAAGTAATTTGTTTTTTTTTCAAATGTAGGCTACATCTTTAAGTTTTGGTTTTTTGTCTTTTCTCTAACTTTTTGTTTTATGTAAATACTAATAATTGTCCTGTAATGATAATAATAACAAATAAAAATGTATGTGTGTATATATATTTCAAAGCTAGCACGTTGATTTATTACATTGATTATTTATCATCAATACTCTGTCCAACCTAACATGTTTTATTCTGGCGGTAATGTTGATCTTATTATCCTGATAGATTACTGGGTCATGACCCAGTGAACACTCATTAGGCAGACAAATATTAAATCTTAGGAAAGTTGTGTGTATTTTTCTTGTATGAAACTTGTGTGTATTTATCTTGTATGAGACTTATGTGTAATTATCTTGTATGAAACTTGTGTGTAATTATCTTGTATGAAACTTTTGTCTATTTATCTTGTATGAAACTTGTGTGTAATTGTCTTTTATGAAACTTGTGTGTAATTATCTTGTATGAAACTTGTGTGTAATTATCTTGTATGAAACTTGTGTGTAATTATCTTGTATGAAACTTGTGTCTATTTTTCTTGTATGAAACTTGTGTGTAATTATCTTTTATGAAACTTGTGTGTAATTATCTTGTATGAAACTTGTGTGTAACTATCTTGTATGAAACTTGTGTCTATTTTTCTTGTATGAAACTTGTGTGTAATTATCTTGTATGAAACTTGTGTCTATTTTTCTTGTATGAAACTTGTGTGTAATTATCTTGTATGAAACTTGTGTGTATTTATGTTGTAAATGACTTTCTACCATAACGCGTGTGTGTATGTCCGTAGACACGATCGATAATAAATATGTGTGTATATATTGTATTCATTCAATTATTTAAAAAAATAATCAAAGTTACATGTAGTCTATAAGAAAAAAAAATGTTAGTTTATTTTAATCATAGATCGATTATTTTTGTATGCTCATATTTCAGAATCAGAAGATTATATATCGTACTATAATTAATTGAATGTTTAATCCTCTAAATGTATTATTACCCTGACACACACACACACACACATATATATATTGTATTATTTTAAAAGAAACTATTGTAAACAATTATCTTCCTATGATAAGCCATTTCAAATAATACATTATGATTAAGATAACCAACACATCAGCACAACAAAGGAGTTCACAATTCCATCAAATGAATCATTTACAACAGTTCCTTATCAAACTATTTCTTCTCGTTTGTTTCAGTTTTGATGTTGAAAATGGACCAAGTGGGCAAGGGCGGTCACCCCTGGATGGTGGAAGTCCCTCATCTGCCTTGGTACTGCAGAACCTCCCGCAGCGACGGGAGTCTTTCTTATACAGATCTGACAGCGACTATGAGCTGTCCCCCAAGTCCATGTCCAGACATTCTTCTATGCAGAGTGAAGTTACACAGTAAGTCTAGGCTACGTCTTAATGTTGTATTAGTGACTCAGTAAGTCTTGGCCATGTCTTAATTTCTTATTAGTGACTCAGTAAGTCCGGGCCATATCGCTTTATTGTAGGAGTGACTCAGTAAGTCTCAGCAAGTCTTGGTCATGTCTCGACTGTATAATAGAAGTGAATTTGTCTTTGCTATGTCTTGATTATAAACCACTGACATAAACCACTGACATAAACCACTGACTTATATACCACTGACAATATACATATTTAAATATGCCGTTTAATGACTATTTTTGTTGGGATTGTAGACTAGGCAGTGTGGAGATAGACTTGGAGTTGAAATTAAATAATAAAACTTACAAAGAAAAATTTCACAGCAAATAACAGCTGAGGTGATGGTGGTGCTGTGTTTAACTTGTAGGGTTTCGTCAAGAACCGACCAACTGAGTTTAGTTGGCTTCTTAATACAATCATACAGATATAAACAAGTATATTGTCAGACAGACAGACCAACTTAGTTTAGTTGGCTTCTTAATACAATCATACAGATATAAACAAGTATATTGTCAGACAGAAAGACCAACTTAGTTTAGTTGGCTTCTTAATACAATCATACAGATATAAACAAGTATATTGTCAGACAGACAGACCAACTGAGTTTAGTTGGCTTCTTAATACAATCATACAGATATAAACAGATACGTGGTATAAGCAGATAGATAGAAAGACTGAGTTTTTCAAAACAACCATACCGAGAGATGAAACGAAGATAGAGAGGCGGAGACATGGAGATAGACAGGCAGGTATATTTTCTGCCAGGATACATTTTTTTCCCCAGGGTATCGGATAATGCCCTTGGCTAGTGTCCACCTTTTTTTTAGCCACATCGGCCGCCCTTCTGTCAAGCCAGCCTTTTAATTAGACACTAATTATCTCGGACACTGGGCAGCGATTCTCATCTTGTCTCAATTCATTTCTGTTATTGAAACATTTTCTTCTTCATAAATATATGTTTACTAGCTGTACCCTGCAAAACCTTTGCATAGAGTTATATCCCCTTAGGCTTGATCGATAGGCTAGGTTATTTTTTGGTTTCGGGCAGATCCGATTTTTTTCATGGTTGTATTTTAAACTGGAATACTGTTGTATTCATTCTTTACTTTCGATTTAACGCACACTGGAAATGAGTATTATTATATATGATTTTTAATTGCCTCTTACACAATCGTGTGTGCTCAGAGACCTGTTATAAACTAAACATTGAAATCCTTTCTTTAAAAAAAACAAAACATAGAAAGCAGTTCAAAATCCCATAGTAAACTTTGCATTGTTTATTCAGCTCATTGATAAAAACCTTAAGCCTGAAAGTTACCTGACTGAATAGCGGCGTTGAAAAAAAAATGGACGAAGTCCAAGTTATTAATCTGTAAACTTTCATTGAATGTAAAGTCGATACGACCTGACATTGTGATATTTGAACTACTGTTTGAATATCTGGATGGAGGTTTGTTTACTGTCCTTGTAATTGTTATAACGATCCGAAATCCCGAAAAAAAAATATCTCAGGGAGTAACCTCCCCTGGAGTTTAACTGTTCTTATCTACGTTCATCGCCGGGATGTTTATAAAGTAAAAACCAGGGATGGCAATTACAAGGCACGCGGGTCGAGTTCGGCACACTAAGAAAGTTTTCTAGCAAACCGATTTTTTTTTAAAGATTTTATTATTATAAATATATTATAAATATTACTTATGATATCACATTCGAAACTTGCTCGCGCAAAAAAAAAAATTCAAATTTCTTTTATTTCGGTACTTTGACGGAAATCCTAATATAAGAACATAGTGGTCAGAGGAAGTATAGTTCACACTTTTCAAGCAGCCAAATGCCTTCAATAGGGGGGTGGGCGGGGCGGGGGGGGGAGTTAGGACCCGGTACCTTCAGGTCGGCATTGATGGGTTGTACCTCGCGGCGATCCTGTCCTTGCGTCAGTCTGTTTAACGTCTGCTTCTTTCTTAGAATCATTTGTTTTTCTTTTTGTGTATTTTGGAAATGTGTGTGCGTGCAAGAAACCTGTTGATTTTTTTTTCAGAAAACTTCCTATTGCGGTGGTTCTAAAAGTGTGGGTCACGACCCTATATGAATTGGGTGGGCAAATACTGTAATTGCCGCATGATAAAGAATAATAGATTGCATTCACTTTAGATTTTCTTTCTTTTATCATTTATTTTTTTTTCTTTACATTAGAGTCGCACAAACTGTACAGGTTTCTGAGTGGGTCACACAAACTGTACAGGTTTCTGAGTGGGTCACACAAACTGTACAGGTTTCTGAGTGGGTCGCACAAACTGTACAGGTTTCTGAGTGGGTCACACAAACTATACAGGTTTCTGAGTGGGTCGCACAAACTGTACAGGTTTCTGAGTGGGTCACACAAACTGTACAGGTTTCTGAGTGGGTCACACAAACTGTACAGGTTTCTGAGTGGGTCGCGAATCGCAACAGTTTGAGAACCACGATTCTGAAGTTTACTCCCCCCTCCAACTCGTGACCTCATCGCCAATTATAAAATATATTTTTTTTCAATAAAATTTTCCTACATGCCATAACTACTGAGAAAATTTTAAAGTTTTGAGTGAGGTATGAGCTAAACCATGCCACTGCATAAAAACAAGATAAACTTCTTCGTTATCGCGATAATAAATTGTCGATTTATCACTCCCTCCATTTCTCTAGCTGATCATCTCTTGAACAGTTAATGTGGTAACGATGAAGTTGCTGACTAGCCACTGGACAGTGATACACTTGAACCGCTCAGAGCGAAACACTATAAATCTTGGATTCATCATTACCTTTTTGTTTTGTAACTTTCACCGACCTGCGCAATTGTTGTGCGTTTGTTTATCAACTTCTACTGTCTTAATCAATCACTTTAGCTGTCTTAATCTATCACTTCTACTGTCTTAATCTATCACTTCTGCTGTCTTATTCTATCACTTTAGCTGTCTTAATCTATCACTTCTACTGTCTTAATCAATCACTTTAGCTGTCTTAATCTACCACTTCTGCTGTCTTAATCATTTCTGCTGTCTTAATCTATCACTTCTACTGTCTTAATCTATCACTTCTACTGTCTTAATCTATCACTTCTACTGTCTTAATCAATCACTTTAGCTGTCTTAATCTATCACTTCTACTGTCTTAATCAATCACTTTAGCTGTCTTAATCTATCACTTCTACTGTCTTAATCAATCATTTCTACTGTCTTAATCTATCACTTCTACTGTCTTAATCTATCACTTCTACTGTCTTAATCAATCACTTTAGCTGTCTTAATCTATCACTTCTGCTGTCTTAATCAATCATTTCTGCTGTCTTAATCAATCACTTTAGCTGTCTTAATCTATCACTTCTACTGTCTTAATCTATCACTTCTGCTGTCTTAATCTATCACTTCTACTGTCTTAATCTATCACTTCTGTTGTCTTAATCTATCATTTCTGCTGTCTTAATCAATCATTTCTACTGTCTTAATCTATCACTTCTGTTGTCTTAATCTATCACTTCTGCTGTCTTAATCAATCATTTCTACTGTCTTAATCAATCACTTTAGCTGTCTTAATCTATCACTTCTACTGTCTTAATCTATCACTTCTGCTGTCTTAATCTATCACTTCTACTGTCTTAATCTATCACTTCTGCTGTCTTAATCTATCATTTCTGCTGTCTTAATCAATCACCTCTACTGTCTTAATCTATCACTTCTACTGTCTTAATCTATCACTTCTGCTGTCTTAATCTATCACTTCTACTGTCTTAATCTATCACTTCTGTTGTCTTAATCTATCACTTCTGCTGTCTTAATCTATCATTTCTGCTGTCTTAATCAATCACTTCTACTGTCTTAATCTATCACTTCTACTGTCTTAATCTATCACTTCTGTTGTCTTAATCTATCACTTCTGCTGTCTTAATCAATCATTTCTACTGTCTTAATCTATCACTTCTGTTGTCTTAATCTATCACTTCTGCTGTCTTAATCAATCATTTCTACTGTCTTAATCAATCACTTTAGCTGTCTTAATCTATCACTTCTACTGTTTTAATCTATCACTTCTACTGTCTTAATCTATCACTTCTGCTGTCTTAATTTATCACTTCTGCTGTCTTAATCTATCACTTCTACTGTCTTAATCTATCACTTCTGTTGTCTTAATCTATCACTTCTGCTGTCTAAATCTATCACTTCTGCTGACTAAATCAATCACTTCTGCTGTCTTAATCTACCACTTCTACTGTCTAAATCAATCACTTCTGCTGTCTAAATTTATGACTTCTGCTGTCTAAATCTATCACTTCTGCTGACTAAATCAATCACTTCTGCTGTCTAAATATATCACTTCTGCTGTCTAAATATATCACTTCTGCTGTCTAAATCTATCACTTCTGCTGACTAAATCAATCACTTCTGCTGTTTAAATCTATCACTTCTGCTGTCTAAATATATCACTTCTGCTGTCTAAATTTATGACTTCTGCTGTCTAAATCTATCACTTCTGCTGACTAAATCAATCACTTCTGCTTTCTTAATATATCACTTCTGCTGTCTAAATCTATCACTTCTGCTGTATTAATCTATCATTTCTGCTGTCTAAATATATCACTTCTGCTGACTAAATCAATCACTTCTGCTGCCTAAATCTATCACTACTGCTGTCTAAATTTATCACTTCTGCTGACTAAATCAATCACTTCTGCTGACTAAATCAATTACTTCAGCTGTTTTAATCTATCACTTCTACTGACTAAATCTATCACTACAGATGACTAAATAAAAAGCTTCAGATGTCTTCATCTATCACTTCTACTGTCTAAATCTATCACTTCTGCTGACTAAATCAATCACTTCTGCTGTCTCTGTGCCTCACCGCTCAGTCACATATTGATTCGCTACTCAGTTGCCTGTGGAACGCCTCTAATTATACTCCTGCCTAGGTAGTTCGCTCATTGACAGATTCAGTCAATAAGGTTAGAAAAAAATTACTTCATGATACAAGAGGGGGGGGGGGAATGCGAAAACCTTTTGATACTCATGTACTGCATGTATAGCCACTTAACGCTATACAATAAACTCTACTTTACTTTATAATTAACTTTTACTGCTAGCATTTTGAAGTAGACCATGGGGAAGGGGGGGGGGGGTATACCTTTTTACTATATCAGTCAAACGTTTGAAATGGTTTTGTTATTCATTTCTTTGAATCTTGATTTTAAAGTAGCTGTCGGATGTAACGATTTTAGCCCCAGACTTTTATAACGATGACAAAGTAAAACCGAAAATAGAATGGAAACTATTGTTATGAGAATATTGGTCACGCTAGCATTGTTTGTCTGTGTCTGTGTACGTGATCGATATTGTTCGCAAACACCGTTTACAGATTTGTTCATGAATAACTCCATGTTGTTGTTTGTTTATTTGTTTGTTTTTTTTTTTACACAGAAATAGATAGACAGACGGTGGGTGGGTAGATGGAGTAATACAACAAATGTTGGGTGGGTAGATGGAGTGATGCAACAAATGTTGGGTGGGTAGATGGAGTGATGCAACAAATGTTGGCTGGGTAGATGGAGTGATGCAACAAATGTTGGCTGGGTTGATGGAGTGATACAACAAATGTTGGGTGGGTAGATGGAGTGATACAACAAATGTTGGGTGGGTAGATGGAGTGATACAACAAATGTCGGGTGGGTAGATGGAGTGATACAACAAATGTTGGCTGGGTAGATGGAGTGATACAACAAATGTCGGGTGGGTAGATGGAGTGATACAACAAATGTTGGCTGGGTAGATGGAGTGATACAACAAATGTTGGGTGGGTAGATAGAATGATACAATAAATGTTGGGTGGGTAGATGGAGTGATACAACAAATGTTGGGTGGGTAGATGGAGTGATACAACAAATGTTGGGTTGGTAGATGGAGTGTTACAACAAATGTTGGGTGGGTAGATGGAGTGATACAACAAATGTTGGGTGGGTAGATGGAGTGATACAACAAATGTAGGGTGGGTAGATGGAGTGATACAACAAATGTTGGGTGGGTAGATGGAGTGATACAACAAATGTTGGCTGGGTAGATGGAGTGATACAACAAATGTTGGCTGGGTAGATGGAGTGATGCAACAAATGTTGGGTGGGTAGATGGAGTGATGCAACAAATGTTGGGTGGGTAGATGGAGTAATGCAACAAATGTTGGGTGGGTAGATGGAGTGATACAACAAATGTTGGGTGGGTAGATGGAGTGATATAACAAATGTTGGTCTGCAGTGGCCTTGCTAAAAAAAAACAAATCAGAATTATTTTCTATTTTACTTGGATCAAGGTGTGAAAGTAATATTATAAGCCGGCAGTCTCCTTTCCAATGTGTGCACAAATAAATAAATAAAAAGGTTCAATGACTTTTCACTCGTTTCTTCCGTGTTGATTAATGCCGTTAGAAACTTTATCTCGGTGTATTGTCAAATGAAATTGTTTTGTTAATCCATTTTATGAAGTGACTGACAGATTTTTTTTCATAGATAGATGGGTATTTGGGTGCAGTGATGTGGTACTGGTGTGGTAGGTGAGTGGATGCAGTGACGTGTGGTACTGGTGTGGTAGGTGAGTGGGTGTAGTGACTTGTGGTACTGGTGTGGTAGGTGAGTGGGTGCAATGACAAGTCCACCCAGCTTTAAATGGTTACCTGACATAAGTTGGGAAAGTAAAGGCGGCTGGGCGTTGTGCTAACCACATAATCCCTACATATGCCGAGGTTATAGAAACAGATGAATTATACACTTAATCTGCCCCGTTAACCCGTTAGTGTTGTAAAAGAACTTTACTTTTTTTATATATAGATTGTACTAAATATGATACGTTGGACTGTAGATTTAAGTCGGTAATACTGACCACACAATAGACAGTACAGACATAATAGCTGACACGTTGTCTCAAAATTGTAGTTTTATAAACCATTGTTTAACAATGAGAAAAAATAACTTTCTGTATGAAGTGGACACTGTCTGTATAAAGTGTTCAGTATCTGTATAAAGTGTTCAGTATCTGTATAAAGTGTACAGTATCTGTAGATTGTAATGTGAGATACCCATCTCTTGCGCCTGTACACAACCTGTAACCACTAATGGGGACATCGTTTTGTTTTGTTGTTGTTTTTTTTTAATTGCGCTTTCTACATCTGCACCACACGCAATGGTGCAATAGCCACAGAGGCACCACGGGTGACTTGGTGAAATGGTGCCGCTAGAGCTCGATTGGTGGAAATCAAAGTCTCAGATAAACGAATCAACTTTTGTTTCATTCATCTCTGATTTACATGTACACACTCACACAAACACACACACACACACATACACACTCACACACACACACACACACACTCACACACACACACACACACACACTCTCACACACACACACACACTCACACACACACACACACACACACACACACATTATGTGTTAGCAGTTTTATGATTGGGTGGGGGGGAGATAAAAAAAGACGCTTGCATTAAAGAATAAATGAGATGCTTTGCTTATTATCCCTAGCAACATAATTAGCTGGCTAACTCTTGTGTTGACGTTGTTTTAAAAATTAGGTCATTAATAATGTTATGTTTGAAATCACCACGGCATATAAAACAAACAAATAAAAAAAGAACTATATCATCAATGAAACTTACCTGAGGGGAGGGTACTGTTCTCACAACTAGGACAAGGAAAAGGTTAACGTCGCTTCAATAAGTCAAAAGCCTGCGGTTTTGAGTTTTACACGTACATGATTGTTCTCCGAGACTGGAGTCAGTGATCCAGATTGTTCTCCGAGACTGGAGCCAGTGTTCCAGATTGTTCTCCGAGACTGGAGCCAGTGATCCAGATTGTTCTCCGAGACTGGAGCCAGTGTTCCAGATTGTTCTCCGAGACTGGAGCCAGTGTTCCAGATTGTTCTCCGAGACTGGAGCCAGTGATCCAGATTGTTCTCCGAGACTGGAGCCAGTGATCCAGATTGTTCTCCGAGACTGGAGTCAGTAATCCAGATTGTTCTCCGAGACTGGAGTCAGTGATCCAGATTGTTCTCCGAGACTGGAGTCAGTGATCCAGATTGTTCTCCGAGACTGGAGTCAGTGATCCAGATTGTTCTCCGAGACTGGAGTCAGTGATCCAGATTGTTCTCCGAGACTGGAGTCAGTGATCCAGATTGTTCTCCGAGACTGGAGTCAGTGATCCAGATTGTTCTCCGAGACTTGAGTCAGTGATCCAGATTAAATAGCCCAAAGCATGGCCTCTGTGGATAGCGGCTGACTAATAATAATAATGATAATATCAACAGATCGTGGTTATAGGAAGGTGGTTAGGGTTAGGGTTCGAATCTAAACAAGGCCTATTACCTTAAATCTGCGTAATAGATGGTGATTAGGGTTAGGGTTCGAATCTAAACAAGGCCTATTACCCTACCATAATTCGTCGTTATGATAACGGCAGCTTCGTAAGTGAAGGAGGTGGTGGTGAGGGGGGGGGAGGGGGGTGTACAGAAAAATCCTTTTGAAAAAAAAATCGATTAAAATATATATTTTGTATGAGTTTAGCCATAAGATGAATAGCGGTCTGTTAGAGTAAGTTAAAGAATCTGTTTGCGTCTTAGGCAGTGCTCGATTTAAGAAAAAAAAAACAGTGCTCGGGATGAAAGTAAATTCTACAGAGCCGGGGATAAATGTCTATGGTTTCATCCCCGGCAGGGATATATTAGCTAAAGCAGAGCCGGGGATATCCCCGGCATCCCCGGTGGTAAATCGAGCCCTGGTCATAGGAAACGCCACTTTTTAAAAATATACATAAAAGTATAACAATGAGCTATAGCCATTGATTTTTTTTTCTGTGCCTATATTTTTAACTATTTTTTTTTTTTAAACTGGTCTTAATTTTCTTTAGTTTTCTTGCATTTATTTATTTGTTATTGTTGTTTTTATTTTTTTGTTTCGTTTCTTTTTACCTGTTTATTGAAATTCTACTTTTGTTTTGTTTTGTTTTTTTAATTTCAGACACGCTGAAGATCTGATTGTGACGCCATTTGCTCAAATTTTAGCCAGTCTACGGAGTGTCCGGGCCAACTATATCAGTTTAACTAACGTCCCTAATAAAGAGAGGTGAGAACAGATTGTTAAGTCCGTGTCAGTGTTATGTCCGGGCCAACTATATCAGTTTAACTAACGTCCCTAATAAAGAGAGATGAGAACAGATTGTTAAGTCCGTGTCAGTGTTATGTCCGGGCCAACTATATCAGGTTAACTAACGTCCCTAATAAAGAGAGGTGAGAACAGATTGTTAAGTCCGTGTCAGTGTTATGTCCGGGCCAACTATATCAGTTTAACTAACGTCCCTAATAAAGAGAGGTGAGAACAGATTGTTAAGTCCGTGTCAGTGTTATGTCCGGGCCAACTATATCAGTTTAACTAACGTCCCTAATAAAGAGAGGTGAGAACAGATTGTTAAGTCCGTGTCAGTGTTATGTCCGGGCCAACTATATCAGTTTAACTAACGTCCCTAATAAAGAGAGGTGAGAACAGATTGTTAAGTCCGTGTCAGTGTTATATCAACGCAAGGACCCTTCCCCCCCCCCCGTGCACATTTCTTTTTTGCCAGTCACAAGGAAGAGAAAAATGAGAACTTGTCATTTTTTGGTCTCGGGTTAAAAATTATTTGACAGTTGTAGGATTATTGGGGATTTCTTCTCGTATATCAATAAATATATGAATTGTACTGTTGAGATTCTGAGCATCGGGGGGGGGGGCTTTTTCAGGGGTAGGCAAACTAGGCGGTTGCGAGGGTCCCCGCTGCCTAATTGTCCCTTGATCGTTGAAATTCTTATAAACTTTGATAATATGGGGCCCCGACAGGCACTTTTCTCTGGGGCCCCCAACTATCTCATAGTTTATGCCTAGGACCCTTAAAAAAACCTAAGAACGGTTTTTCATATAAAGATCAGATACCAATAGTATGTCTGACTTTTGTGTGGTTGTTGCTTGAAAGCTTGTGTTGAACTGGGTTGTTGTTTGAAATCTTGCGTTGAACTCGGTCGTTGTCTTAAATCTTGTGTTGAACTGGGTTGTTGTTTGAAAGCTTGTGTTGAACTGGGTTGTGGTTTGACAGCTTGTGTTGAACTGGGTTGTTGTTTGAAAGCTTTTGTTGAACTGGGTTGTTGTTTGAAAGCTTGTGTTGATCTGGGGTTTTGTTTTAAAGCTTGCGTTGAACTGGGTTGTTGTTTGAAAGCTTGTGTTGATCTGGGTTTTTGTTTGAAAGCTTGCGTTGAACTGGGTTGTTGCTTGAAATCTTGTGTTGAACTGGGTTTTTGTTTTTTCTCTACTCAAGAACCAGACGAGGATCATCTGACCGCCACGTCCATGGTCTGTTGAACCAGGCCACCATGTCTCCACAGCATCATGGGATACAGCAGCTGTCTCCTGGTCAGTCCAGGGGGTCAGGTCAGTTTAAATGTATACTTAGTGAAAGACTTTATTTGTGGCGTCAGATTTTTTCCAATAGATGAAACTTACTCCAGCAGTGGCGTAGTGAGGGGGTGGGGGCAAGGGTGTCATCATGCCCCGGGTGCTACTCACAAAGCGGCGCCAAATGATATATTTTACATATAATATTATACAGTTTTCGAATGGGGGGGGCGCTAAAAAGGTATTATTTCCCGGATGCAAGTTAAGCTCGCTACGCCACTGTACTCCAGTCATAAAATCAGCAATACTGTCTCAAATCATGTCATGTGACTTACTGTCTCAAATCATGTCATGTGACTTACTAGCCTAGTTTATTTACTTTTAATGAGATTTAACTTCAGAAAAAAAATGTCCGCTAATTAGTCAAGCTAATCACAATTTTAAGAAAAACAAAAAATGTAAAACAAGTAAATAAAACTAGAGATATAATCACATGTTCGATTTATAATTACTGGTAGTATCTATGTACAAATTAATAATGAAGTTAATATTGGACTATCCAGATGACGGCTACATGAAACTGGCCATTGATACATTGGAAGAATTGGACTGGTGTATGGAACAGCTAGAAACAATACAGACGCATCGGTCTGTTAGTGATATGGCATCTAGCAAGGTAAGTGTTGGTGGTCTAGAACATCCTGTAAGGATGGGAACTATTGAGATAATGAAACATTGCATTTAGGAACATTACAATCAGGAACATTACAATCAGAAACATTACAATCATGAACATTACAATCAGGAACATTACAATCATGAACATTACAATCATGAACATTACAATCATGAACATTACAATCATGAACATTACAATCATCGGTTACATAAACAATACCCTAAAAAGTAGTTGACCAGACCAGTGGTTAAACATCAAACCAGGTAAATTGGACATTTTCCATTCAAGTGGGACTTGGGTAAGTTTTTTGGACCTACATTGTTAAAACTTTTTCGACCAGAGACTTAATTGAAAAATGTACACATAAAAAAATAGGAAAAAAAACTAATAATTTAATTTGGACATGTGACATTGACAGCAAGGATATGGTAATATTGAATGCGAGCATTGAGTTTTGAATATTTATAAATAAGAAAAACAGACTTCTTAAAATAGCTATAATAACATCAATCAGTTTTTCTCTAAGAGTTAGACCGGCAACACTCACGCCTCGCCCCGAATCACAATTAACATTTTAAAGAAAATATACCAAAAAATATATGTTTTATGTGTTTTCTGCTTATTCATTTTATTGAATTTTAATTAAAAATCTCATCCGTTTGATTAGCTTCATCATAAAGTTTTAATATTTTTTTATTTGTTATGTCCTCAGTTTTATTTATAAATATCATTTGTACAGCTTTGAAAATAATAATCATTCTATTTGTTTCGATTATTTATAGTTTAAAAGAATGTTAAACAGAGAACTTAGTCATTTCGCAGAGTCAAGTAAATCGGGAAATCAAATAGCTGAATACATTTGTAGCACCTATTTAGGTAAGTTACTGTCAAACTGTTAGCCTATATGTAAATTATACTTTATCGATTTCACTAGTTGAAGATGCGAGTTAATATCTATAGATATGTATTTCATTATTTATAGGACATCACAGTCATTTCTTTAATACATCCCTTGATTTAGACCACTTAGCTCTATAACTCAGTGACTTAGTCCTTACACCCACTGAAATGTATCTACATTTAACAGAGATTAGAGGTCCCGTTATCTTTTTCGCATTTCCGGTTCTACTTTAATACATCTTTGGTTAAATCAGTGAATCTCAAACTGGATTCAGCAGTCCTCTGGGACCGGGGTCACCAAATTTAGGGCCAGATAGGGCCATTTCATCCGGCCGTATGATGATTTGAATTTGCTCTGATGAATAATATGTGTCAGTTGACGTTGTTATACATTTGAATCTATAATATTATGTTTGGATAATTTGGAGAACTTTGCTAATAATATTTACTAATTATAAATTCCTTCCATATGTTACAATTTATAATATTGTCATCGTATTGCAATGTTGACTGACTGGGATAATAATAACTTGATTGTAATTTGGTGCTTGACTGTTACCTATATTTGCGAAGTCTCTCGCGCGACTAGTATACTGGACTGCGCGACTAGTATACTGGACTGCGCGACTAGTATACTGGACTGCGCGACTAGTATACTGGACTGCGCGACTAGTATACTGGACTGCGCGACTAGTATACTGGACTGCGCGACTAGTGTACTTGTGTTGGTGGCGGGCAAATATTCAAAGCTAAATCATCAGTATGGGGGGGGCGAGTGGTCGTGCGGTGTAGAGCGCTTGATAGGTCCTGGTGAAAGTTCCCAAGTCCACCCAGCTTTAAATGGGTACCTGACTTTACTTTAAGTTGAGTTGGGGGGGGGGGGGTAAAGGCGGCTGGGCATTGTGCTAACCACACAATCTCTTTTTACAGAAACAGATGAATTCTACATTCCATGTGCCCCGATGAGCCTTTAGGGGCTTATGGGAACTTTTTTTTAAAAAATCATCAGTAGTTAATCGTGGGGGGTTCTGGATGTGCCTTTATTACGTTTCACACCAGGTTGGTAGAGTGGGAGACATGCTCACATGGGTGGGAGTCGATTGATATCGGTAGTAAGCAGTGGCGTAAATTGAGGAGGGGGGACGGTCCGCTCCTGGGCGGCACTTTATTTATTGCCGGAGGGGGGCGCCGATAGGTGTGCTCAGTGTCGTGCTACTTGATACTTGTGCCTTGATACTACAGAATACGAAACTAAATCCGTATGAAATTGTTAGAATTCCAGGGTTAAGTTTGTGATCGTTTTTTTCCCTTTTTGAATGATTTAAAATGATTGAATTTCAAAAATAATCTGCCATGCTTAATATTATAGTACTGCTTAATACTATAGTACTCCATAATACTATAGTACTGCTTAATACTATAGTACTCCATAATACCTTAGTACTGCTTAATACAACAATGAAGTATGTTTCTGCTAACGTCACCTTCTATAATATGTTGGTCAGTAGATTAACGTGGACTGCTAAACTTAGTAGTAGTTTTCACCCAATCTGGCCCGGGCTCCTCAAGTCACCTCCAAGTGGTGACCCTTAGCTCTTGGAGATCGGTAAACGATTTGCACAGCCCTGGCATAGTTAACTGGCCATTGAGATAAAAGTTTGGGTTATTTTTCTTTGTGCATTAGCTTTTCTTTTTGGCATATTTTTTACGTGGGTTTTTTAGAGCATTTTCTTATAAAAAACTGCTCTATTGTCCCCGTTTTGTCTGTCTGTCTGTCTGGCTGTCCGTCATCACCCTAGATCTCAACAACCATAAGTCCTAGACCCATGATGTATATATCATTTTGTAGGTTTGGCCTGCCAAGAAAACACCTTGGTCCATTTCGCGATCTGACCTCTGAGGGCCGAAAAAGGGGGCGTATTAAGTACCTTTTTTACTATATAAGCTATATTAACAAAGGAGCGCCCTATATCTAAGCAACCATAAATCCTAGACCCATGATGTATATATCATTTTGTAGGTCTTGGCCTGCCAAGTGTACATCAAAATTCCATTTCGCGATGTGACCTCTGAGGGCCGAAAAAGGGGGCGTTTTAAGTACCGTTTTTGCTTATATTTTAAATATAAATAATAAAAGCTAATCAAAGGGGCTTAATCATTATTTATTTTTGTAACAGTTATTCAACACGATTACTTCCCTCTCTATTTATCAAAACCCAGCAAAATCTATGGCTGTCACCCGGAAAAAAATACGGATTTCGTCCGGCGTAACCGTAGCCACTGCGTACACGAAAATGCTCTAAAATGTCCTTTGTTCGAAACGGAAAAGACTTAAATTGATTGTTTTTTTTATAAACATCTGTAACATTTGAAACTTGGCCAGAATTTTAGCTCTTATCTAGCTTTTATTATTACCATCCTGTATTAGCTCTTATCTAGCTTTTATTTTTACCATCCTGTGTTAGCTCTTATCTAGCTTGTATCATTACCATCCTGTGCCTGAGTTTCAAAAACAAAAAAGTTTTTAATTTCGCCTGTCTTGTGATTTGACAAGTTGAAATACCATTTCATGCTTGTTGTCAGGAATGTTTGACAGACACAACAACAGAAATGATTTCAATCTTTTCTTTTTAAAGGAAAAAGGAAAAAAAACAAAACAATAAAACTACCAAAACGGAAGTTCAAGACTTTCCTTTTTCAAAAACAAAACAAACTCCGTCATTTATGCGTACATGTTGTGTACACAAGGAAGGGGGGGGTGAAGTTGAACAGCATCCTTTCTTTACAAGAAGTAAAATGAATTTAATAAGAAACCGTTAACTTTATAAGCACCTAGGCTACTAGTTTTGTTTTTGTTTTTTGTTGGTAAACAAAATCAGATTGTAGCATTATTTAGTGGATCCCTGTTTGCCTGCTGGCGGTCAATATTTTTTAAGACCAAGTCCCCCACTGTTTATGTGCACATTGGAGATTTAAAAAAAAAAAGAGATGAAATTATGGTACATGGTCTTTTAAATATATTTAGGCTCAGTGGTGTCATAGAATGGTACTTTTTGAAAAGAACATAAAAGCTGGTAAAAAAAAATAGAAATACATTTCATGTGATCTGTTAACACCGCCTGTAGCTAGTTGGGACCGCTTTGGTTTAATCATGAACTTAAGGTTTCCTCACTGAATGATCAAATTTTCAAGTCCGTTGGCTCTTCAAAGTGCTTCACTTTAAATAATAGCGATCGCATAGAAGAAAGGGGAGAGAATCTTTGTCCATTTTACCATGTGTGCTCTATTTAAAGCTTTGATATAAAGGTTGCCATTCAAGATAATTTTAAAAGATAAATAACAAGCAAACAATGATTTTTTATAATTGGTTTAAAAATAAAATAGTGCACTATAAAATATCGAGTAAAGGTAGATCAAACATTATGCAGAAATATAAAAAAATCAACATTATTCATGTTTCTTGACCTCTTTGTGTGTGTGTGTGTGTGACGTCCGTGTAAGGATGAGATGAAATCTCTTATATCCTATGAACCACTCACGGGACGGGACGGTTTTTATGGAGCCCTTCTTTCATCCCCACCATTGCCGATAGTGCAATGGACATGGAGGCACCACGGGAGACACGAATGGAACTTGAGCCAAGACCTGAAAGTTTCCTTGGTCCTTACCGGATATCGAACCAGGTACCTTCAGGTCGACAGTCGAGCGCGTTGCCGCACGACCGTCCGTCTCCCGATCTCTTTGTGTAACAGAAACCAATTTACGTCTAATGTTTTCTTTATTTACTCTCACTAACGACATAATGTTATTATTTAATTACATTCTAAAAAAAAAATACTCGAAACAATATCAAGGACAAAGCAAGCGTGGAAATTTCTTCAATTGACCAGCTCTGTCATGTCGCTATTATTTCTCTTTAAAACATGTTCAGTCATGTATATAACAAAAAAAATGAGAAATTTCTTCAGAAATTCTAAACTCTGAGAACCATTCTATTATGTAGTCTTCGGCTGCTGACACAAAAGAGTTCCGCGCCTGTTTAATGAATGTTATAATTGATAAAAAAAACTTAAGCTGGGCTCAGTTCAAGCGAGGCTTAAAGGGAACAGGCTGTTGTCCTGGAATGTAATCAATAAACACAGAAATGAAACCGTTGTTCATTATTGAATTGTATCACCCCGGCAATGCAACTCGCTAACTGCCAAAACGTTTATTGGGTTAAGATAATCAAAAAGTGGTCACTGACACAGATAATTTTCAGCCAAGTTGGAAGATTAAAGTAGTCACTGACACATATAATTTCAGCCAAGCTTGAAGATTTAAAGTAGTCACTGACACATATAATTTCAGCCAAGCTGGAAGATTTAAAAACAATAAGAAATATTTTTAACACTTTTATTGTAAAGGAAATGAATTGTGCAATAGGATAGCAATATTTTATGAGCGGTTAAAATTAGACATTCGTTGGGAAGAATGCCGTGTTATATAGTAAGGGGCCGTTCACATATTATGTAACGCAAAAATGTTAATTTTTTTACCCTCCCCCCTCCCCTCATATAACATTATGTAACACGTGTATGATATAACAATATAACAAAATTAACAAATTTGCATCCACCCCCCCCCTTTTTCGGCGTTATATAATATGTGAACGGCCCCTAAACTACAAACGTTATGTCTCATGTCTGAATATCATTAGACATATTCATTTTTTAAATCCTGAATCAAAGGAAATGTTTGTTTCCTTACATGTACTTTTGACATAACAGTTCAATGAAATAAACTAAAATGATTATTATCGTTATTGTTATTTTTTTCTATTATTTGTAAGTTGTTTTTGTTTCAGTAAAATGACATTATTTATTGTATTGTCCTTAAATAGACTTGTAGGATTGGCTTGGCACTCTATCAAGGTGGCGTCATTGTTTACATTGATTGAGTGGTAAATCATCGGTGTAATCATAGTCTTATATCTATTGGTGCAACTAGCAATAATGGCGCCCAGGGCAAACTTTGAACACGCCGTCCCATATCTCCCCTGGTTGGCGGAAAACTAATTACCACGCCGCGCCTAGTTACGCTAAGCCACTGACCGCGCCTAGTTACGCCCTGACCGCGCCTAGTTACGCCCCAAACCGCGCCTAGTTACGCCCCTGACCGCGCCTAGTTACGCTACGCCACTGACCCCGCCTAGTTACGCCACTGACCGCGCCTAGTTACGCCCCTGACCGCGCTTAGTTATGCCACTGACCGCGCCTAGTTACGCCCCTGACCGCGCCTAGTTACGCCACTGACCGCGCCTAGTTACGCTACGCCACTGACGGTCAGTGACTTACCGCGACTAGTTACGCCCCTGACCGCGCCTAGTTACGCCCCTGACCGCGCCTAGTTACGCCACTGACCGCGCCTATTTACGCCACTGACCGCGCCTAGTTACGCCCCTGACCGCGCCTAGTTACGCCCCTGACCGCGCCTAGTTACGCCACTGACCGCGCCTAGTTACGCCCCTGACCGCGCCTAGTTACGCCCCTGACCGCGCCTAGTTACGCCCCTGACCGCGCCTAGTTACGCCACTGACCGCGCCTGGTTACGCCCCTGACCGCGCCTAGCTACGCCACTGACCGCGCCTAGTTACGCCACTGACCGCGCCTAGTTACGCCCCTGACCGCGTCTGGTTACGCCCCTGACAGCCCCTGATGTTAATAGTCCAGATTCGTGCATTCAAATTTTTTTGTTGCTGCTTGATTATCGTAATTAGCATATGTGTATGTGTCTATGTGTCTGTTACTATGTGCATGTGTCTGTCTACAGATAAACAACAAGAGCTTGACATACCGACACTCAAAGTCGATCATGCTGACCATGGGGTCAAGGCTAAAAGTGTGGACAAGACCAGGCCCATGTGCCAGATATCTGGCTTGAGAAAGTTAAAACACGCCAATAGTTTTACAGGCATTGTACCCACTCACGGCGTGGAGACGCCACATAAAGATGAACTTTCTAAAGTAAGTTACGTTCATTTAGTTATCACTGTTTGTTTATTTGTCGTTTCATTGGCTCGGCCTGACTGGTCTGAAAAAGGTTTTAAAAAAAAAATTCGTGGTTCATTCATTAAACGATCTTGAGTCATTGTGGAGATTTAGAAAGAAAAAAAACTGACCTTTTTCCAATCGTAGAACATAACTAGCAGAATGTGCATTTAGGAGTTAAAGGGTGGGCCTCGTATTGACCAAGGGTGGGCCTCATGTAGACCAAGGGTGGGCCTCGTATAGACCAAGGGTGGGCCTCGTATAGACCAAGGGTGGGCCTCGTATTGACCAAGGGTGGGCCTCGTATAGACCAAGGGTGGGCCTCGTATAGACCAAGGGTGGGCCTCGTATAGACCAAGGGTGGGCCTTTATATAGGTGCCTGAGCCCCCCCCAGACCAAATCATTAATACATATTTTACTATATAAAGTTACTAAAAAGACTGTCAAACTGTCTTTTTTCAATATGTGAGCCCCCCCTCCCCCCAGCATTTTTTGCTGGTTGCGCCACTACCTGACACTTTAGTTGGGGGAAGTAATTGTGGCTGAGTGTAGTCCTTAAAATCACTTCATCTGTCCTGATATTCTTAAAGACTTAAAGGAAAACTTACTGGTCCTTTTTGTTTTTTACAAAACTCAACGAAGAGCCAAATGCGGCTCAAAGAGCCACATTTATAGCCATCCAAGACCATAAAGCATGACGATGTTTAATTGTAAATTAATGTTAACAAAACTGTAGTTACGCTATGCGCCTTCCCCATTTATATATAAGTAAAAACAAAAACAAAAAAAATACCATATTGAATGTATTTTCATAAACTTGATTAAAAACAAACACCGGTGATGCGCAGTTTGATAGTAAACATACATAGCCTTATCTTCATCACGTAACAGTAATGTACAAAAAAATGAAATTAGAATTATAAAAAGCAAAAATACGATTTTTTTTTCTTTTTCAATGGATTGATTTCACGTTTTATTAAGTTTTTGCATCCCCATATTTATATATAGGTAGATGATAGTAGAAACAAATTCTGTTATTATTTTTATTTTTGTTTTAATTTACGTTGTGTACTTTGTAACCTTGGCTTCGTCTGGTAGGTTACCAAGGACAGAAATAAATGTGTTCATGTAACACTACTCTCTCTAATATTTTTATAAGTGGGTGAGTTGTCCTTTCCTAGAGAGACGAAGTATTTCTATTGATATTATTATTAAAAAAAAAAAGGTAAAAGATTCATCTCCTGCTCGGTATACATATGCTTAACTATCACAAGTAGGGACTAAAAGAAGGGTTGGAGTATTAATCTCCAGCCTATCAAAAACTCTGTAAGAGGATCAATTCACTCCTTTACATAAGATATTACAGCGGGTGAAAAAAACATAATCCCCATCCAAGGAACAATAATAGTAGTGGCTTCATCCTCTTCAGGATCGGAATATAGATTTCCTCGCAAGCCTTAGGCAGTTAACGTCTGCCGGTGTGGGTTTTTTTTCCGTGTATTTACAAAGTCACAGACATGATAGGTAGCATTGCTCTTGGAAGTTGATAGATGATATACATTACATGTCCACTATCAAGTTGATAGATAATATATTTATAGTGTAACAAATGTTTCATACCAATATCAGTTATGCATTTATCTTATTATCGTGCTTTTAATATGTATCTGATATGCTTGTTACCTATTTCTGATATTGCTTGTTACCTATTCTGATATTGCTTGTTACCTATTTCGGCAATAGGAACATTTTTATCGACTGGTGAGTGGGGGGGGGGGCGTGTTATATGATTTGGGGAAAGAAGGTGGGGCTAAAATTAGCTAGATAACGTTATAATGGTTAGAACGGAGGGTATATTTTAGCTATTTTCAGACCCAATATATCCTCAATAAGTTTGATAGATGACTGATAGATGACATGAATTCACTTTCAAATTGATAGATAGTTATGTAAATATATTTACCATCAAGTCTGCATACTTCTAATGATTTACAGCCATAATATGTCTTTTAGTCTTCTGGTAATTTACATGAATGGTATTCTGAAGTCATTATCATGATTGGCATGAATGGTATTCTGAAGTCATTATCATGATTGGCATGAATGGTATTCTGAAGTCATTATCATGATTGGCATGAATGGTATTCTGAAGTCATTATCATGATTGGCATGAATGGTATTCTGAAGTCATTATCATGATTGGCATGAATGGTATTCTGAAGTCATTATCATGATTGGCATGAATGGTATTCTGAAGTCATTATCATGATTGGCATGAATGGTATTCTGAAGTCATAATCATGATTGGCATGAATGGTATTCTGAAGTCATTATCATGATTGGCATGAATGGTCATACCTGCAGTCATCTAATGATTTTAAGAAACATGTTTACAAGCATGATATAATAATTATGCTGATTTATTTTCAGATAATAAATGATATCGACAAATGGGGAGTTGATATATTTAAATTGAACGAGTTCTCTAACAACCGACCTCTGACCTGTGTTACATACACAATATTTCAGGTCAGTTTATTCTGTGTGTGTGAGTGTCATCTTTAGTGTGATGAGTAGCCTACATGCACGAAAATAAACACATCTTTGTTTAATATTTCAGATTTATATCAGAGCTTTGATTATTGTTTTCTAGTTCCATTTTTACATGAATGTTTATCTAAAAAATAAAATAGAGCAATGAATGATAAAATCAAAGATCTATACTCGGTATTCCGACTTCTAAACATGTCCGAGTGGTGGACCGTTTAGCCGATGGGTAGATGCGGTGGAGAAAGACCTTAAAGCCCTCGGAGTGAGAGGGTGGAGGAATGGATAGTAGTTATGCAGGGTAGAGTGCCACGTTATGGACTGTAGAGCGGAGTGGTAGGCTAGAGCAGGTTAGGACCTTACATGGTCTGTAGAGAGGAAGGTACTGGAGCCAAGAGCCCTACATGGGCTGTAGAGAGGAGGGTACTGGAGGCCAGAGCCCTACATGGGCTGTAGAGAGGAGGGTACTGGAGCCAAGAGCCCTACATGGGCTGTAGAGAGGAGGGTACTGGAGCCAAGAGCCCTACATGGGCTGTAGAAACTAAGGGAAAGAAGGCATACAAGTGTTCCTATCAAATTTCAACTTTTATCTCCTGCAGTTATCAACCTTTGTTAAAAAGCGACACTATTTCAATCACTACTAAACAGCTACCTTCTAACTATGGGTTCATTTGCAATATTTTAAAAAAATAAAATGTTCATGGAAAAAATAGAAAAAAACTACGTCGTTTTAATTTATTGGGGGATGATTTTTGCTTACATGTAGCTTCTTGGGCAGTGGTGGTATTTAAAGTGGTGGTAACAATGTAACCTCAACTTGTGCATGATGGGGGTGAGGGGGGGTGAAAGGGTGGAATCAAGGTAACCTTTGCATAAAGAAGGAGCCCTGGAAATTGGTCCTTTATTTGTGCAGCATAAGACAACCGGGGACCCTGAGCTCCCCCCAATTCCAAAGCGAAATAAATGAATAAAACAAATTTCGACATCTACGGGACCCCCACCCTTAAGCCTTGAAGACCCTGACAGGGTAAATAAATCTCGCGATGGGAGCGTTGCTGTACGGTACTTAGGCAACAATTGCGGCCCTCGTCCCCGCCCATGAATGGTCCTGCTCCAATTCACCGAGCCCTGTTCTAATCGAGTCCCACATTGCCATCATTAAAGTTCAAAGAAACTACCTACAGAAAACAGTATTTATTATCTACTATATGTTATGTCACTAGCTACAGAAAACAGTATTTATTATCTACTATATGTTATGTCACTAGCTACAGAAAACAGTATTTATTATCTACTATATGTTATGTCACTAGCTACAGAAAACAGTATTTATTATCTACTATATGTTATGTCACTAGCTACAGAAAACAGTATTTATTATCTACTATATGTTATGTCACTAGCTACAGAAAACAGTATTTATTATCTACTATATGTTATGTCACTAGCTACAGAAAACAGTATTTATTATCTACTATATGTTATGTCACTTGCGATGTTTGTTGTTTTTCAGGGGGGGGGACTGAATTCTGCAATTAAAACTGTCGTTTTGTCATTATCGTATTATTAGAACTATTGTTTTATATAAATACGACATAGATCGCGGCGTAAATAGGGAGAGGGAGTAAGAGAACGCCCCCCCCCCCGCCCTCCATCAGACTGGACTTATTTTGCCACCAGCCAAGAGCAGCACTTTTCACCACTTTAGTATTTTTTTACCA
>JAGDYQ010000094.1:3462561-3630342 GCA_021962125.1 Bulinus truncatus | reverse complement strand
TGACACTAAACTGAGATGACATTAAAAGATGACATTAGACTGATATGTCATTAAACTAATATGACACTAAACTGATATGACACTAAACTGAGATGACATTAAAAGATGACATTAGACTGATATGTCATTAAACTGATATGACACTAAACTGATATGACACTAACCTGAGATGACACCAAACTGATAAGACACCAAACTGATATGACATATGAAAACGACATCTACAAGGAATTTGAGTTTTTCTTTTTTATCAAATTTTTATAAGATTTTTTATTTTTCCTGGTTTAGTAAATTAGTTAAAAATGTACGTCCATTTATTACGCTTTCATCCTAATCTCATACCTGGTGTGATTTATACGATACCTGTCAATGGAAGTAAAATATTTTTTTCTATGGCAATACAAATATAATTTATATCATGGGTTCATTTTAAATGGACAGAACTACTGGGTTTTTCGTAAAAGCGCGTTACATTTCGAAAGTTTTTCATAACATGATAGAAAAACTTGCCAGCTGTATGTGTAAGACATTATTATATTTAAATATGTTCATAGTATAAACGTCATAGTATAAAAGTAACATATTGAATTACTTTCTTTGATTACAAGACTTGACCTATCTAAACATTGGAGAGTTACTCTTATTATAACAAGAGAGTTAACTCCCTTCATACTTGTTGTCATGGCATTTCATACTTGTTGTCATGGCATTTCATACATGTTGTCATGGAATTTCATACGTGCTGTAAGTCGATCTGATCTGTATTAAGTGACATTGCATTAATTATATATTGTGCCTGGGGATGAGAATGTTTTTGTTTGTTTTTGGTTTATAGAGACAGTATAATGTAGAACTAGGTCAATGGAAAGTGAGATTGTCTGGCACACACTGACTTTCAGACGTGTAAATAGATAGTCTACGTATTGATTCTCGGATATTCTGACATGTACCCAGATTGTCGGTATATAGATCTATTAACAGACAGACACGTATTTTTACAGTCTATTGAATGATCTGCAGAAAGGCAATTAACTCAACCGTAAGAAAGGAAAGCAGATAGATAGATAGTCAGACGGACGGATGAATGGATGGATGGATGGATGAAAGGAAGATTTCATGACGGACAGGTTAACAACTGACCTCATCTCACTATCGTGTATGTGTCTACTGCAATGGGACTGATACAATTCAAAACACACTGCCGTCGGACAAGATACAGTTCAAGACTCTCTCAGTCTCTCTCTCCCTCCCTCTCTCTCTCTCTTCTCTCTCTCTCTCTCTCTCTCTCTCTCTCTTCTCTCTCTCTCTCTCTCTCTCTCTCTCTCTCTGTCGATTGATACAACTGCGCACATGACGGGACGATAGCTCTTAAATGAAGCATCGCTTCCATGTTTACTACATTCGCTCTATATTTTTTTCATCAATCCCTATTGGTAAAATACCTGTATCTCATACGGTCTCATCGTATGACGGAAGGGTTCGGGGAGGGGGAGGGAGGTGGGGAGAGCCACTGAAAATAAAAACAAATTTACGTTCTCACTTATTATTTTTTTTTTCAAATGATTGGCAAAAAAAAAAAGAACTTTACAGCATTCCGAGATCAATACCGCGACAGAGATATTGATTCATTTGCTTGTCTTTAAAAAACACACACACACACACACACACACACACACACACACACCACTAGTCCAAAGCGGCAACCTCCTCGTCTTCCATCGACACAGCCCAGGTCTTTGTTCACGTGAAGCTGTTTCCTTCATGTACAACAGAAACTCTAGGGGCTGATGGAGGGGGGGGTAGGTGTGTGGGGCCGGGGGGGGGGGTGACACTGCCAGGAAATCAATTTCTTTTTAATATATTAGATGCTTTATTTTTAGTCAGTTGGTTTTTTTTTAATTGTTTCTTTCTTTTTTTTTTTCATTTTTAGTCCAAGTTTTTCATTTAACACCCTTCCCACCCATCCACCCCACCTCCCCAATTTTTTTTTCTTTCCTCCTTTTAATTCTCATCCCCTACTTCTATTATGTTTATCTTTTTCATCTGCCTTCTCTTTTGCAATTATCTGGTCGGATACTTTCCAACCCCAAGCCCCACACACCCCCATCCAGTGCAATAATTCCCCATGTGTCTCCCTACAGTGTCAGCAGTTAAAAA
This sequence comes from Bulinus truncatus, assembly GCA_021962125.1. NCBI lineage: Eukaryota > Metazoa > Mollusca > Gastropoda > Planorbidae > Bulinus > Bulinus truncatus. Next base: position 3,628,185 of record JAGDYQ010000094.1, on the reverse strand, counting down.
TCGTTTAAGTTGTAAAAAAAAAAATGCATGGAATAAATTCCCTACTCATTGTTGTTGTTTTGTTTTGTTTTCAAATTGTAAGCGAAACAAATGATTTCTTTCATATCACGTATGACTTTTTTTTCTTTTTTCACTCACACATAGTTTGATTCAATCTAGTGTATTTTAATCTAGTGTATTTTATTATGTATTTACTTTAAAGTCAAAACTTTTTAGCATATCTTTCTTCTACTTCTGTCTGTCAGCACAAACATAGGCAGACTACGGCCCGCGAGACAAGTCTCAGAGGCGTACTTAGGGTAGGGGGGAAGGGGGGTCCAAATTCGAAAGTCCCCCCCGACCCAGCTTGAAGGGGGCCCCCTAATTTTTTTTTATATTGAATATTAAGTACATAATCTCATTTCATGGTGTCGAATGTCAAAATGCAGGGACCCCCAAAAAGGACAAACCGCCCTCCCCCCGGCCCCCCAAATCCCTAGGTTCGAAACTGCCACGTCTGTTGAAGTCTGCGCGCGCTCTAATATCCCTTGAAATCATTAACGTTTACATTTAAATTAGCTAACGTATTAACTCCCCACCGGTCTGGCCTTGACCCTTCTGTCAAATTTGAGAACACAAATTGTGCCAACCCCTGGACTAGCCAGAAGCGGCCTTAGCAGAACGCGGGGCCTTGAGTGAGTGACATTTGTGAGTGCATTCGCCCCAGTTGTCCCCTCCCCCCCCCGGGCCCATACTGATCTAGCTTTTGATGGACCAAACGATTTCTACTGCATCACACTGTAATAGTGAAAGGCAGCCATGATCAGCTGTTCTCCAGACATCCCTGTATATCTTGTCTCGTTTTCAATCCCTCCATATCTTGTCTCGTTTTCAATCCCTTCATATCTTGTCTCGTTTTCAATACCGCCATATCTTGTATCGTTTTCAATCCCTGCATAACCTTGTTTCGTTTTTAATCCCTGCCTATCTTATCTCGTTTTTAATCCCTCCATATCTTGCCTAAACCGCAGCAAATCTTGTCTCGTTTTCAATCCCTTCATATCTTGTCTCATTTTTTAATCACTCCATTTCTTGCCTTAATACCAGCATATCTTGTATGCTTTTCAATCCCTGCATATTATGCTTCATTTTCAATCCCGGCATATCTGGCCTCGTTGTCAACCGATATTCCACCTATTATTTTGTAATTTGGATAGTTATTTATTTATGTGCTTTGATGCTCAAATGTACAAAAAACAAATTTAATGATGAAGCTTTTGTTTATAGACAATCGCTCTCACAGAAGATCACGTGAACGCTCAATACGAGAATTTATCTTTTGATCATATTTTTTTTTTAATTCCTCAAAATTTCCCTGTTGAAATTTTTCAATGTTTGTCAAGTTTTCTTTTTAGAATAGTTTTAAATTGATCAACTTATTGTATGAAAATATCATTTTTTTTAAAATAAATCCGGACATATTGTTGGATTGAAAAAAATGACAAAATATAATGATCAGCATTTAATAGTTTGCATTAATGAGTTTTATCATTTTCGATAGAAATTATTGATATATATATATATATGTATATATATATATATGTGTGTGTGTGTGTGTGTGTATGTGTAAACTGTACATACATATACACCTCATACATACACACATTAACATATAGTTACCTATAACATTCTATTTTCGTTAAAATTATGTGATTAAAATGTTCTATCAAATACAAAATATCCTTTTGATTGATTGATCGATAGTTCCAAACAAAAATGTATTGTTCAATAATCCCAGTACATTGATTTCTATCAATAAACATTATATTGTTATCAATAAAATTGTGTAGATGATAAACATAGTTTCCGAGTATATCAGAGTAGCACAGAATAGCACAGATTAGCACAGAGTAGTTCATAGCTTAGAGTAATTCTCTAGCTAACTGGAAAGAAAGAAGAAGAACAAAAGCTGGCAATTATACATAACAGACCGAAACTTTAATCCTTGTTTAAAATGTCTTTGTTTAACAATTTATTTACATTTAAAACTTCAAATCTTTTAACGATATTATATACTAGCAGTACCCTGCAAAACTTTGCATAGAGTTATATCTCCTTATGCTTGATCGGTAGGCTAGGCTATTTTTGGTTTCGGGCAGATCCGATTTTTTTTATGATTGTATTTTAAACTGGAATACTGTTGTATTGATTCTTTAATTTCGATATAACGCATAACCAACACCGCTATTATTTATATAGATTTTTTTCTGTTTACAAAAGTGTGGCTAATGGATTTATTATTCTTTTTTTTTATGTAGTACATCAAAATGTTTTAAATGAATTTTTAAGTTTGGAAGAATTTTTAAATAAATATGAAATGAATGAGAAACTAACAAAATGTCAGAAATAAAAAGGAAGGCTGCTGTAAAATGTAAACTGTAAAACAACAAAACAATCAACCCACAGAATCCGGTGGTTTATGATGACTCTTGTATAAGTCAGGATATTAAATAACTATTAAAACAGGGCTAGTATGACGACTCATTTATAAGTCAGGATATTAAATAACTAATAAATCATGGCTAGTATAAAACAACAATAACTGATAAAACAGGGCTTATATAAAAAAAAACAACTAGTGAAACAGAACTACCGCCAATGAAACTGGGATATTGTATCACTGATGAAAACTGGGATATTGAATCACTGATGAAACCTTGATATTGAATCACTGATGAAAACTGGGATATTGAATCACTAATGAAACTGGCATTTAAACTGGGATATTAAAATGTTTATGAAACTGGTATATTGAATCACTAATGAATGTAAGATATGAAATTCAATAATGAAACAGGAATATTGAATCACTAATGAACGATGTATTTCGAGTACATAATAATTCACTTACATGTAATTTGTTTTTTTTCAAATGTAGGCCACATCTTTATTTTTTGGTTTTATGTCTTTTCACTAACTTTTTCTTTTATGTAAATACTAATAATTTTCCTGTAATGATAATAATAACAAATAAAAATGTATGTATGTATATATATTTCAATGCTAACACGTTGATTTATTACATTGATTATTTATCATCAATACTCTGTCCAACCTAACATGTTTTATTCTGGCGGTAATGTTGATCGTATTATCCTGATAGATTACTGGGTCATGACCCAGAGAACACTCATTAGGCAGACAAATATTTAATCTTATGGAACTTGTGTGTAATTATCTTGTATCAAACTTGTGTGTAATTATCTTGTATGAGACTTGTTTGTATTTATCTTGTATGAGACTTGTGTGTATTTATCTTGTATGAAATTTGTGTGTAATTATCTTGTATGAAACTAGTGTGTAATTATCTTGTATGAAACTTGTGTGTAATTATCTTGTATGAAACTTGTGTGTATTTATCTTGTATGAAACTTGTGTGTAATTATCTTGTATGAAACTTGTGTGTAATTATCTTGTATGAAACTTGTGTGTATTTATGTTGTAAATGACTTTCTATCATAACGCGTGTGTGTATGTCCGTAGACACGATCGATAATAAATGTGTGTGTATATATTGTATTCATTCAATTATTTAAAAAAATAATCAAAGTTACATGTAGTCTATAAGAAAAAAAAATGTTAGTTTATTTTAATCATAGATCGATTATTTTTGTATGCTCATATTTCAGAATCAGAAGATTATACATTGTACTATAATTAATTGAATATTTAATCCTCTAAAAATGTATTATTACCCTGACATATATATATATATATATAATATATATATATATATATATTGTATTATTTTAAAAGAAACTATCGCAAACAATTATCTTCCTATAATAAGCCATTTCAAATAATACATTATGATTAAGATAACCAACACATCAGCACAACAAAGGAGTTCACAATTCCATTGAATGAATTGGTTTCACAACAGTTCCTTATCAAACTATTTCTTCTCGTTTGTTTCAGTTTTGATGTTGAAAATGGACCAAGTGGACAAGGGCGGTCACCCCTGGATGGTGGAAGTCCCTCATCTGCCTTGGTATTGCAGAACCTCCCGCAGCGACGGGAGTCTTTCTTATACAGATCTGACAGCGACTATGAGCTGTCCCCCAAGTCCATGTCCAGACATTCTTCTATGCAGAGTGAAGTTACACAGTAAGTCTTGGCTACGTCTTAATGTTGTATTAGTGACTCAGTAAGTCTTGGCCATGTCTTAATTTCTTATTAGTGACTCAGTAAGTCCGGGCCATATCGCTTTATTGTAGGAGTGACTCATTAAGTCTCAGCAAGTCTTGGTCATGTCTCGACTGTATAATAGAAGTGAATTTGTCTTTGCTATGTCTTGAATATAAACCACTGACATAAACCACTGACATAAACCACTGACTTATATACCACTGACAATATACATATTTAAATATACCGTTTAAGGACTATTTTTGTTGGGATTGTAGACTAGGCAGTGTGGAGATAGACTTGGAGTTGAAATTAAATAATAAAACTTACAAAGAAAAACTTCACAGCAAATAACAGCTGAGGTGATGGTGGTGGTGGGTTTAACTTGTAGGGCTTCGTCAAGAACCGACCAACTGAGTTTAGTTGGCTTCTTAATACAATCATACAGATATAAACAAGTATATTGTCAGACAGACAAACCAACGGAGTTTAGTTGGCTTCTTAATACAATCATACAGATATTAAAAAGTAGGCTACATTGTCAGACAGACCGAGTTTAGTTGGCTTCTTAATACAATCATACAGATATAAACAGATACAAGCAGATAGATAGAAAGACTGAGTTTTTTCAAAACAACCATACCGAGAGATGAAACGAAGATAGAGAGAGAGGCGGAGACAGAGATAACAGGCAGGTATATTTTCTGCCAGGATACATTTTTTTCCCAGGGTATCGAATAATGCCCTTGGCTAGTGTCCACCTTTTTTTAGCCACATCGGCCGCCCTTCTGTCAAGCCAGCCTTTTAATTAGACACTAATTATCTCGGACACTGGGCAGCGATTCTCATCTTGTCTCAATTCATTTCTGTTATTGAAACATTTTCTTCTTCATAAATATATGTTTATTTCAAATTGCCTCTTACACAATCGTGTGTGCTCAGAGACCTGTTATAAACTAAACATTGAATTCCCTTCTTTAAAAAAAAACATAGAAAGCAGTTCAAAATCCCATAGTAAACTTTGCATTGTTTATTCAGCTCATTGATAAAAACATTAAAGCCTGAAAGTTACCTGACTGAATAGCGGCGTTGAAAAAAAAATGGATGAAGTCCAAGTTATTAATCTGTAAATTTTCATTGAATGTAAAGTCGATACGACCTGACATTGTGATATTTGAACTACTGTTTGAATATCTGGATGGAGGTTTGTTTACTGTCCTTGTAATTGTTATAACGATCCGAAATCCCGAAAAAAAAATATCCCAGGAGTAACCTCCCCTGGAGTTTAACTGTTCTTATCTACGTTTATCGCCGGGATGTTTATAAAGTAAAAACCAGGGATAGCAATTACAAGGCACGCGGGTCGAGTTCGGCACACTAAGAAATTTTTCTAGCAATCCGAAATTTTTTTTTTTAAGATTTTATTATTATAAATATATTATAAATATTACTTATGATATCACATTCGAAACTTGCTCGCGCAAAAAAAAAATTCAAATTTCTTTTATTTCGACACTTTGACGGAAATCCTATTAGCAAATCCCTGATATAGACTATCCTAATATAAGAACATAGTGGTCAGAGGGAGTAGAGTTCACACGTTTCAAGCAGCCTAATGGGCATGGGGGGGGGGAGTAGGTGGATGCTATTACTTTCATTTAGTATAACATTGGGTGACCAGCTAGTGTTGACTGAAGGATACCGCCATAGTTAGTCACACACCGAAGCCCGAACACGGTACCTTCAGGTCGGCATTGATGGGCTGTACCTCGCAACGATCCTGTCCTTGCGTCGGTCTGTTTAACGTGTGCTTGTTTCTTAGAATAAGTTGTTTTTCTTTTTGTGTATTTTGGAAATGTGTGTGCGTTCAAGAAATCTGTTGGTTGTTTTTTTTTTCAGAAAACTTCCTATTGCGGTGGTTCTAAAAGTGTGGGTAGCGACACTATATGAATTGGGTGGGCAAATACTGTAATTACCGCATGATAAAGAATAATAGATTCCATTCACTTTAGATTTTCTTTCTTTTATCATTATTTTATTTCTTTACATTAGGGTCGCACAAACTGTACAGGTTTCTGAGTGTGTCGCACAAACTATACAGGTTTCTGAGTGGGTCGCACAAACTGTACAGGTTTCTGAGTGGGTCGCACAAACTATACAGGTTTCTGAGTGGGTCGCACAAACTATACAGGTTTCTGAGTGGGTCGCACAAACTATACAGGTTTCTGAGTGGGTCACACAAACTGTACAGGTTTCTGATTGGGTCGCACAAACTATACAGGTTTCTGAGTGGGTCGCACAAACTATACAGGTTTCTAAGTGGGTCGCGAATTGCAACAGTTTGAGAACCACGATTCTGAAGTTTACTCCCCACTCCAACTCGTGACCTCATCGCCAATTATGAAATTTTTTTTTTCAATAAAATTTTCCTACATGCCATAACTACTGAGAAAAACTTAAAGTTTTGAGTGAGGTATGAGCTAAAACTATACCACTGCATAGAAACAAGATAAACCTCTCCGTTATCGCGATAATAAATTGTCGATTTATCACCCCCTCCATTTCCCTAGCTGATCGTCTCTTGAACCGTTAATGTGGTAACAATGAAGTTGCTGACTAGCCATTGGACAGTGATACACTTGAACCGCTCAGGGCGAAACACTATAAATCTTGGATTCATCATTAGCTTTTTGTTTTGTAACTTTCTCCGACCTGCGCAATTGTTGTGCGTTTGTTTATCAACATCTGCTGCCTAAATCAATCACTTTAGCTGTCTTAATCTATCACTTCTGCTGTCTTAATCTATCACTTCTGCTGTCTTAATCTATCATTTCTGCTGTCTAAATATATCACTTCTGCTGACTAAATCAATCACTTTAGCTGTCTTAATCTATCACTTCTGCTGTCTTAATCTGTCATTTCTGCTGACTAAATATATCACTTCTGCTGACTAAATCAATCACTTCTGCTGCCTAAATCTATCACTTCTGCTGTCTAAATTTATCACTTCTGCTGACTAAATCAATTGCTTCAGCTGTTTTAATCTATCACTTCTATTATCTAAATCTATCACTACAGCTGACTAAATAAAACACTTCAGATGTCTTCATCTATCACTTCTACTGTCTAAATCTATCACTTCTGCTGTCTAAATCTATCACTTCTGCTGACTAAATCAATCACTTCTGCTGTCTCTGTGCCTCACCGCTCAGTCACATATTGATTCGCTACTCAGTTGCCTGTGGAACGCCTCTAATTATACTCCTGCCTATGTAGTTCGCTCATTGACAGATTCAGTCAATAAGGTTAGAAAAAATTACTTCATGATACAAGAGGGGGGAATGCGAAAACCTTTTGATACTCATGTGCTGCATGTATAGCCACTTAGCGCTATACAATAAACTCTACTTTACTTTATAATTAACTTTTACTGCTAGCATTTTGAAGTAGACCACGGGGAAGGGAGGGGGGTGTATACCTTTTTGCTATAGCAGTCAAACGTTTGAAATGGTTCTATTATTCATTTCCTTTGAATCTTGATTTTAAAGTAGCTGTCGGGTGTAACGATTTTAGCCCCAGACTTTTATAACGATGACAAAGTAAACCGAAAATAGAATGGAAACTATTGTCATGAGAATATTGGTCACGCCAGCATTGTTTGTCTGTGTCTGTTGATCGATATGGTTCGCAAACACCGTTTACAGATTTGTTCATGAATAACTCCATGTTGTTTGTTATTGTTTGTTTATTTGTTTGTTTTTTGTACACAGAAATAGATAGACAGACGGTGGGTGGGTAGATGGAGTGATACAATAAATGTTAATCTACGGTGGGTGGGTAGATGGAGTGATACAACAAATGTTAATCTACGGTGTGTGGGTAGATGGAATGATACAACAAATGTTGATCTACGGTGGCCCCTGCTAAAAAAAAAACAAATCAGAATTATTTTCTATTTTACTTAGATCAAGGTGTGAAAGTATTTATCTATTAATATTATAAGCCGCCTGTCTCCTGTTTAATATGTGCACAAATATGTAAATAAATAAAAAGGTTGAATGACTTTCACTTGTTTCTTCAGTGTTGATTAATGCCGTTAAAAACTTTATCTCGGGGTATTGTCAAATGTTATTGTTTTTGTTAATCCATTTTATGAAGTGACTGACAGATTTTTTTTAAATAGATGAGTATTTGGGTACAGTTACTTGTGGTACTGGTGTGGTAGGTGAGTGGGTACAGTAACTTGTGGTACTGGTGTGGTAGGTGAGTGGGTGCAGTTACTTGTGGTACTGGTGTGGTAGGTGAGTGGGTGCAGTTACTTGTGGTACTGGTGTAGTAGGTGAGTGGGTGCAGTTACTTGTGGTACTGGTGTGGTAGGTGAGTGGGTGCAGTTACCTGTGGTACTGGTGTGGTAGGTGAGTGGGTACAGTGACTTGTGGTACTGGTGTGGTAGGTGAGTGGGTGCAGTGACTTGTGGTACTGGTGTGGTAGGTGAGTGGGTACAGTTACTTGTGGTACTGGTGTGGTAGGTGGGTGGGTACAGTTACTTGTGGTACTGGTGTGGTAGGTGAGTGGGTGCAGTGACTTGTGGTACTGGTGTGGTAGGTGAGTGGGTGCAGTGACCAGTGGTACTGGTGTGGTAGGTGAGTGGGTGCAGTGACCTGTGGTACTGGTGTGGTAGGTGAGTGGGTGCAGTGACCTGTGGTACTGGTGTGGTAGGTGAGTGGGTGCAGTGACATGTGGTACTGGTGTGGTAGGTGAGTGGGTACAGTGACTTGTGGTACTGATGTGGTAGGTGAGCGGGTACAGTGACTTGTGGTACTGGTGTGGTAGGTGAGTGGGTAGGGGAGGGGGGCATTAAGTCCACAATTAGATTAGTGGGACGGGTGGCCGAATGGTGTAGATGCTCGACTGTCGACCTGAGAGTTCAGGGTTTGATTCTCGGTAAGAACTATGGTAACTATTCCAGGCGAAATTTGGTGTTAAGTCCCCCAAGTCCACTTAGCTTTAAATGGTTACCTTACTAAATCAATCACTTCTGCTGTCTTAATTGTAATATGAGATATTCATCTCCTGCGCCTGTACACAACCTGTAACCACTAATGGGGACATCGTTTGTTTTTGTTTTTTTAATTGCGCTTTCTACATCTGCACCACACGCAAGGCTGCAATAGCCACGGAGGTACCACGGGTGACTTGGTGAAATGGTGTCGCTAGAGCTCGATTTATAGAATCAAAGTATCAGATAAACGAATCAACTTTTCTTTCATTCATCTCTTATTTACATGTACACACACACACACACACACACACACACATTATGTGTTAGCAGTTTTATGATTGGGTGGTTTGGGGGGGGGGGAAGAAAGGCGCTTGCATTAAAGAACAAATGAGATGCTTTGCTTATTATCCCCAGCAACATAATTAGCTGGCTAACTCTTGTGTTGACGTTGTTTTAAAAATTAGGTCATTAATAATGTTATGTTTGAAATCACCACGGCATATAAAACAAACAAGCAAACAAATAAAAAAAAAAGAACTAAATCATCAATGAAACTTTTACCTGAGGAGAGGGGTTTGGTGGTGTTGGTGGGGGTGTGGTAGGGGGGCTAGAGGTTAATGTCAGCGATCATGCCCAACAGGTGCAATCGTTCATAATCCCAGGACTCAGAAACCAGGTAATAGGAACCAGCGGGTAGCATTGTGGGGGGGGGGGGGGGGGGGTGAGGGTACTGTTCTCACAACTAGGACAAGGAAAAGGTTAACGTTGCTTAAATCAGTCAAAAGTCTGCGGTTTTTTTTTTTGAGTTTTACTCGTATATGATAGTTCTCCGAGACTGGAATCAGTGATCCAGATTTAAAAAAAAAACCCGTGCATGGCCGTTGTGGATAGCGGCAGACAAATAATAATTATATCAATAGATCGTCGTTATAGAAAAGAGGTTAGAGTTCGAATCTAAACAAGGCCTATTACCATAAATCGTCGTTATGATCGCGGCAGCTTCGTAAATGAAAGGGGTTGAGGGGGGGGAGGGTTGTACATAAAAAAAGCCTTTTGAAAAAAAAAACTGATTAAAATATTTATTTGTATGAGCTAACCATAAGATGAGGAGAAGTCTCCGTTAAAGTAAGTTAAAATTTGTTAGCGTCATTGGAAACGTCACTTTTTTAAAATATACATAAAAGTATTACAATGAGGTATAGCCATTGCTTTTTTTTCTAATTCTTAATTTTTTTTTTTCAACTTGTATTCATTTTCTTTAATTTTCTTGCATTTATTTATTTGTTGTTTATTTTTTTTTGTTTCGTTTCTTATTACCTGTTTATTGAAATTCTACTTTTGTTTTTTTTTTAATTTCAGACACGCTGAAGATCTGATTGTGACGCCATTTGCTCAAATTTTAGCCAGTCTACGGAGTGTGCGGGCCAACTATATCAGTTTAACTAACGTCCCTAATAAAGAGAGGTGAGGACAGATTGTTGTGTCCCTGTCAGTGTTATGTCCGGGCCAACTATATCAGTTTAACTAACGTCCCTAATAAAGAGAGGTGAGGACAGATTGTTGTGTCCCTGTCAGTGTTATGTCCGGGCCAACTATATCAGTTTAACTAACGTCCCTAATAAAGAGAGGTGAGGACAGATTGTTGTGTCCCTGTCAGTGTTATGTCCCGGGCCAACTATATCAGTTTAACTAACGTCCCTAATAAAGAGAGGTGAGGACAGATTGTTGTGTCCCTGTCAGTGTTATGTCCGGGCCAACTATATCAGTTTAACTAACGTCCCTAATAAAGAGAGGTGAGGACAGATTGTTGTGTCCCTGTCAGTGTTATGTCCGGGCCAACTATATCAGTTTAACTAACGTCCCTAATAAAGAGAGGTGAGGACAGATTGTTGTGTCCCTGTCAGTGTTATGTCCGGGCCAACTATATCAGTTTAACTAACGTCCCTAATAAAGAGAGGTGAGGACAGATTGTTGTGTCCCTGTCAGTGTTATGTCCCGGCCAACTATATCAGTTTAACTAACGTCCCTACAAAAGAGAGGTGAGGACAGATTGTTGTGTCCCTGTCAGTGTTATGTCCGGGCCAACTATATCAGTTTAACTAACGTCCCTAATAAAGAGAGGTGAGGACAGATTGTTGTGTTCCTGTCAGTGTTATGTCCGGGCCAACTATATCAGTTTAACTAACGTCCCTAATAAAGAGAGGGAGTGAGGACAGATTGTTGTGTCCCTGTCAGTGTTATGTCCGGGCCAACTATATCAGTTTAACTAACGTCCCTAATAAAGAGAGGAGGACAGATTGTTGTGTCCCTGTCAGTGTTATGTCCGGGCCAACTATATCAGTTTAACTAACGTCCCTAATAAAGAGAGGTGAGGACAGATTGTTGTGTCCCTGTCAGTGTTATGTCCCGGCCAACTATATCAGTTTAACTAACGTCCCTAATAAAGAGAGGTGAGGACAGATTGTTGTGTCCCTGTCAGTGTTATGTCCGGGCCAACTATATCAGTTTAACTAACGTCCCTAATAAAGAGAGGTGAGGGACAGATTGTTGTGTCCCTGTCAGTGTTATGTCCGGGCCAACTATATCAGTTTAACTAACGTCCCTAATAAAGAGAGGTGAGGACAGATTGTTGTGTCCCTGTCAGTGTTATGTCCGGGCCAACTATATCAGTTTAACTAACGTCCCTAATAAAGAGAGGTGAGGACAGATTGTTGTGTCCCTGTCAGTGTTATGTCCGGGCCAACTATATCAGTTTAACTAACGTCCCTAATAAAGAGAGGTGAGGACAGATTGTTGTGTCCCTGTCAGTGTTATGTCCCGGCCAACTATATCAGTTTAACTAACGTTCCTAATAAAGAGAGGTGAGGACAGATTGTTGTGTCCCTGTCAGTGTTATGTCCGGGCCAACTATATCAGTTTAACTAACGTCCCTAATAAAGAGAGGTGAGGACAGATTGTTGTGTCCCTGTCAGTGTTATGTCCGGGCCAACTATATCAGTTTAACTAACGTCCCTAATAAAGAGAGGTGAGGACAGATTGTTGTGTCCCTGTCAGTGTTATGTCCGGGCCAACTATATCAGTTTAACTAACGTCCCTAATAAAGAGAGGTGAGGACAGATTGTTGTGTCCCTGTCAGTGTTATGTCCGGGCCAACTATATCAGTTTAACTAACGTCCCTAATAAAGAGAGGTGAGGACAGATTGTTGTGTTCCTGTCAGTGTTATGTCCCGGCCAACTATATCAGTTTAACTAACGTCCCTAATAAAGAGAGGTGAGGACAGATTGTTGTGTCCCTGTCAGTGTTCTATCAACGCTAGGACCCTCCCCCCCTACCCTTCCCCCCCCCCCGTGCACATTTCTTTTTAGCCAGTCACAATGAAGAGAAAAATTAGAACTCGTAATTTTTTGGTCACAGGTTGAAATTATTTGACAGTTGTGAGATTATAGGGAACTTCTTATCGTATATCAATAAACATATGAATTGAACTGTTGAGATTCTAAGCATAAGGGGGGGGGGGGGCTTTCTCATGGGGTAGGCAAACTAGGCGGTTGTCGAGGGTCCCCGCTGCCTAATTGTCCCTTGATTATTTAAACTCTTATCAAATTGGTTAATATGGGGCACCGACAGTCACTTTTCTCTGGGGCCCCCAACTATCTCATAGTCTATGCCTAGGAGCCATAAAAAAACCTTAAGAACAGTTTTTCATATGAAGATCAGTATGTCTGACTTTTTTGTGGTTTTTGTTCGAAGGCTTGTGTTGAACTGGGTTGTTGTCTTACAGCTTGTGAGTTGAACTGGGTTGTTGTTTTAAAGCTTGTGTTGAACTGGGTTGTTGTTTGAAAACTTGTGTTGAGCTGGGTTGTTGTTTTAAAGCTTGTGTTGAGCTGGGTTGTTGTCTTAAAGCGTGTGTTGAACTGGGTTGTTGTTTTAAAGCTTGTGTTGAACTGGGTTGTTGTCTTAAAGCTTGTGTTGAACTGGGTTTTTGTTTTAAAGCTTGTGTTGAACTGGGATGTTGTCTTAAAGCTTGTGTTGAACTGGATTTTTGTTTTAAAGCTTGTGTTGAACTGGGATGTTGTCTTAAAGCTTGTGTTGAACTGGGTTTTTGTTTTAAAGCTTGTGTTGAACTGGGATGTTGTCTTAAAGCTTGTGTTGAACTGGGTTTTTGTTTTAAAGCTTGTGTTGAACTGGGTTGTTGTCTTAAAGCTTGTGTTGAACTGGGTTGTTGTTTGAAAGCTTGTGTTAAATTGGGATGTTATCTTAAAGCTTGTGTTGAACTGGGTTTTTGTTTTAAAGCTTATGTTGAACTGGGATGTTGTCTTAAAGCTTGTGTTGAGCTGGGTTGTTGTTTTAAAGCTTGTGTTGAACTGGGTTGTTGTTTTAAAGCTTGTGTTGAACTGGGATGTTGTCTTAAAGCTTGTGTTGAACTGGGTTTTTGTTTTAAAGCTTGTGTTGAACTGGGTTGTTGTTTGAAAGCTTGTGTTGAACTGGATTGTTGTTTGAAAGCTTGTGTTGAACTGGGATGTTGTCTTAAAGCTTGTGTTGAACTGGGTTTTTGTTTTAAAGCTTGTGTTGAACTGGGTTGTTGTTTGAAAGCTTGTGTTGAACTGGGTTGTTGTTTGAAAGCTTGTGTTGAACTGGGTTGTTGTTTGAAAGCTTGTGTTGAACTGGGTTGTTGTTTGAAAGCTTGTGTTGAACTGGGTTGTTGTTTGAAAGCTTGTGTTGAACTGCGATGTTGTTTGAAAGCTTGTGTTGAACTGGGTTGTTGTTTGAAAGCTTGTGTTGAACTGGGTTGTTGTTTGAAAGCTTGTGTTGAACTGGGTTGTTGTTTGAAAGCTTGTGTTGAACTGGGTTGTTGTTTGAAAACTTGTGTTGAACTGCGATGTTGTTTGAAAGCTTGTGTTGAACTGGGTTTTTGTTTTTCTCTACTCAAGAACCAGACGAGGATCATCAGACCGCCACGTCCATGGTCTGTTGAACCAGGCCACCATGTCTCCACAGCATCATGGGATACAGCAGCTGTCTCCTGGTCAGTCCAGGGGATCGGGTCAGTTTAAATGTATACTCAGTGAAAGACTTTATTTGTGGCGTCAGATTTTTTCCAATAGATGAAACTTACTCCAGCAGTGGCGTAGTGAGGGGAGGGGGCAATGGGGTCATCATGCCCCGGGCGCTGCTCACAAAGGGGCGCCAAATGGTAAATTTTACATATAATATAATACAGTTTTCGAATGGGGTGGAGCCGCTAAAAAGGTATTCTTCCCCTGGCGCGAGTTAAGCTCGCTACGCCACTGTACTCCAGTCATATACTTAGCAATAATGTCTTAAATCATGTAATCTGACTTACTGTCTTAAATCATGTCATGTGAATTACTGTCTTAAATCATGTCATGTGACTAACTGTCTCAAATCATGTCATGTGACTTACTAGCCTAGTTTATTTACTTTTGTTAATGAGATTTAACTTCAGAGAAAAAAATGTCCACTAATTAGTTGAGCTAATCACAAATTTAAAAAAATGTAAAATAAATAAATAAAACTAGAGACCTAAATGACATGTTCGGTTTCTTATTACGGGTAGTATCTATGTACAAACTAATAATGAAGTTATATTGGACTGTCCAGATGACGGCTACATGAAACTGGCCATTGATACATTAGAAGAATTGGACTGGTGCATGGAACAGCTAGAAACAATACAGACGCATCGGTCTGTTAGTGATATGGCATCTAGCAAGGTAAGTCTTGGTGGTATAGAACATCTGTAAGGATGGGAAACTGTTGAGATAATGAAACCTTACAATCAGGAACATTACAATCAGGAACATTACAATCAGGAACATTACAATCATCGGTTACATAAACAATACCTTAAAAAGTAGTTACCAGAGCAGTGGTTAAACATCAAACCAGGTAAATTGGACGCTGCATTTTCCATTCAAGTTTGGACTTGGATTGTGAAGTTTTTTGGACCTACATTGTACTGGTGTGGTAGGTGAGTGAGTGCACAGTGTGACGACCTGAATGGTTTTTTTACTTTGTGTGGTAGGTGAGTGGATTGTATTGACTAATAAGTTACTGGTGTGGTAGGTGAGTGGGTGCAGTGACCTGTGGTACTGGTGTGGTAGGTGTGGTATTTCGACCAGAGACTTAACTGAAAAATTTACACATAAAAAAATAGGAAAAAAAACTAATATTTGAATTTGGACATGTGACATTGACAGCATGGATATGGTAATCTTGAATGAGAGCATTGGATTTTGAATGTTATAAATAAGAAAAACAGACTTCACAATATAGCTATAATAACATCAATCAATTTTTCTCTAAGAGTTAGACCGGCAACACTCACGCCTCGTCCCGAATCACAATTAACGTTTTAAAGAAAATATATCAAAAAAATATACCTTTTATGTGTTTTCTGCTTATTCATTTTATTGAATTTTAATTAAATATCTCATCCGTTTGATTAGCTTCATCATAAAGTTTTAATATTTTTCTTTATTTGTTATGTCCGCAGTTTTATTTATAAATATCATTTGTAAAGCTTTGAAAATATTTTATATTTGTTTCGATTATTTATAGTTTAAAAAGAATGTTAAACAGAGAACTAAGTCATTTCGCAGAGTCAAGTAAATCGGGAAATCAAATAGCTGAATACATTTGTAGCACCTATTTAGGTAAGTTACTGTCAAACTGTTATATGTAAATTATACTTGATCGATTTCACTAGTTGAAGATGCAAGTTAATATCTATAGATATGTATTTCATCATTTATAAGACATCGCAGTAATTTCCCGTGATTTAGACCACTTAGCTCTATAACTCAGTGACTTAGTCCTTACATCCACTGAGATGTATCTATATTTAACAGAGATTAGAGTTCCCGTTATCTTTTACCCATTTCCGTTATCTTTTACCCATTTCCGGTTCTACTTAAATACATCTTTGGTTAAATCAGTGAATCTCAAACTGGATTCAGCAGTCCTCTAGGACAGGGCTCGCCAAACTTAGGGCCGAATACGGCCATTTCATCCGGCCGGATGACGACTTGAATTTGCTCTGATAGATAATGTGTGTCAATTGACGTTGTGATACATTTGAATCTATAATATTATGTTTGGATTATTTGGAGATCTTTGCTAATAATATTTACTAATTATAGATTCATTCCATATGTTACAATTTATAATATTGTCATCGTTTTGCAATGTTGACTGACTGGGATAATAATAACTTGATTGTAATTTGGTGCTTGACTGTTGTATTCGCGAAGTCTCTCGCGCGACTAGTTAACTGGACTGCGCGACTAGTTAACTGGACTGCGCGACTAGTATACTGGACTGCGCGACTAGTTAACTGGACTGCGCGACTAGTATACTGGACTGCGCGACTAGTTAACAGGACTGCGCGACTAGTTAACTGGACTGCGCGACTAGTTAACTGGACTGCGCGACTAGTATACTGGACTGCGCGACTAGTGTACTGGACTGCGCGACTAGTTAACTGGACTGCACGACAAGTGTACTGGACTGCGCGACTAGTTAACTGGACTGCACGACTAGTTAACTGGACTGCGCGACTAGTTAACTAGACTGCGCGACTAGTATACTGGACTGCGTGACTAGTTAACTGGACTGCGCGACTAGTTAACTGGACTGCACGACTAGTGTACTGGACTACACGACTAGTTAACTGGACTGCACGACTAGTGTACTGGACTGCGCGACTAGTTAACTGGACTGCGCGACTAGTGTACTTGTGTTGGTGGCGGGCAAATATTCAAAGCTAAATCATCAGTAGTGGTCGTGCGGTGTAGAGCGCTTGATAGGTCCTGGTGAATTTCCTTAAGTCCACCCAGCTTTTAAATGGATACCTGACTTTAAGTTGAGGTTGGGGGGGGGGGGGATAAAGGCGGCTGGGCGGTGGGGGGGGGGTGAGGGGGGTCGTAAAGGCGGCTGAGCATTGTGCGAACCACACAATCTCTTTTTATGCCGAGGTTACAGAAACAGATGTAACAGATGAATTCTACATTTCATGTGCCCCGATGAGCCTTTAGGGGCTTATGGGAGCTTTAAAAAAAAAAAATCATCAGTAGTTAAGTGTGGGGGGGGGGTCTGGTTGTGCCTTTATTACGTTTCACACCAGGTTGGTAGAGTGGGAGACATGCTCACATGGGTGGGGGGTCGATTAATATCGGTAGTAAGCAGTGGCGTAAATTGAGGAGGGGGCACGGTCCGCCCCTGGGCAGCACTTTATTTATTGCCGGAGGGGGGCGGCGATAGGTGTGCTCAGTGCCGTGATACTACAGAATACGAACTAAATCCGTTTGAAATTGTTAGAATTCCAGGCTTAAGTTTGTGATCGTTTTTTCCCTTTTTGGAATGATTTAAAAATGATTGAATTTCAAAAAGTAATCTGCCATGCTTAATACTATAGTACTGCTTAATACTATAGTACTCCATAATGCTTTCGTCGTCGTCGGCATCCGTCCGTCTCGAGAGACGATGGTGTAGCTAAGATGAGTCTACAAAACACCGCCGGGAATGGCTGTGCAGTCCGACTCGGTAGTGGCAATCCCTGCCGCACTTGTCACACTTGAAGATAGTTGGTTGTTGTAGTTGTTGTTGTAGCTGTTCTTTTTTCCGCTTCCGTCTTGTTCTTTTCAGGGCAGCATTATCCTGTCGCTCAGCCTCTGCGCGCAATGAACCCTGCCGGACAGCGAGCCTCCATGAGTGGCGGTCGGCTGCTTGGCTCTCCCAGGAGTTGGGGTTAATGGAGCACTCTTTCATATCCTTTTTGCAAGTGTCTTTGTAGCGCATTTTAGGTCGCCCTGTTTTCCTCTGGCTTCGGTAACTAACTCGCCATAGAGTAGGTCTTTTCGGGATGCGGACTGCGTCCATTCTTTTGACATGACCGAGCCATCTGAGGCGTCTCCCGCTGAGAACTGCAAACAAGCTGCTCATGTTGGCCCCTCTCTAGCACCCCAGTGTTGGGGATCTTGTCTTGCCACTTTATCTGCAGTATACGTCGCAGGCACCTCATGTGGAAATTGTTTAGCTTTCTTTTTCGTGCCTCGCGTAAGTGGTCCACGTCTCGCATCCATAGAGGAGGGTACTAAGCATGCAGGCCTGGTAGACGCGCAATCTGGTATTTTCGGTGAGGCTGGGGTTTTCCCACACACGTTGCTTCTTTAGTCTCGCCATGACTGTGGCTGCCCCAGCGATTCTGCAATCGATCTCCGGGTCTATGGATAGCGAGCTGGAGATGGTGGACCCGAGGTAAGTGAAGTTCTCGACGACCTCTAGGGTGTGCCCATCGATGTCAATGCTTGGGGGTGTATCCTGTACCCTGTGCCATGACATTCGTCTTTTTCAGGCTGATAGTCAGTCCAAACTCCTTGCATGCATGGGAGAGGCGGGAGACAAGCTGCTGCAGTCCGTCTTCAGTGTGTGATGTCAAGGCTGCGTCATCAGCAAAGAGCAGCTCGCGAATTAGGACCTTTGTGACTTTGGTCTTTGCACGGAGGCGGGCTATGTTATAGAGCTTGCCATCGGACCTTGTATGGATGTAAACACCCTCGCTGCAATCCTTGAAGGCGTATTGGAGGAGCATGGAAAAGAAAATGCCGAAGAGTGTAGGTGCAAGGACGCAGCCCTGTTTTACTCCGCTGCTGACTGGGAAGGCCTCGGAGATTGCGCCGTTGTAGCAAACCGTGCTATGCATGTTGTCATGGAAGGACATGACCACTGCAAGCAGGTGTGGGGGGGCAGCCAATCTTTTGCAGCAAGCTGAAGAGTCCACTTCGACTTACTAGATCAAACGCCTTTGTGAGGTCGACGAAAGCGATGTAGAGTGGCACCTGCTGTTCCTGACACTTCTCTTGAAGTTGACGTAGTGAGAAAATCATGTCCACTGTTGATCGGCCAGCCCTGAAGCCACACTGTGACTCTGGGTAAACTCGGGAGGCGAGGGCCTGCAGGCGGTTTAGAGCGACGCGGGCGAAAGCTTTGCCCACGATGCTGAGGAGGGAGATGCCCCGGTAGTTATTACAGTCGCTCCGGTCCCCTTTGTTCTTGTACAGTGTGATAATTTTGGCATCCCTCATGTCTTGGGGGATATAGCCCTGTTCCCAGCATCGACTTAGGAGGTCGTGCAATGGCTATAGTACTGCTTAATACTATAGTACTCCATAATACTATAGTACTGCTTAATACTATAGTACTCCATAATACTATAGTACTGCTTAATACTGTAGTACTCCATAATACTATAGTACTGCTTAATGCTATAGTACTGCTTAATACTATAGTACTGCTTAATACTATAGTACTCCATAATACTATAGTACTACATAATACTATAGTACTGCTTAATACAAGAATGAAGTATGTTTTTGCTAACGTCACCTTCTATAATATGTTGGTCAGTAGATTAACGTGGACGGCTAAACTTAGTAGTAGTTTTTCTCCCAATCTGGCCCGGGCTCCTCAAGTCACCTCCAAGTGGTGACCCTTAGCTCTTGGAGATCGGTAAACGATTTGCACAGCCCTGGCTTAGTTAACTGGCCATTGAGATGAAAGTTTGGGCTATTTTTCTTTGTGCGTCAGCTTTTCTTTTTGGCATATTTTTTTAAGTGGGCTTTTTTTTTTACAAACATCTGTAACATTTGAAACTTGGCCAGAATATTAGCTCTTATCTAGCTTTTATTATTACCATCCTGTATTAGCTCTTATCTAGCTTTTATTATTACCATCCTGTCTTAGCTCTTATCTAGCTTTTATTAATACCATCCTGTATTAGCTCTTATCTAGCTTTTATTATTGCCATCCTGTATTAGCTCTTATCTAGCTTTTATTATTACCATCCTGTGTTAGCTCTTATCTAGCTTTTATTATTACCATCCTGTATTAGCTCTTATCTAGCTTTTATTATTACCATCCTGTATTAGCTCTTATCTAGCTTTTATTATTGCCATCCTGTATTAGCTCTTATCTAGCTTGTATTATAACCATCCTGTATTAGCTCTTATCTAGCTTTTATTATTACCACCCTACTGTATTAGCTCTTATCTAGCTTTTATTATTACCATCCTGTGTTAGCTCTTATCTAACTTGTATTATTACCATCCTGTGCCTGAGTTTCAAAAACAAAAAAAGTTTTTAATTTCGCCTGTCTTGTGATTTGACCAGTTGAAATGGAAATACCATTTCATGCTTGTTGTCAGGAATGTTTTACAGACAAAACAACAGAAATGATTTAAATCTTTTCTTTTTTTAAGGAGAAAGAAAAAAAAACAAACAAAGCAATAAAATTACCAAAACAAAAAGTTCAAGACTTTCCTTTTTCAAAAAACAAAACAAACTCCTGTCATTTATGCGTACATGTGTACACACAAGGAGGGGAGGGGGAGGGGGTGGGGTTGAACAGCATCCTTTCTTTACAAGAAGTAAAAATGAATTGAATAAGAAACCGTTAACTTTATAAGCACCTACTAGTTTGTTTTTGTTTTTTGTTGGTAAACAAAATCAGATTGTAGCATTATTTAGCGCGTCCCTGTTGGACTGCTGGCGGTCCATATTTTAAGACAAAGTCCGCCACTGTTTATGAGGACATTGGAGATTAAAAAAAAAAAAAGAGATGAAATTATGGTACATGGTCTTTTAAATACATTTAGGCTCAGTGGTGTCATAGAATGGTACTTTTGGAAAGAACATAAATGCTGGTAAAAAAAATACATTTCATGTGATCTGTTAATACCGCCCGTAGCTAGCTGGGACCGCTTTAGTTTTAATCATGAACTTAAGGTTTCCTCACTGAATGATCAAATTTTCAAGTCCGTTGGCTCTTCAAAGTGCTTCACTTTAAATAATAGCGATCGCATAGAAGAAAGGGGAGAAAATCTGTGTCTATTTTACCATGTGTGCTCTGTTTAAAGCCTTGATATAAAGGTTGTTGCCATTCAAGATAATTTAAAAACATAAATAATAAGCAAACAATGATTTTTATAATTGGTTTAAAAATAAAATAGTGCACTATAAAATATCGAGTAAATTGGTAGATCAAACATTATTCAGAAATCTTAAAAAAAATCAACAGTATTCATGTTTTTTGACCTCTTTGTGGTTGTGACGTCCCTGCAAGGATGAGTTTCAACCTCTTACATCCCACTCAACCACTCACGGGCACGGTTTTATGGAGCCCTTCTTTCATCCCCACCATAGCCGATAGTGCAATGGACATGGAGGCACGACGGGAGACACGAATGGAACTTGAGCCAAGACCTGAAAGTTACCTTGGTCCCAACCGGATATCGAACCAGGTGCCTTCAGGCCGACAGTCGAGCGCGTTGCCGAACGACCGGCCGTCTCCCAACCTCTTTGTGTAACAGAAACCAATTTACGGTCTGTCTAATGTTTTCTTTATTTGCTCTCACTAACGACATAATGTTATTATTTAATTTACATTCTAAAAAAATACTGAAACAATATAAAGGACAAAGCAAGCGTGGGAAATTTCATCAATTGACCAGTTCTTGTCATGTCGCTATTTTTTTAAAACATGTTCAGTCATGTATATAACAAAAAAAACTGAGAAATTTTCAGAAATTCTAAACTCTGAGAACCATTCTTATTGTGTAGTCTTCGGCTGCTGACACAAAAGAGTTCCGCGCCTGTTTAATGAATGTTATAATTGATAAAAAACATAAGCTGGGCTCAGTTCAAGCGAGGCTTAAAGGAACAGGCTGTTGTCCTGGAATGTAATCAATAAACACAGAAATGAAAACCGTTGTTCATTATTGAATTGTATCACCCCGGCAATGCAACTCGCTAACTGTCAAACGTTTATTGGGTTAAGATAATCAAAAAGTGGTCACTGACACAGATAATTTCAGCCAAGCTGGAAGATTTGAAAACAAGAAGAAATTATTTTTAACACTTTTATTGTAAAGGAAAATAGTTCAGTAATAGGATAACAATATTCGTTGGGAAGAATGCAGTGTTATACAGTAAGGGGTCGTTCACATATTATATAACGCATAAATGTCAAATTTCCTTACCCTCCCCCTCATATAACATTATGTAACACTTGTATGATATAACAATATAACAAAATTAACAAATTTGCATCCACCCCCCTCCCTCTTATCGGCGTTATATAATATGTGAACGGTTCCTAAACTACAAACATTATGTCTCATGTCTGAATATCATTAGACATATATTGATGTTTTACATTTTGAATCCAAGGAAATGTTTGTTTCCTTGCATGTACTTTTGACATATTGTGTCTTCATTGAAATAAACTAAAATTATCGTTACTGTTTTTTTTTTATTTTATTTTTAAAGTTTTTTTTTTTTGTTTTTGTTTTTGTTTTTTTTTTTCAGTAAAATGATATTATTTATTGATTTTGATCTTAAATAGCCTTATAGGGATTGGTAATCTATATAGATGGCGTCATTGTTTACATTGATTGAATGGTAAATCATTGGTGTAACCATGGTCTATATATCTATTGGTGTAACCATAGTCTATATATCTATTGGTGTAACCATAGTCTATATATCTATATTGGTGTGTAACCATAGTCTATATATCTATTGGTGTAATCCATAGCCTATATTTCTATTGGTGTAACCATAGTCTATATATCTATTGGTGTAAAATCCATAGTCTATATATCTATTGGTGTAACCATAGTCTATATATCTATTGGTGTAACCATAGTCTATATATCTATTGGTGTAATCCATAGTCTATATATCTATTGGTGTAACCATAGTCTATATATCTATTGGTGTAACCATAGTCTATATATCTATTGGTGTAACCATAGTCTATATATCTATTGGTGTAACCATAGTCTATATATCTATTGGTGTAACCATAGTCTATATATCTATTGGTGTAAATCCATAGTCTATATATCTATTGGTGTAACCATAGTCTATATATCTATTGGTGTACCATAGTCTATATATTCATTGGTGTAACCATAGTCTATATATATCTATTGGTGTAACTGATAGTCTATATATCTATTGGTGTAACCATAGTCTATATATCTATTGGTGTAACCATAGTCTATATATCTATTGGTGTAACCATAGTCTATATATCTATTGGTGTAACCATAGTCTATATATCTATTGGTGTAACCATAGTCTATATATCTATTGGTGTAACCATAGTCTATATATCTATTGGTGTAACCACAGTCTATATATCTATTGGTGTAACCACAGTCTATATATCTATTGGTGTAACCATAGTCTATATATCTATTGGTGTAACCATAGTCTATATATCTATTGGTGTAACCATAGTCTATATATCTATTGGTGTAACTAGCAATAATGCCGCCCAGGGCAAAGTTTGAAAACGCCGCCCCCCATTTCAAAAAGTAATAAAGTGGTGAAAATATCTCCCCTGGTTGGCGGTAAACTAAGTACCACGCCGCGCCTAGTTACGCCCCGACCACGACTAGTTACGCCACTGACCGCGCCTAGTTACGCCACTGACCGCGCCTAGTTACGCCACTGACCGCGCCTAGTTACGCCACTGACCGCGCCTAGTTACGCCACTGACCGCGCCTAGTTACGCCACTGACCGCGCCTAGTTACGCCACTGACCGCGCCTAGTTACGCCCCTGACCGCCCCTGATGTTAATAGTCCAAATTTGTGCATACTAAATTTTTTTGCTGCTGCTTGATTAGCGTAATTAGCCAATGTGTATGTGTCTATGTGTCTGTCACTATGTGCATGCGTCTGTCCTCAGATAAACAACAAGAGCTTGACATACCGACACTCAAAGTCGATCATGCTGACCATGGGGTCAAGGCTAAAAGTGTGGACAAGACCAGGCCCATGTGCCAGATATCTGGCTTTCTGAGAAAATTGAAACACGCCAATAGGGTTTTACAGGCATTGTACTCCACCCACGGCGTGGAGACGCCACATAAAGATGAACTTTCTAAAGTAAGTGACGTTCATTTAGTTATCACTGTTTGTTTATTTGTCGTTTCATTGGCTCGGCCTGACTGGTCTGATAAAGGTTTTAAAAAAAATGTGTGGTTCATTCATTAAACGATCTTGAGTCATTGTGGAGATTTAGAAAGACAAAATAAAACAGCTGACTTTTTCCAATCGTAGAACATAACTAGTAGAATGTGCAATTGTGCATAAAGGAGATAAAAAGAGTGGGCCTCGTATAGACCAAGTGTGGGCCTCGTATAGACCAAGTGTGGGCCTCGTATAGACCAAGTGTGGGCCTCGTATAGACCAAGAGTGGGCCTCGTATAGACCAAGAGTGGGCCTCGTATAGACTAAGTGTGGGCCTCGTATAGACCAAGTGTGGGCCTCGTATAGACCAAGAGTGGGCCTCGTATAGACCAAGAGTGGGCCTCGTATAGACTAAGTGTGGGCCTCGTATAGACCAAGGGTGACCTTATGTGACATGGGGTCCATTCAGGCACGCCGAGAGGGGGGCAGGGGGGTCATTACCAGGGGGGGCTTATATCTGTAAGGGGGACCGGCCGCCCCGACCATGTCAATTTTTTCACGACTTTTTGTTTATTATGGGACCCGCAATGATCTCCTGTCCTGGGGCCCGTGTTGGCTTCTCGGCGCCACTGGGTCCATTAGAGGCCTTTTCTGGGTTTTTTTTTTTTTCAGATAGTGAAATAAAATTTAAAAAAAAAACACATTTAAGAGGTGCACCATAGTCTTTGTATCAATATCTAGTGGAAGTAATAAAATGTTAGAGAAGAATGGTTTCAGTTTGGGAGCAGCACATAACTCAACGGTGAGTTGCACCAAGGGGATGTAAATGGAGAGCTGCACTATGGAGAGGTCAACGGAGAGCTCCATTTTGGATAGGGGGGAGAGGTCTCAGGTTCAATCCACAATGAAGTATCCTTGACTTTAGTCAAGTCCTGACAAGTCCCAAGTCCAGCCAACTTTATATAGGTGCCTGATTTTAGTGGGGGGAAGTTATTGCGGCAGGTTGTAGTTCTAACTAGGGAGCGACCGATAATCGGATCGGTATTGGTATCGGACCGATATTGGCACTATCGGTTAAATATCGGATCGGCCGATTTTTGTAGGGAGCGACCGATATTCGGACCGATATTGGCACTATGGGTTAACTATAGGACCGGCCGTTTCTTGGCTGCCGATACATTGTTATTTTTTTTTTCACAAATCTAGTAACTCTAAACTGATTTTGGTTTACAGAGTTATAGTCTACTTACAGACTTCCAGTTAACTGTTCACCTGAGTGAAGTGATTTACTGATATAATTAAGTGTTGTTAATTTTTCAAACTTTTTAAAAAATCTGCTACAAGTAAATTCAGTAAAAATTACAAAGATTAACGAAAAAAATTATTTTAATTTCATCACAATTTTCACAAGTTAGTGAAGTTACAATTAACATTTAATACATTTTTACTTTTTTAGTTTGACATTAATTATTTACAACTTTATCTTACTTTTCTGTTTGTGTACAAGTGAAAAGTAAAAACAACAAATTGTTTGTTATAAGTTTAATTTTAAACAATAAACATGCATATTTCTGAATTTGTGCAGGCATGGTTTGTGTTTCTGACTTCGGTCTTCCGGTCTGTCTTTTCAAATCTTTTGTTCTTCTAATCTTCTTCATCTGCAAGACACCCTTTCATTAATAGCAAAATATCGGTATCGGCAAAAATGCTGGGGGAAAATATCGGTATCGGTAAAAAGGCATATCGGTCGCTCCCTAGTGGCTTTAAAATCACTTCATCTGCCCCGATGTACTTAAGGACTTAAAGGAAAACTTAATGGTTCTTTTTTTTTTACAAAACTCAACGAAGAGCCAAATGCGGCTCAAAGAGCCACAGTTATAGCCATCTAAGACCATAAAGCATGACGATGTTTAATTGTAAATTAATTTTAACAAAACTGTAGTTACGCTATGTGCCTTCCCCATTTATATATAAAAGTAAAAACAAAAAAAAAATATCAAATTGAATGTATTTTCATAAACTTGATTAAAAACAAACACCGGTGATGCGCAGTTTGATAGTAAACATACATCCCTTATCTTACATCGCATAACAGAAATTTACAAAAAAAAATGTAATTTGAATTTTTAAAAAGCGAAAATGCGAATTTTTTTTTCTTATTCAATGGGTTGATTTCACGCTTAGTAGTTTTTGCGTCACCATATTTATAATTAGGTGGATGATAGTAGAAACAAATTCTGTTGTTATTAATTTTTTTTTTAATTTACATTGTGTACTTTGTAACCTTGACTTCGTCTGGTAGGTTACCAAGGACAGAAATAAATGTGTTCATGTAACACTACTCTCTCTAATATTTTTTATAAGTGGGTGAGTTGTCCTTTCCTAGAGACGAAGTATTGCTATTGATATAATTATTAAAATAAAAGGGGGGGTAAAAGATTCTTCTCGTGCTCGGTATACATATGCTTAACTATCTCACAAGTAGGGACTAAAAGAAGGGTTGGAGTATTAATCTCCAGCCTATCAAAAACTCTGTAAGAGGATCAATTCACTCTTTTACATAAGATATTACAGCGGGTGGAAAAAATAATCAGCCGAGCAACAATAATAGTAGTGAAAGCTTCAACGCCTCTTCAGGATCGGAATATAGATTTCCTCGCAAGCCTTAGGCAGTTAACGTCTGCTGGTATGGGGGGTGTTTTTTTTTTGTTCTCTGTGTATTTACAAAGTCACAGACTTGATAGGTAGCATTGTACTTGAAAGTTGATAGATAATATGCATGTCCACTATCAAGATGATAGATAATATACATGTCCACTATCAAGTTGATAGATATTATATTTATAGTGTAACAAATGTTTCATACCAATATCAGTTATGCATTTATCTTATTATCGTGTTTTTAATATGTATGCCCCCCCCCCCAAATCTGATATTGCTTGTAACCTATTTCTGATATTGCTTGTAACCTATTTCTGATATTGCTTGTAACCTATTTCTGATATTGCTTGTAACCTATTTCTGATATTGCTTATTACCTATTTCTGACATTGCTTGTAACCTATTTCTGATATTGCTTGTAACCTATTTCTGATATTGCTTGTAACCTATTTCTGATATTGCTTGTAACCTATTTCTGATATTGCTTGTAACCTATTTCTGATATTGCTTATTACCTATTTCTGGTATTACTTGTTACCTATTTCTGATATTGCCATAACCTATTTCTGATATTACTTGTAACCTATTTCTGATATTGCTTGTAACCTATTTCTGATATTACTTGTTACCTATTTCTGATATTGCTTGTAACCTATTTCTGATATTACTTGTTACCTATTTCTGATATTGCTTGTAACCTATTTCTGATATTGCTTGTAACCTATTTCTGATATTGCTTATTACCTATTTCTGATATTACTTGTTACCTATTTCTGATATTGCTTGTAACCTATTTCTGATATTGCTTGTAACCTATTTCTGATATTACTTGTTACCTATTTCGGTAATAGGAACATTTTTATCGACTGGTGAGTGGGTGGGGGGGCGTGTTATATGATTTGGGGAAAGAAGGTGGGGCTAAAATTGGATAGATAACGTTATAATGGTTAGAAAGAAGGGTATATTTTAGCTATTTTCGGACCCAATATATCCTCAATCAGTTTGATAGATGACTGATAGATAACATGAATTCACTTTCAAATTGATAGATAGTTATGTAAATCTATTTACCATCAAGTCTGCATACTTCTAATGATTTACAGCCATAATATGTCTTTTAGTCTTCCAGTAATTGACATGAATGGTATTCTGAAGTCATTATCATGACTGGTATGAATGGTATTCTGAAGTCATTATCATGATTGGCATGAATGGTAGTTTCTGAAGTCATTATCATGACTGGAATCTATTACAATGGTAAATACAATCAATACAATACACCGACAAAGACGAAGAATTCGATAAACGCATTTAGTTGTTGGTTTTAGTTTCCAATAACTCAACGATGCATGATATCCCATGATAATACCTATTAATATATATGATATCCCATGATAATACCTTTAATACATGATATCCCATGATAATAACTTATTAATACATGATGTCCCATGATAATACCACATTAATACATGATATCCCATGATAATACCTTTTTAATACACGATATCCCATGATAATACCTATTAATACATGATGTCCCATGATAATACCTATTAGACATACGATATCCATGATAATACTCCTTTTAATACATGATATCCCATGATAATACCTTATTAATACATGATATCCATGATACTGTTACCTTTTAATACATGATATCCCATGATAATACCTTATTAGAGATATCCTGTATGATAATTCTTGCCAATACATGATGTCTCACTCGAGCAGGTCGCGACGTCAAACACACAAAACAGTGTTTCTCAACCTGGTCATTCGTAAATTGGGCACGTGCTGTAT
Source organism: Bulinus truncatus (assembly GCA_021962125.1). Classification (NCBI taxonomy): domain Eukaryota; kingdom Metazoa; phylum Mollusca; class Gastropoda; family Planorbidae; genus Bulinus; species Bulinus truncatus. The sequence continues at coordinate 3,599,547 of JAGDYQ010000094.1, read as the reverse complement.
CTGTTTGTCCTCTATTCGCTACTGCTACACACTCTCTGGCACTCTGTAACACACTCTCTTACGCCCTGTAAAATAATCTCTGAAGCCCTGTAACATACTCTCTGGCACACTGTAACACACTCTCTGGCACACTGTAAAACACCATGTTGACCCAAAGCGACCTCCTACCAACGATACCCCTGTGTCGCCGTGCATTCGTCTGATACCTTCTAGGTCAATATTTGGTCAGTGGTCAGTCACCCACATTCTTCCAAAACAACCAATAAACAATATGGAGTGTATCTAGTAGGGGGATTCCCCACCAACAGAGCCAGTTAAGCAATTAATATGAAGATACGAACATTCGACTTTAGTCTAGCTGGGATTTGAGCCCTAAATCTATAACATCCATATCGCCTCACAACCATAGCGCCACCAAGTCACCAGTGTTTGTTCTCCAATAAAACTGCTTACTACATGTTTTTAATACCTCCCGTCGCTACTCTACGGAGCACCACAATAATTAAATTTTCTTATATATATATATATATAAACCTTAACCATCTTTCCTAAATTAGTTGCACAAGTAAGCCAGCCATGCAGAAACGAGACAAAGGCTGACATTGTCTTTCTTTCTCGACGCATCGAAAAGCATCGGTGCAGATAATCAAGTGAAAGAGCGGTGCAGTATGTCTCACGGCTTGGTGCAAAGTTTCACCTCACCCACCGACGATGTCCGTTTCGCGGTAGTGATGTTCAGTAAAGTGTCCACCAAACTGTTTGACCTGAAGTCTCACCTGAACCCAACCTCGGTGGCCGATGTAAGTGGAATCGATAAATATATGCAGTTATATTTTAAAAGCCACGGCTACTATACTATCTTTAACATGTCATATTGACATTAAAGGAGATGCTTTTTTTTTAAATTATAAGTTACGAGTGCAATTTTACTATAGGGAGCTAGAAACAGCATTTGTGTGTGTGTGTCTGTGTGTGTGTGTATGTGTGTGTGTCTGTTTGTGTGTGTGTGTGTGGGCACGGTGCCTTAGTCCATTGTCGGTGTCAACAGACAAAAGAATCTAACACTCCAGACATGTGCCTAAGATATTTCAAGACCATTTAAGGATCGCTTAACGTCCGCGCAATGAAGGAAGCGCTAAATATGATCAAATAGAGTGCTCTGAGCCTGAGTCTTTGAAAAGTTACAATACATATAGGTGTTTAATATTGATTGAGCATATTTCAGCATTACAATAAAATTAAATGAAGTTCTAACTGCAATCCTTGTATCTGTAGTTCTTTTTAAGGTGGAAAAGTAATTCTGGGGACATTTTGCAGTATCCTTCTATCATAGCTGATAGTGTAATGGCCATCGAGGCACCACGGGAATGTAGACGACATCGATTTTTTATATTAGCGTATTGTACATTCTAACTTACAGGCTGTGATTGGCATCCCTACCCGGACGTCAGTGGAACAAATACACACCTGGCCTTGGCACAGGTCAGAAGATAAATTAGGCCTATCGTCCGGCGGTAGATACATCGCCAAGGACGCGGTGATTGTGTTGACCGATGGAAGATCAGGACATCCGACGTTAAGTGAGTCTATTTAGAGCACGTACAGTATGTACGTTGGTCTATACAGATTTTTTTTTTTTAAGTATACGCGAATCTATACGTTTTTGAGAGTGACGATCACCCCTCCACTCTCCATCTTCTATGGAGGTTCTACTGGTTCATATTTTTTTTTAAGTTTTTGGTTAACATTGACTTAACAATCTGTAAAAATGTCATATCGTCATATCAGTAGGCCTAATATACAAATGCAGAGTCAACTTAAGGTTATTCAAACCACCAGCTCTCCCTCCCCCCCCAAACACCACAAGTGCAGAAAATGAAACTGCTCATGTAATATATAAAATAGACGAGTCAAGTATTTATGTTTTTTTTAAAAGACACGTCAAAATGTACACCTTAGTTGGGACACGGGCCTTCTAAAGCCGTCCTATTTCAAATGTCACACCATTTTACAATCAGAAATACTAGGTTAAAATTTAACATATAAAAATTGATCCATCGATCTCAATGATGTGTAATTTCTCCAACGGTACAGCTGCTGACGAGGTCAAACTGTTAAAGACAACAGGGGCCACCATCACCACAGTGGTCGGTCATACCAAAGAAGAATTGACCACAATGTCCACCAAACCGGAAAACATATTCACCACTGATGATCACAATCTAGATGACTACATAAAGAAGGAATTTTCACGGACTGTGTGTGACAGTAATAGAGTTGGTCGCCATAGTAAAAGTTTGTTATATTCATTATATGAAAGTAAGTAAAACTTTCAAGTTGGTCAAATTGCAATGACAGTTTATTATATTTAATTTATGACTGTTATTTTATGTTCTTCTCTTTGAGCCAGTAAATAAGCATGGACATTATAAACTTTGTTCATGTGTTCAATTTATTTACTACTGTTAGGACTGCACATAATTATTAACCTTATTTTATCGTTGTGTTTTTTTTCAACAGTTGAACACACAGACAAAATCACTTTTTGACCAGAATTGACATCTTTTTGTATTCTATATAAAATTTAATTCTAATAAAGCAGCAAAAGAATACATAATTTTTAATTGTATATTATTTGTATTTTTCGCTTGTGTACCATTTTAACTTTACAGGCTGTTATTAGCATCTCTTATCCGGACGTAAGTGGAACAAAAACACACCTGGCCTTTAAGTAAAGGTCATATCTGATAGGTACTCTAGCTCAGTGTTTCCCAAAGTGTCGTACGCATACCTCGGGAGAGGGGGGGAGGGGGGTACGTAAAGAGTATAGCCGGGGTACTGCGAACCGCTGAGAACATGCACGACCAAAGCTTGAAAATAAGGAAATGAGGGGGAAACCGTGACCGTACTAGGGGGTACAGAGTATTAAGAACATTAAGAAGAGGGGTACACAGGATGTCGGAAAGTTTGAAAAACACTCGCTCAAGTTCTTGAACGTGCCTAACATTGACGGCGTGAGTTGGCAAATAGATCAATTCCAGCAAATTATTTTTTTCTGTGAGTTAAATACTCATTTCCCTAGAAAAACCACTTTACTTATAATTCACGAAAAACACACAATTGTAATAGATGCATAATATAAGCTAAAGACAAATACGTACGTTGTCTACGACTCTGCATTTTTCAAACTGAGGACTTGTTGTGTTGATTGTCAAGAGACAGATTTCTTTTGTCTAAGACAAGAATTGTGAACAGATAAAACGGCATTTAAACGACTCTCAGTACGTTTAAAAAATGTATTAAATGACGCCTTTAGCAAAGAAGAAAAAAAAATTTGCTAGAAAAATAACTAATTCTTCATTTTTCAGTAGTTCTTGTGATTTGAAAAAATCAGATTCTTTTTTTCCAAAATACATAATTAAATCTTGTCAAATTTGACTTTGAAATAGCTTTTCATACAAATAAATACTAAATAAGAACAGCTAGTTTCGCCATTTAGTCTTTCTGATTTTTTTTTTAAATGTAAAATGAAAAGTTCATTATGCATTTCAATAACAAATATAATAAATATAAACAAATAAATTCCTTCAATTTTATAAAATTGCTCATTGGTCAACAGTAAATCAAACTTTATAAGTTCGCGAGTTCAACGACCTACAGCTTGACTCATCGATTTGATAAACAAACCAAAACAAACAAAATGGTTTGAAGAAATTTATATTGTACGTGGCGGAGTATCAGACTTCAATGGCGATAAACAGTTTAGGTTACAGCAGATAAACACGACCGATATATAGTGTAGGTACATATCGAACTGCAACACATTGCGAACTGACTCAACTAATCTTGACTCACGAAGTGGGACACGAGATGTCTACTCAATTACAATTTATAACTGTTATCGAAATTACTGGCAAAGTGATGGTTGAATGGTAACAACAGTTTGCCAAGCCAAAGGCTAAAATATATTGTTTTTTTTATGAAATAATCTTGAGTCAAGCCAGACTACAGAGATGTCACTAGCTACGCTCCCATGTCCCATGGAGTGCAACCCGATCACAAGTCAAGTGTCAATGCTCTTAGGGCCCGCATAGGGTACAGTAATATGTTATAAATGACTTAACGATTGATGGCTGAGTAGGTGGGCTCAGAGGGACCCCAGCTGCGGAGATAGGACCCCAAGATTAGCTTTAGCTGCAAAGTCTTAAGAGATATACTTCCCCCCACACACACACACACTGGCTTCAATAAACTTGTATAAACCGACTAATCGACTTATTCTGCTGATGGGTGCCGTTTAGAGCGTCTGGTTAGAATTTCCAAAAATTCAAAGTTATACCTGCTCGTTGTCTTTGGAATCACCTCGATATTCAAACTGATTTCTTTTTCGCGAAAGTATTACATATTTTCCCATGTATTCTATAACGCTAATTACTAAAAATATAATTAAATCTCTTAAGATCGATTAACTTGTAGCTGCATTTCTTTTTAATTTTCAATCTCTCGAACTACATCCATTGAACAAAGTGGCTCATAGCGGTCACAACATTTATAAGAGTTATTTAAATACTAAATACTGAGTTAGCCAATCAAACAAAAGGACAAAGAATTACAATTTTCCCACATTGAAGTGATTTAGATGAATTCATTCGCAATAATCGTCATCTTTTTTTGTTTTAAAGAAATGTATGAGGTTTGAACTGTTGTCTCATTGGCGCTTTAGTTGGAGAGCTCGACATGCTTGTTTTTTCATCCTGTAGTGTCCGGAATCGAATTTAAACATGTCTGGTCACCCACATCATTCCCCATTAGCTCATCCCTAGTTACTGCACACTTAGCTAAACTTGGGATAAAAGACAGATACTTAAAAACTTCTAGTTTGGTGGTTTATGTGACCTAAGACAAATACACAGCTAATAGGAACTTTAACAGTAATAGTTAACTTGAAATACTCAGCTGAAGTGTCATTGCTTTGTGGGTAAAACAGTATGTACCCAACTGGTAGCTATCAATAGTTCCTCACCATTTATCGTTATGACCATCGCAATATATTTACATGCAGTATGAAGAGTCTTGTGTGTTGTATTCCTCTGACCCTTTTTGTGTACACCATCTTGGCAGAGCAAGTAATGAGACACTGAGCTTGACCCATGACCCATATGACCCAACCGGCTCTTGACCCAGACCCACATGTCCCATGACCCATTTAAGCAAGCTGCTAACATGGGACATATTAAAATTGTTTAAAAGTAAAATATTTTCCAACATGTACATGCTCTGCTACGAAATTTAAACCAATAAAAAGTAAAAAGATAAAAGTTTTTTTTATCTGTATCCATGCAAATAAAAAAAAAAAATCGCGCGACGACGGGTTTTTTTTAGGGTCGGGCGGAGACTAAGGATGGGTCGTGGGTCAGGGAACATTGACAAAATGACCCATGTGACCCATCCAAATTTTGCGACCCATTTGACCCATAGACCAATGACCCATTAACCCATTACTTGCTCTGCTTGGCAGGTATGAAGTTTTTGTTCGCCATATTTAAACTTGCTTACACACTAAGGTATACTTTAATCTACCACTAAAAATGAAAGACACATAACATTACTACACAGTGAGCGTCAAGAGGCAGAAAAAATCAAAGCCCGGCACAAGCAGTGTCCTTCTTAGGCGTTTTTTTTTTTGGGGGGGGGGGCTAATCAGACAGGTGGGGGGATGGGCAGTATCCATAAGAACCTTCCTAGGCCACAAGCCACGGGAAGGTCAAGCCAGAAAATGCTGCAAAGGGCTGACGCTTACCGTACTTTTAGTACGTTGAACACTACTGCGATAATGGCGGGCAATAACAGTACGCCCTTTAGGCCAGTGGCTGAATATTCACTAAAGGCTCCAATGATCAGTCTGATGATTGAAGTAAGGACTCTTATAGACGTATATAAACTGATTACGCACAGTTACAATTTTTGACACTCTACTCCCAGTCTGAACAGGCCCATAGCGTGCGGGGCCAGGGGGCCGGGCCCCCCAGCGTTTTGTCTGCCCCCTCTACTTGTTCTATTTAATAAAATGTATTACCTGCCCCCCCCGCTATTGCCTGGCCCTGCTGTAGAATCACATGGCCCCCTTCTGTAGAATGCATGGCCCTGCTGTAGAATGCATGGCCCCTCCTGTAGAATTTTCACGCTACGGGCTGAAATTGAAACAGACAAAAAGCATTTAACACTTCTTCAACGCCCCTTTCTACTAGTCTTAATAAGAACATGATTTTAAAGTAGTTTAAAAATAGTAAATGATATATACCGCCGAGTCTTCAAATACCAATGAGTGTAAAATTCCCTGCAAGGGATAAGATTAAATCTCTTGCATTTGTTTTATAAAAACCAATTGTTGTGTATCAGTTTGTGAGTTTACCCAGCAGAATATCTGTCAGAATATTATAGTGGGTGTGAGAGTTGTGTTGGGGCAGTTAGCGTGTTTTGAATGGCATGACGTGGGTTTGATCATGAAAAGGGTGGAAGATCAAAGTAGTGAATGGACAGTGACCGGAGTGGCCAGTGTGACCAGTGGAGCATGACTGTATTTGGTTGAGGAGATCAGGGTTAAGAGGAAGGTGGTTGTAGGTGAACGTGGATAAGGGAGTTAAGCGGACAATAAAGAGTTCTTCGTATGGGACAGTTGCTAGTTCACGAGTGTAAAAGTTGGGCTGTTGGTGACTATACTATTTGTCTGGACTTCATTGCTATTTTGTCATTATCCCTTTGTATAGATTTGATGGATTAAACTATATATTTTTTGTTTTTACGAATACATTGTCTCTATTACTGATTAGATATTTGAAGTGTTCGCTGTTGTGTATTAGCGAGTGTTTTCCCAAATGTCATTTGTGCGTGGTGTTCAAAAAAGGGGCATCGGGATGTTGATTCTAGAAAGAATGGGGATATTATGAACTATTATTAACGAAGGAGATAAATTAGACGCCCAACAAGATCCTGCACACAACACAATAATAGGGTTATTTTATTGTTATTTTCTTTCATCCGAACTATAGTCGATAGTGCAATGCACATGTGAGGGGAGGGTACGATGATAAAAAAGGGGCTTTTAACATTTAATTCCTGAGTGCAGATCAAACCAGGGAAGACCAGGTTTATTAATCGATACACAGAACGAACATCCGTCCCACAAACACATATAGTATCGTATATTAGTATATGACTATTTTCAGGGTACTGGTTAAGCTTAATGAGTTACCGAAAATACGGCTAAATATTAATAACTAAACGACACACTATATAACAAATTGAGATAACAAAATAAACGAGGATTTAGTAGGACCTGAGGTCTATAGTTTTATCAACCTAGTGGTTGAACCCAGCCCATTTCTGCTGTCACTTATTGATTGTCTCTGTTTCTAAACTTCATTGAAGGGGCGACGCATTCGTCGACATCGTCTTCATCATCGACGCCAGCGACAACAACCCAGAGGACAACCGGGTCTATTGACACCATTCTCCGTCAGTGCTGACCTGTCCACATTTAGACTGGAAGATCGCTCAGGTGGTTAAGGTAATAATTTGAGGCCTTGGCTAAGCTATCATGCTTTGTTATCAAGATTAATGGAACTCTTCAAATTGCTCTCATTTGAGAAACAAACAAAGAAAAAAACCATTGATAAAACAGGACCGTGATGGTGCAATTGAAGCAATCAATAAATGCTTATGGCCAATCAGGTTTGAGAAATAAGGGGTACTAGAGCAAGTCATAATATGTTATTAAATGCGCTAAAATTCCAAATGACAAGAAAATATTCAAAAAACGTATCGTAACCGCAAAATATTTGATTGGCTGGAGTTCCAAACTTTGATAAGTTCTGGGACCGAATGCTGGTGATTTTGACCAGTGAAGCCAGCCAGCTAACCTTGACTTGCAACTGTAAGACAAGGAAGGCCAGCTATTTGACCAAATTTGCAACTGTAAGACAAGGAGGCCAGCCACTTGACCGAACTTGCAACAGTTGGTTACAACAGTTTAAGGCACTTAACGCTTTGGGAAGTGGCGGATGAGCGGAGCGTAAACCGTTTGAATGTTACTCTGAGGGTCCTGCTCGATCACCGGTGAGAATCAAGAAATTGTTCAGATCATGGTGAATGTTCCTTCTTAATGTCTCCCGTAGTGCCTCCATGGCTTACTAGGCCACTAAGCCAAACTGCATCTGTTTTGACAGAAAAATTTAATGCGTTTAAACGTTTCGGAGAAGTGCCCGTTTCTGTGCATGTGACGTGGTCTCAGGAGAATGTGAATGTTGGTAATATGGAAGAAATAAAGTATTTTTTGTAACAGATGATTGGCCCTTCAACCCTTCAACTGTTCCTTTTTCTTTATAAGGTATTATTTAATTGTATTTTATATATGTAATTAAAATGAAAAACATAAAACAACTAAACCTAGAAATTACAAAAAAGGGCATAAAATCAACCACAATTCATATACGTGGCTCGATGTATCAAATAAATATAATTTATAAAAAAAACTGGATTAAGATATTGACCTTATTTGATTCGTTTATTTAATACGTGCAACAGAGAAAATTGAAATGATTTAAAAACTGAGAGAATAACTTGCGATAATGAAAAAAATAAATAAAATACCGAATCATAAACAATCGTTGTAAAAAAGAAAAAAATTAGATAATTAGTTATGAAGATTATCCAAACAGGCATGTCAAAATTGTAGGCAGGTTTAGAGAAGTTAATTATTGGCATTCAGACTGAATGACAAATCATAATTAAATAATTAGTAAAAAAGGTATTTAAGGGGACATAGCTGAAACTTTCTCTAGGTAAGTGTTTTTCAAGAAAGGTGTTTATACACTTGTATAGAGTTTGACTGAGAATAAAAACTATATGGGTATGCATTTAAAAATGCTTTTACTAAAATGCGCCAACATGTAACAAAAAATTCATAAAAATATTATATAAAATAGGTTTACTATAAATATAACCATGTGTGCCCATATAAATTATGTTTTTTACTTTATTTCTAAATAAATAGTTTAGTTCAGAATATTATTAAGACAAATTTTAGTTGAGAATATTGTAATCGCCCATGCTTTTAACTTAAGAAAAATCTTTTTCATATTAATTTTTGAATGATCTAAAGATTTTTTTTTAATTATCTTCTATATACATATTATTCATTTTAGTTTGGTGGTTTTATTATGAAATGTAAATGTCCCAAATATTAAAAGGTAATAATTAATATATAATATCATTCAAATTATTGTAGTTTTTATTACAACAGATAGCATTTTAACATCATCGCTTAAACAAAAGTAATAAACGGACGTGAAAAAAATAATCGAGCAATTTTTTTTTTCATAGAACATTGACATTTCATTTCGTTCTTGTGTCGCGGTGGCTGAATGATAAGCTTGGAATTATATGTAGATTTTTTAAATGGTGACTTTTCAGGTTCGATCCTCATAGGGACATTTTTTTACTGTTTTTTTTTCAGAATGTATCTTTAGTTGTTTTCTTGAAAAGTAACTAATTAGATCTCTGAAATTTTTTATTTATTAAAAATAATTTATTCTGAGATGTTATAAGAAAAAGAAAAACAACAACTAATTAGATTTTTAATTATTTCATAACTCAAAAAAATATTTTGAAAATATGTATCAAAGCTGAACACAGAGGTGTGCCTAGGAAGGGAAGGGGGGTCAAATCGAAAGTCCCGCCGGGCCCAGCGTGAGGGGAGCCCCAAAATTATTTTTACATTAAATATTATGACATAATCTCATGTCTTGGTATGGAATGTCAAAATACAGGGGCCCCCAAATATCCGGCTCCCGGGCCCCGAAATCCCTAGGGTTCGGAACTGGATGAGCAATAGACATTCTTATGTAAACGCTTTGCAGGGTAGAATATGATTGTGTGACGTGGTGGCTGAATGGCTAAGGAACTTGGGGTTTTCTTTTAGCTTGAGACTATCCGTGTCTGATACCTCTCTTTGACATTTTTTTTATTTCTTTTTTTTATTTTTTTTTTTTAGAATTTATCCTTTTGGTTGTTTTAATGAAAAGTAACTAATTAGATTCTTTCTTTGAAATTTTTTTATTGAAATGATTTATCCTTTAGATGTTGTAAGAAAAAAGAAACAACAGTCAATTAGGTATTTCACTAAAAAAAAAAAACTTTTTTTAAAAATATGTGTCAAAGCTGAACACAGAGGCGTACGTAGGTGGGGGAGGGGTCCAAAATCAAAATTACCCGAGCCCCAGCTTGAGGGGAGCCCCAAAGTATTTTTACATTAAATATTAAGTACATAATTTCTTGTCATGGTATCGAACGTCAAATTGCTCCCGTGCCCCCAAAAACCCTAGGTTTGGCACTGGCTTAGATAGTCTATCTTTATGCAAAGGCTTTGCAGGGTAGGCCTACAGCTAGATTTTAAATGTTTTGATAAAGAACTATTTTTAACAAGTGTCTTTAGCATTTTAATACGGTATTACTGGGGAAAAAAAGCTCCACCTGCATACTGTCTGCAATTGAAGCTAAAAACATAGCTAATGATTTTGACATCATAATCTTAATGCCAATTTTTCCGTTATAATAAACATTAATAAAAATGTTGTGAGCTTAGAAATTCCCATGAGTTTTAATCACGGAGTTTAAAAATTGATGATAATCTCGTACTGTCCTAAAGGACCTTACACGATTGTGTCCTCGCTAAATAAGAACACGTCCGAGATAAGAGGACAGACCCATTTAAAGGTAGAAGTAACTAATAGTAATAGCTGTGGGTTATTTTTTTTAAAGGAAAGCCCAGATAAAATCTGTACTGCTTGTTGTAGTCGTCTAGGTGCTGAATCTAGGGAAGAGTGCCGAAAGAGCGATGATGAAAGTGTATGCAAACTTGTGATTGGAGTGGAGGGCGCCAAAAAATGCGGGAAGTGCAAGGGCGCTATAATGTAATTGCAATAGGTGCCATAAATGTAACGTGCACAGGGCGCCATAAATGTAATGCACATGGCGCCATAAATGTAACGTGCACAGGGCGCCATAAATGTAACGCACAGGGCGCCATAAATGTAACGTGCACAGGGCGCCATAAATGTAACGCACAGGGCACCATAAATGATAGCTACGTAAGATTTATATGTACTTTTGTTCCTAATTTTATTTCTCCCAGTGTCCATTTGTGAATGAGATCCGTTTTGAAGATGAGACCAACAATTTGCGTTGCCGTCGTTCTAGCGATTGTGACTGTGTCGTGGAGTCAAAAAGGTATGTACATCAGAGGTGTGCGATCTGAAATTCTAGCGGTCCGCGTCCGTCCGCAGATTTCGTCAATGATCCGCGTCCGCGCAGAATCTTTACAACATTGGTCCGCAGTCAGTCCGCACGTCCGCATTGCTGACATTTAGCTGTTTAAATTACTTGAAATTTACGGTAACGCTAAAGAAGATCCACCAGTCCGCGAGTCCGCAACTTAACCATACGGGGAAGCGTCCATATACAGTCCGCGGATTCGAAAAGTCTGCGGATCTGTATCCGCAAGCGGGACGCGTCCGCTATCCGTCATCTTCGTACATGTTGTATTTATGCGTAAAACGGTTCGAGAGTAATTAAAGATTAAAGTGCATATATTTTTTGTAATATTGCGTGATTTTTTTTAAAGAGGTCTTACTGTAAGCAATGATAATAAATATTGCGTAAAAAATATGCATTGATTCTTAATTATTTTAAATTATAAAATAGGTTTTCGTTTGCTTAGGAGAAGACGTCATGCTTAAAAGTGAATTTCGTTACTAATCCATTACTAATCCATTGCAAACTTATTTCTTTATCGCGTTAAAGCACTACCACAAATATAAATTACGATTCTGTTTTTAACACCAGCGCCCAAGATATGGTGACAATTGCCCAAGTTGACCTGGTTCTTGTTGCTGAGTTCCCAATCAGTATAAGACCGTCCAACTGGAAGATAGAGATCGAATACGTCAAGCAGACTTTATCCAAAGTTTCAGTTTGGGACTGATGACGTCAGATTTGGCGCAGTGATGTTCAACAAGTAGGCTACTCCAACAAACTGTTTGAATGAAGGATTACCTTAACCCTCTACAGGTAGCGGCCAAAGTAAATAGTTTGTGCTACTTTTTTTGCAAATAATACAGTGGGACAGGTGGTCGTGGGTAAACTATTCTTAGGGTCCCTGTTTCTATCTTCGGTGTATAGAACAGTGGATATTTCATGTCATGGTTAAAGTCCCCGCTATGTCTCCCGTGGTGACCATCGGCTTTGGTGGTGGACGAAAGAAAGGCCTTGTGCCGTCCATTTAGTGGTTTTGCGATCTAAGATATTTTCATCTCATCCTTACAGGGACTTCAAATAATACTCTAGGCAAATTATATTAGAGGACGGGTGGTCTAATGGTATAGAGCGCTATACTGAAGGCTGCAAGGGGGTATCGGGATCAAACCTCTCTGAGAACCTTGAGACTTGTTAACGTCTTTGTAAAATGTCCCCCGCGTTCATCCAGATTTAAAAGGATACATGAGTTTAGTTGGGGGCAGTAAAGGCGGTTGTAGTCGTGCTAGCCTCTCAACATAGCCGAGGTTACAGAAACAGATGAATTCTACACTTTATTTGCACCGATGAGCCCTTAGGGGCTTGAAAGAACATTTTTTTGCAAAATATAACTATTAATATCAAATTAAAAGCAATGGAACTAAAAGTGGATTAGTTGTGCTGACCACACAATCCCTTTATAATCCGAGGTTAAAAGTTCATCTGCTCCGATGGCCCTTTATAGTCAAGTGACTTAATCTTTTTTTAAATATTTTATAACAAACTTATGGGATTTCTTTTTGTGAATAGATTTTGAATGAATTGTTTACACGTCCTAGTAAATAAAAGTGCCTTCACAAATAATTTTAATCGTACACGGTTCTGGGGGCACATAAATCACCCCCTCCTCCCAGTACAGAACTGCACGGGGCTATATTTTTACCCAGCCCCAACTCGCTCTGGTCAGAGTCTGTTCCATCCCCACCCATCTCCATCCATATAGGCCCGTAACAGATGAAATAAAAACATAGCTTCATGATTACAGGTGGGACGGATGGCCGAGTGGTGTAGTTAGTTACTCACCTGACGACCCGGAGAGTTCTGCCCGATCCACGGTGAGAATCCATTGGTGAAATTTGTTTCAAAGACGTCCCACGTTTCAGCTTTAAATTGGGTACCTGACTTAATATCGGTACATTGTGTAATAATGGTACACTGTGTAGTTAGTACGGTTACTTTGTGTGGTTTACAGCGGGCCATTGTGTAGTTTATTTGGGAGTATGAGTCTATGAGAGTACGTGTGAGTTGTTGGTGTCTATATATGTGGGAGCTATGAGAGTATGTGTGAGTTGTTCGTGTCTATGGGAGTATGTGGGAGTCGATAAAAGAGATATGTGTGAGTTGTTAATATCGTTGAATTGTATATTTTATATCGGTACTTTGTACATTTAATATGCATTTTGTATATATTTAAGGCGGCTGGGCGTTGTACTAACCACACAATCCTTCATATGTCGAGATTATAGGAAACATGGATTCTACACTTGATCTGCTTTAGGGAACTTTTTTATTTCATATGTTTAAAATGGTAACAACCAGGACAATAATATATATATATATATATATATATATATATATATATATATATATATATATATATATATATATAAACTAAATAATCTATCAATCGATATATAGTAAGACAAATGAACAATAACATTTTTTTTTCAAAACAAACGAATCAGCTTCGGTAATTAATATTATAAAAAAATTCCGCAAAAGTAAATTGCCAAACAAAACGGGATCCCAGATGTTGACAACCAGCCCGTCCCGGGGTCATTTACGTTGGTATCTCAACTGATGCGGTGCAGGGTTTGAGTTTAGATTTTGCAATGGCAGCCTACAGTTATTATTACGGCTATTTTTTTCTAATTTTTAGACTCTTTAAATTAAATATAAAAAATATAATACAATGATAGCCATCACATCAGTGGCGTAGAGAGGGTGTGCAAGGGGGCATCATGCCCCGGGCGCTACTCACAATGTGGCGCCCAATGAAGAAGTTTAGATATAATGTTATATGGGTTTCTGAATGGAGGGGATAGATAGATAGATAGATAGATAGATAGATAGATAGAGAGATAGATAGATAGATAGATAGATAGATAGATAGATAGATACATACATACATACATACATACATACATACATACATACATACATACATACATATATCGACATCACCACTACGGTGTGATTACACATTTTCCTAGATCTTAACGGGTGGGGGAGCTTTGCTAATGGCAGCGAGTTCTAATATTACGGGGCCGAAGCAATTTCTGTTGCGGCCCCTGAAAACATCAGATTTAAGAGGATTCATCAAAGGAACTGATTGTCGCTCTTATTTACATATCAATATGAACGGCTTGGATAAATGGCTAGTTAATCTGAAAATTTAATTATAATCCAGTGCACATAATTCACCTGTAACAGTCTCAGCTTTAACTTTTTATTAAAACTATACCAGCAAATTGTAAAGGTCATATTTGATAAGTAAATATGAGATTTTATAAACTCATACTACGTGAATATGGGATTTTAATGTGCACACACTACGTAAATATCGGATTTAATGTACTCAACTTAACGTTGCATTTACTTGTAGAAAGTAACGTTGTTTATTTTTTGTGCTTAACCCCAGGTTTTATAACCTCAGTTTTTGCTAAACCTCAGTTTTATATTTAGCTACAATTTTTTGTTTAGTCTGGGTAAACCTTAAATGTTACACCTTTATTTCATCACAATATGGTCACATACTTTCTTTATTATTCGATGAAATACAATTAATAAATCAATAAATATGATACATCTAAACAATTTCTTACGATTGTCTTTTAGTCTTAGTTCATGTTTTTGCCAAATAATTACTTTCACAAATCTCATAAAAAATTTTGGCCAAAAACTTTATGAGCCTGTAGCATATACTGACAAATACATTATTATAGTATGTATGTTGCACGCTGATATTTGTATTTGATGTAAACATTTGTTGGTATTTGTTCAAGACATTTTAAGCTAGCATAAGTTTCAGGTCAGAGAGTAGAAAATTGTTTTACTGGATTAATGATAGGCAGAATTAACAACTATATCAAAGAAACGACAGGTGAAAATTTATTGATAATTGTTCACATTTAGTCTTAGATGATTAGAAAATTAAGTCCTAAAACGTAAAGACAATGTATTAAATTTTAGGGTTTTTAGGGGAATAACGCGTAGCATTTCTTGAGGTTAAATTATTTTTAATTACAAATGAATTGATTTTATAAGGAATTGTTGAATATTTTATTTGCATATGTCTTTAGACATATGCGAATATTTGTAACTAATAAAGAAAATTAAGATTTCGAAATTAAAATGTTTAATTTAATAGAGTTGGTGACTTTTATAACAATAACAATTCTTTATAATTTTTAATTAAGTAAGTAGAACTTTTAAAGTCGGTCAAATCCTGCAGTAACTGTTTGTTATATTTAATTTATAACAATTCTTTTTTATCCTATTTGAAAAATAATTTTGTATAAGTGTTGCATTTCTTTCATTATTGTTTGAAATGAATTTAATTATTAACTTCATTTTTATTCTCCTGTTTTTTTTCAACAGTTAAACACAATTCAACAAATGACCTTACTGGACCAGAATTGAAATTTGTGTATTTTTTATTATTAATTCTGATAAAGCAGAAATAAAATAAAATAAAATTCAATATGTATGGCTTGTGTTTATGCTAGTTTGTCAAATTAAATAGTTCATTCATGATGCCAGTTATTCCAGTTCATATGACTTGATGAACTTAGCTATGCCAGTTATTCCAGTTCATATGACTTGATGAACTAGCTATGCCAGTTATTCCAGATGATATGGTTTGATGAACTATGAAGTGCGTTCGTGAAGAATTTTGGTCGGAGTTAATAAATAAATTACATTCATTAAATTTTTTTTAAAAAACTAAATACATATGGGTTGCAAATCGAGATTAAATTATGTTCAATAGTAAGTAGATTATACTTTCGCATACTTTACTGACTTGCCCTATTCTCAAGATTTGCATGTTGCTGATTTTTTTTTCCAAATACTTGTTCATCAGGGGTTTTATGTGCCAGCTAGTCCTGCTCACGCGAGACATTTATTGTATTCATACAACACATGTAATTATGTTGTAAGACAGGGTCATCTAAGGACCGCGGTACTTTCTAAATGAGAAAATTACAGCCAGCAGTAAAATTTCTGGTTGGCTGCTGCAACGCGCGGTTTTTTTTTTATTAAATATATATTTGTTGGTTTTTTTACATTAGCCTCAAGTAAACAATTTTCAGTCAGCTGTTACTTGTGTGTCACGTGATCCATAAAACTTATGTAGAAAGTAATGAAAACGCCTTTGCCTCCCCCTCCCCACCCTTCCTCCTCTCTTAGAGATACTCTAAAAAAAAATAATTCAAAAGTTAAAGATTTGTCTTAAAAAGATAACTCAACTCTCTCTACGAGACAAAACAACAGCCACAATGGGTTTACAACAGTGGCGTAGGGTGGGCGAGGGTGGCATCATGCCCCGGTTTTCGAATGGGAGGGGGGGCGCTAAAAGGTGTTGTGCCTCGCGAGTTAAGCTCACTACGCCACTGGTTTACAATTTTGACTTTTCAAGAATAAAGTTTCCGCCTATACAAGCCACCGGGGTTGGAAGAAGTACAGTTCACATGCTTCTGTATCCCACAGCTATTCTACGGGTTTGTGTGGCTATTACATTGCCCAGCATTGTTTACTCCACTTTCACACAGCAAGTTTTTAGAAAATTATGTGTCATAAAAGAAAAATCGGTTAATAATAAATAACTAACCCTCATTATACACAAAGAAAGAAAATGAGTTTTATTCAAATACATAAATAAATATTATCACATTCGACAGAAGTTTTTGAAACAGATTTTTTATAAAATTATAAAAATACAGTTAGCTTTAATGAAGTTATTTTCTGTGTTTGTGTTATATTTGTTATGTGCACATTGTGTTTAATTTGATAAAAATTACTCACTGTTAAACAATGTGATAATTATTTCTATTGATTGTTTAGAAAAAACAAAATTTCGACATCCTCACCCTACCCCTTTCCAATGTTGCTCAGTCAAAATTTTCAAATACGCTCTGGTATAGATAGTAAAACTTGTTTAATGAAAAAATGAAAAGTTCATTAAACGCATTCCAATAACGAATAAGTGGATTAAACAATTACATTTCTTCTAATTTAAATAAAATTGTTCATTGGTCAACAGTAAATCAAAACTTTATTAGTTCAGTCTAGCGACCTACAGCTTGGACTCATCGATTTGATAAACAAAACCAAAACAAACAAAAATGGTTTGAAGAAATTTATATTGCACGTGGCGGAGTATCTGACTTCAATGGCGAGATAAACAGTTTAGGTTACAGCAGATAAACACGACTGATATATAGTGTAGGTACATATCAAACCGTAACACACAGAACTGACTCAACTAATCTTGACTCACGAAGTGGGACCCACGAAATTATACTGCTCACCTATTGCATAATGTATAATTGTTATACAAATTTCTGGTAAAGAGATAGTTGAATGGTAAATAACTTTTGCCCAGCCAAAGGTTAAAATTGTTTTTCTTTTGTTTATGAAATAGTCTTGAGTTTTCCAAGCTACAGACTACAGATGTCAAGAACCACTTTCCCCATTGGTATGTCCCATTTCTTTGTAGGTCCGTTCGTTGGGAGTGCAACCTGATCACACCAACGGCCCTCACGGGCACAGTAGTATATTATAAAATAACTTTGAGATTGATTGGTGGGCAGACGGGTCATAGGGGCTCAATATGTTGGAGATAGTCAGGGCCCAAGATTAGCTGTCGGGCAGCTTAGTGTTAAGAGAGCCTGCTAGTCCCAATAATATTGGTAACGATTGACGAGTGCATTTAGAAGGGCCCCGAACTGGACCAAGTGGGCCCCAAGTTAGATGCTCGTTCTCTTTAGAATCACCGCGAAATTCAAACTGATTTCTTTACGCGAAAATAGTACACATTTTTTTTCACATTTATTCGATAAAGCTAATTACCAAAAATATAATTAAAACTCTTAGATCGATTATATCCTCTTTGTTGCTGGATTTCTTTTAAATTTTCAAGCTTTCAAACTACACGCATTGAACAAAAGTGGCTCACAACAAGTCGCAACAATTATCTCAAATACTTAATACAGAGTGAGCGAAAAAAAATTTTCAAAGGGCAAAGAATAACTATTAACCCTCTTTGAAGTGATTAAACTGAATCTCTTATGCCAGGTAA
Organism: Bulinus truncatus; assembly: GCA_021962125.1. Classification (NCBI taxonomy): domain Eukaryota; kingdom Metazoa; phylum Mollusca; class Gastropoda; family Planorbidae; genus Bulinus; species Bulinus truncatus. Next base: position 3,581,117 of record JAGDYQ010000094.1, on the reverse strand, counting down.
TAACTCTTTAATTCTATTTATTTTTACTTTATAAGAGATGAAGTTTGAACCTGACGCATTAGCGTTTTGGTTGAGAGTTCAATCTTACTTGTTCTTCCTGCTATAGTGTCCGTCCGAGCAGGTCTAGTCACCTCCATTGTTCCTCCATAGCTATTGCACACTTAGCTAAACTGGGATAAAAGAAAGCTAGTATAGTCTCTTGTTGATGGTTTATGTGATCTAAGACATATAAAAATGCAAACATACTCGGCAACTTTAATAATAATAGTTAACTTGGTAGTAGTCAGCTGAAGAGTCATAGCTTTGTGAGTAAATTGTAAATATGTACCTAATTAGAAGCTATCAATAATTTCACGGACATTTATCGTTATGAACATCGCAATATATTTTACATGCAGGATGAAGAGTCTTGTGAGTTGATTCCTCTGACCCTTCTTCTGTGCATCACCTTTGAGGTATGAAGCTATTGTTCGTCTGTATGTATCTTAAATATTTAAACTTGACAAGCGCTACGGTATTACATCAATTCACCACGTAATGAAAGACACATTGCATCACTACGCAGTGATTGTCACAAGGCAAAAAGCCTGCACTGGACGGAACTTAATTTTTGTCCCCAGCCGTGTCCTTCTTGGGCGTCCTTTTTTTTGGTCACTAACCATAGACGGTCAAATACTTTGCCTATCTGGCAAGAACTGCTCGCGCTGCAAGCCACGGGTGTTACCGTAAGCCAGGAAAAGCCGCAAGCCAGGCTGACGTTCGCCGTACTTTAGTACGTTGTACTCACATTCACGGATTAGTGTCGTGTTTTACAGTACTCACAGTACGCCATTTACGCTAGTGGCTGGTAACAATCACAAAAAGCTTCAACGATCACTTTTGATGATTTATGAGTGACTGATAGATCTGTAGATAAACTGGCGCCTCTACAGTAACATTTTGGACACCCTTCTCCGGAAACAGGCAAAAAAATTTAACATCTCTCGACGCCTCTTCGCTTGACGCATTAATTCCCACAGTACCGTTCCTACGCCACCTGTGTCTGTACTGGGATGTGTAATGCGATAAAGAAATACGTTGTTTCCTTTGGTGAAGGTTAAAACATATATTTATTTCCTATGTATTTAAAATTTTTGGGAAGAGAGTTAATTCTTTTTAAATTATTTTTTCAGACAAGGTATGGTGTCGATAAAGAATGGTCAACTGATGGTAAGTCCTTGCGTTGTTCTAATCCAGTGCTTTCAAAGTGGTGGGCCTAGGGGCCGGACTGTCCGGATGGGGGGCGTATTTCGGAAAATGTGACACATAAAATATAATTAATCTAATGTATTGTATGTAAATAGTATTAATATATGTTTAAAATAAAATCAGTTTATCTTATTTTATATGTTGCATCCTTTCACTCTTTCATTGTTAACATTAGAAAAAGCATGTATTGACTAGTAAATGTTTGCATATAGAAGTTTAAAATTATAAATTTAATCAATCTAAACCAAAAAAAATAGGGGCCGCGACATATTGATTGACGTTCCAAGAGGGGCCGTGACTTCAAAAAGTTTGTAGAAGCGCATTGGTTCTAATCGATTGTTAAGTTCGAAAAGTATTGGGCTTAAATCGTAATAACAGTTGCCATTCTGTAATAATTATTTTTCATTCAACATACAACATTGTCAATATTACCAGTGCATTGAATCCACTCGATATATCTATCATTAAAGTTTCCCTTTAGCCTAATGGGCCATCGGGGCAGATGAAATTGTAGAATGTATCTGTTCCTGTGACCTTGGCTTATGAAGGGATTGTGTGGTCGCTAATAACGTTCAGCCAGGCTTATTAACATAACTAAATTTGTGTGGACTTGGAGGGAGGGGGTGAACTTTACACCAGATTTCACCAGGGTTTTATTTCATCAAGTAAAGAAAACATGACACCCTTAGGTTGACATTCAATAGCTCTACAACGCTCGGCTATATGTCCACTCTCTCTCTCTTCTCTCTCTCTTATATATATATAAATATATAAATATTATTTTAAAGAAAAGCTGTCGAGATAGTCTAAATAAGAAAATGTTTTTTAAAGTAGTTTAAAATAGCAATGTTTTATACCCCGGAGTCTTTAAATACATGCATAGGTGTGTAAAGTGATGTGATGAAATCTCTTACATTTCCTGTAATATAAACCACTGATGGAACTGTTTTATTGTGCTGTTCTTTCATCCCAACCATGGTCCATAGTGCAATGGTCATTGGGGGAGTAGGGAGATATATCCTCAGCGATACTTTGAACAAGAGATGACCCGTCGATAGTCGAGGGATTTTTACAAACGACCATCCGTCCCACAGCTTCATGTAGATATCGTAGAATAATAGTATATGACTATTTTCGCGATAGATGTGTGTTACTGTTACCGAAAATCGGGCTAAATTGACAAAATATATCACAAATATGAGACAAACAAATAAATGAGGGACGATTTTTTCCACAGGGCCTGACGCCTATAGTTGTATTAAACCTATTGGTTGAACCTTAGCCCTCTGTTCTGTCACTTTTATTGAATGTGTCTCTGTTATTGAATGTCTTTGTTATTGAATGTCACTTTTATTGAATGTCTCTGTTATTGAATGTCTCTGTTATTGAATGTTCTGTTATTGAATGTCTCTGTTATTGAATGTCTTTGTTATTGAATGTTCTCTGTTATTGAATGTCTCTGTTATTGAATGTCACTATTATTGAATGTCTCTGCTATTGAATGTCTCTGTTATTGAATGTCTCTGTTATTGAATGTCTTCTGTTACTGAATGTCTCTGTTATTGGTCTCTGTTGAATGTCTCTGTTATTGAATGTCACTTTTATTGTACAGTAGGCAAACCGTCCATCTCGAAAGATGATGGTATGCGACTGGTTAGTCATCTAGTCGTTTTTTTGATAGCAGGTTCTTGAGGACTCAGCAGACCGATCCTGGACTTAAGACTTTCCACAGCGGCCACAAATGAAGCTGAGTGGGGGACCGAGGCCTGTTTCTGTCTTACGGTCTTCCTTCTCTGTCTTTTGGTCTCCTGCTGTCGGTTCCTTACTTGTTCACCATTAAGAATGCCTTGTGAACAGCCTGACGCCACCCACTCCGGTCGTCGGCGAGCTGTTCCCAATTGTCGAGGCTGATGCCGGTCAGTTTGAGGTCGCGTTTGCAGACACCTTGAATCGCAGTTGCGGGCGACCCAGCGGGGCGATGCCCGCGGCGCTCGCCATATAGATGCCCTTTTGGTATGTCCATCTTGCATTCGATGCACATGACCCAGCCAGCGTAGACGCCTTGGCACAGAAGGAGATGCATGCTCAGTGAGCTGGCTTGTTTGAGCACGGCAGTGTTGGTGATTTTGTCTCGCCATCTGGATGCCAAGGATGCGACGGAGACAGCGGAGGTGGAAGCTCGAGTCGATTTTCCTGTTTGGTATAGGTAGTCCAGGTTTCATGCCATATAAAAGAGTGCTGAGAATACATGCCTGGTATACCTTGAGCTTGGTGTTCAGTGTCAAATGTTTGTTAGTCCATACTGTTTGCTTAGTCTGGCCATGACACTGGTTACTTTGGCAAGCCTCTTGTCGATCTCGTCATCCAGGGACAGACTGCTGGTGATGGTGGAGCCCAGGTATGTGAATTTGTCGGTGACCTCCAGAACTTCATTGTCGATGGTGATTGAGGGTGGAGCTGGGATGCCTTGACCCATGATGTTGGTTTTCTGATACTGATGGTCAGTCCGAATTTATGCATGCTTGAGCTAGGCGATCCATCAGGGAGCTGTAGGTGTTCCTCTGTGTGTGCTGTCAGGGCTGCGTCATCAGCGAACAGCATGTCTCTGATAAGGATAGTGGATCTTGGTTTTTGCTCTTAGAAGTGGGCCATGTTCAGCAGCTTTCTCCCATCACTTCTGGTATGTAGGTAGACACCTTCTGTAGAGTCTTTAAATGCGAAATCAGCATCATAGAGAAAAATATGCCGAATAGTGTAGGCGCTTGTGAACAGCCAGCCTTGTTTTACTCCGCTTTTGATTGTAAAGGGTTCTGAAGTAACCTCGTCGTAGCTGACTACTCCCCTGCATATCGTGAAAGGAGGTTATGATGTTGAGTAACTGAGGTGGACATCCGATCTTCTTCAGTAGCAGGAACAGGCCGCTTCTGCTTACTAAGTCAAACGCCTTGGTTAGTCGATGGCGATGTACAGCGGCATCTTTTCGCTGCCTTCTGCACTTCTCCTGGAGCTGACGCACTGAGAATATCATGTCGACAGTGGATCTTTCTTGTCGGAAGCCGCATTGTGATTCGGGGTACACGCGGTTTGCGAGAACCTGAATACGGTTGAGAACCACGCGCAAAGGCTTTGCCTACAATGCTCAGCAATGAAATACCCTGAAGCTGTTACAGTCACTGCCTCTCTTATTCTTGTACAGAGTGACTATCTTGGCGTTGCGCATGTCTTGCGGAACTCTGCCTTCCTTCCAACATAGGCAGAGGAGCTCATGGAGGGCTCTAATAAGGCAGGCTTTCCGGGCATTTGATGATTTCAGGCGGATGCCATCCTCACCCGGCGATTTACCACTGTTCAGGGCATCAATGGCTTTACTGAGTTCATCCATGGTAGGTTCAGCATCCAGCTCCTTCAGGACGGTCAAGTCTTCTATATCTGTCCAATGCACTCTGTGTGACAGAGTTTTCACTGGAGCACAACTCTAGATAGTGTTCACCCACCTGCCCATTTGCTTGCTTTTGTCAGTGATGATATCCTGATTTTTATTGAATGTCTCTGTTATTGAATGTCTCAGTTATTGAATGTCTCAGTTATTGAATGTCTCTGTTATTGAATGTCTCTGTTATTGAATGTCTCTGTTATTGAATGTCTCGTTTCTAAATCATTGAAGGCTGCGACGCATTTCGTCGACATCGCATTCATCGACGCCAGCGACAACAACCCAGAAGACAACCGGGTCTATGACACCATTCTCCGCTTCAGTGCTGACCTGTCCGGACACATTTAGACTGGGCAGCGACTACACTCAGATCGCCGCTGTTGTTTACAGCGATGTGGCGAAGAAAGAGCTCGACCTAAGCGAGATAACCGATCATGTCCAGTTTAGAAAGGTAAGCATTCCCTCTCTTTCTTAATGGTTTGTAAATGTTATCAAATAGTTCTCTAACTCCAATGAAGAAGCACATATAGTTAATCCTTTACTTATTAGAAATCAATGATCTTTTTTAAAGTAAATTCATAATAAAAAACATGAACCTAAGGCCTGCTATTGTTTTTACGTTACTGTTTCTATTTTGTTTTGTTTTAATTTGGAAAGAATAGAAGTATTCGAAGTAATGAAATTAACACTAGCTGATAATTCAATCAACAGGCTCTCTTCAATATGACGTCAATGAACAAAACCGATACGCCCAAGCCTTACCACGGCCTTGACCTGATTAGACATGTTCAGTTCAATTCGGGAGGCCGGTACATTGCGGGGAAGATCGCCGTTTTGATAATGACCAAACTTTCTGACATCCTGAATATAGTAAGAAAATTCAAACCAAAGACTTGCATTTTCGTAAATATACCATGTCAATCGATATCCATCAATTGCTAGTTCTCAATCAATTAGCATGCGAAGAGCTTTTTTTACTGTTTTCGGGGCTCAATTCAAAGAAGTTGCATTAGGCTAAGCTACACTTGGGGGACTTGGGCTAAGCTACAGCCTCAGCTCAAGCTACACTTGGGTCTTTAGGCTAAGCTAAACTTGGGGGGCCTTGGGCTAAGCTACATTTGGGGGCCCTATGCGAAGCTACACTTGGGGGCCTTGGGCTAAGCTACATTTGGGGGTCCTAGGCGAAGCTACACTTGGGGGCCTGGGCTAAGCCACATTTGGGGGCCTTAGGCGAAGCTACACTTGGGGCCTTGGGGCCAAGCTATACTTGGGGCCTTGGGCTAAGCTACACTTGGGGTCTTTAGGCGAAGCTATACTTGGTGGCACCATTTAGGCTGAAGGCAAATTTATATGTACGACACTATGAAATAACGTCAAAACTTAATCCTGGGAAGCCAACGCGCGGGGGCCCAAGAGACCCCATAACTGTAAAGTCATTTTAGGTATGCAAAATAAAATTCCAAAAAGAGGGCCCCCTTTTATTAGAAGGTCACCTGTGCATCCCCCTAATAGCCTCAACGTATGATCGGGTTCGCTCTTGAGTTATTAATAACAGCATATAATACCGCTAATACAATTTCGAAAAATATTTACATGTTACGCATACCTGGTTTACGATCTTTCTTACTTGTACATTACTGCAATCCATATTGATGCATGATGGATCCTATTGATGAACCTATCTATATTCTGAGAATTTGTGGGGGTTTTATTTATGTTGGTGAGCGGGTGGGGTCCTAGATGATTGGTGAGATGACATATGCCTAAGACCGGTTTCCACCCATACGGACACGCCAAGTTGAAATTCTGATCCTGAAAAATCTTAAATCCCCAGCCAAAACCGGCCAAGAGACTTCAGGAACAAGGGGTCGCTATTCTGGGATAGTGGCCGCGATCAAGAAGTCTCGATCTTACTTGGAACAGCGACAAGAAAGATTTCTTCCCGGTGGAAAACTGAAATGACTCGTGTGGAGAGTTAAGAACAAGATCACTCTCAAGGATATGTGAAGGAATTTGCCTAGATTTAGAGTTAACGACTGTAGACACAGAGGTTCCGTGTTCGATCCCCGAATAGAGCGATGGGTTAAAAGCCATAAGCTGAGGAGATTAAAACATTCGGCTGATCATAATGCTAGTAATCTCATAGTACTAGTACTGTTATCGTCTTTCACTTTAAATACTATTAGGACAGACTTGTAATCAATGTGTCATTATTGTCTGAACAAGTGCATTCGCCTGATTTAATTAAAAGAGCATATAAAGCTAAATAAATTTTAATTCTTTGATACATTGAAACTGGACAATTAGTGGTTAGTCCAATTCCTAAAAACCCGCCTAAAGCTTTTTAGACAGTCGCTCTAGGTGACCCCAGTTTTATTAATCTTGAGGATTTGAGTCAAATCTGTATCGTATTAATAGAGCGATATAACCTCCCTCAGACTATCGCCATGCTCCCCAAATTAATGAAATAAAATCATCTTTTTGGTTTTGGTGTGTTTTATCAAAATATTTTAGATGTATCTTTGTCTATATACAACTTATTAATATTGCCCTATACTTATACTTTAGTAGATTAGCTCATTAAACTATATTTATAATTTATAATATATATATATATTTCAGGCAGACTGGAGCTCAGGTAAAGACTACTCCCATATGGCAGGAAGGTCATGTGAACGGACAACAACCATATGTTCGATGCTGATGTACATATTTAACATAATAAATTTGTTACTATATAAATAAATAATTTATAGATAGTTTATTTCGGAGAGAAAATTAAATGTGTAATACATGCTACAAATATAGAGAAGTATTTGTAGAATATCGTTGCAGAAGAAATGTTAGTTTAGTTATAGAAAAGAATGGACATGGGCTACATTTAAAACAGCAGTTGTGTGGACGGGTGGGCATGTGCAAAGTGCTCGACTGTCGACCTGAAGGTCCCTGTTTGGATCTCCGGTGGTGACCAATGGATATTTCAGGTCGTGGCTAAAGTTCCTGATATATCCCCCGTGGTGCCTCCATTGCACTATCGACTGTAGGTAGGAATGAAAGAGGGGCACCATAAAACCGTCCCATTAGTGGTTTATAGGATCTAAGAGATTTTATTCATCTTTAAATGGACTTACACACACACGTTAAAGACAGCAGCTCGATAGGTAATTATCTGCTGATTTGACCATTTTGTTTCTAACGACCACATCATCACATGACATGACCTATTACTCATTACATGTGCAACGGGTTGCTAATGAATGCAGCATAAACAGACAAATATTTAATTCACTGTGCTAGTTCAGGTAAATGATTATTAAATTTGGTGGGACGGGATGTCTGGCTTATTTGAAGAGCGTTCGACTTTCAACAATAAGTTACAGAGGTTTATTCCCGATGTCTTTTCTCGGGTCCGGTCGACTCCTATTTTAACAAACAGAAATGACATTTATTTGGGGGGGTGAGATATGGTTTTACTCAGTTATTAAAGCCGTAGCTGAGAGTCAGCTAACCTCCACTCATTTTTCCTCGCAGCCAGGGTAAGCACTTTGATTTCATGGTTTGACTTTACTTTTAAATATAAACATTAGATAACATAGCTAGAATACATTTATCTCCAACTTTTATATATCGAGGTAAAATTTTTTTTTGTGTAGTATATTTTTTAAAAGTATATCACAGAAACTTAATGAGCAAAATACGGAAAAACAAATCTCAGCGAGCAATGAGAATATTAAAATCCCTTTAATCTTAAAAACAAAGTCATGAGCAATGAGAATACAAAATTCATTTAATCTTAAAAAAACAAACTCATGAGCAGAATACTAAAATCTCTTAATCTTAAAAATTCCTCTTTCCGTGAGGGCTGCATTGAGTCCATGACGCTTAGATGAGTCAGTGGCATGACTTTTATTCTCATTTGCACATCTGTCTAGGTATTGCCGCACAGAAAATATAGTTACAAAAAATTCTCCATTACCTTCAGTCTGCAAACCCCAATTTTGTAGCTGACCATCTATACTATTGTGGTACTTAAAAATTCATATAGTTAGTTGTTGCACACTCAAACCCGCAATACCATACCTACTACTTCCATATACTCATAATAGCCATATAATTCTACTAATAATTTCCATATAATTCCACACACTTCGTATACCCACATACCTATACTCCGTTGTAACCACAGCTCGTATCGTACTCGTACTTTTACACAGCGGTTTCGGCCGTTAATTATAGAAATATGTAGAAATACTTTCCACTCAGTGATATAGTACAGTCTATCACGCACGCATCATTATAATTTTGCTCTTATCAAGATCTAATCGTTGTTTTTCGAATGCTCATATTAGGCTTAGTAACTTTTCTCCTCTAATGTTATTTCATTTTTTTTTTTAAATTTCAAATTATTTTCTGTTTATTCAGTAAATATGACAAAATAAATTTATCAAATATTTTTTTTTTTAATGTAAATGTTAACTAGAAATCACGTACACCACGTGAGAATTTGAAGATTAAAATTATTTATTTTTTAAAATGCACATGTAAAAAACCAACACAAATATTATCCAGCCTCGTGAAACATCTGATCATTTTTCTTGAAGTAATTTACATGTAAGAATTTGAAATTCTCGAGATTATTTCAATAAAAGAAAGAGTAACAAATAATTGCCAAGGTCTCTTAGATTATCGGTAAATCAAGATTATGGTTCGAATCAGGGTCTCTGCGATTATGCTTTCTGCTATAATTTATGCTCACGAAACCTGAGATTAAAGGTAACCAAGTCTTGTCAAGGTGAGAAAAAATTATGCCTTTAATATAAAAAGTGAATTAATTCTTGCGTTAAATCGAAAGTAAAGAATTAATATAACAGTATTACATATATCCATGCCAGCTAGTATATATATATATATATATATATATATATATATATATATACTAAATTCTATATTAACCGGATATATTTACGCGGGTAATCCTCCGCTAATAAATGAAGAAAAAAATGTAAGAAACGGACTCCCGTATTATCAGAAGTGGAGATAAGGGGCCTCCGTAGGAGAGACTACTATTACCCGCACTAGGTCATCATAAATATGATAAAGGCCTCACACCGTCACGCCGTCCCCCGGGGCGGAACATTATTATTTATTATTGCCTGTTCTGATTTGACGGGATATATTCAAATATAATTTCCCAGATAGATATTGTTACAACTCCCGGGTTCTGTTTATAAAATCAAAAATATTATTAGTCCGGCGGGGTTCCAAGAGTTTATTTATTTTAATATAATGACAATAACACAGGGGGGCCACACCGCCGTACCCTACGGGCCACCGCCCCACGCGCGCCCACTCCGGGGGACGTACGGTGCGCCGAGAGGGTCAAAAATTATTATGTTGTTCCCACCCTTAAAAAGTCCGTTATGGTCACCCGACTTAAGTTTGATATAAAGAGCCGGGTGGGCTATTAAAGCACCGTACAACTTTTATAGATCGAATTATTAAGAAAGGAGATGAACCTTATTATATTAAGGAACTTACTTTTCTATATATAAATAGGCCTAATTCCGATGCCGTTCAATAGATAGATCGTATTGATATAAAAAAAAGTTTTTTCCGTTTTTAGAAAACGCAAAATTAATTGTGTGATGCCTACAAATCCGCTGGGCCCCGGGCGGGGGGGGGGGGGGTTCGACATCTTCGATTTATTTACGTTCACAACCGTCACGATTACCACTCCTTTACGGGGGGGGCCCCCCCGTTCGTTTTTTTAAACATCTTTTTAAATGTTCTAATTTCACGATTGTTTAAAACACTTGAATGAAATTTAAAAAAACTAGTTAGCCAAAAAGGCCTATACTATAATGCCTTTTTATACATTTTATAAACTTTAAAGGTTTATGATGCGGTCAATATAAAGGGATCACTGCTGGTAGTTATGGTGCCAAGACCACTGACGGGGTGACGCCGCTTACTAAAAATGGAAAAAAAAATAGTGTTTCTATCGTGTTCTGTATGACAGCGCTGCGGTAGTCATGTCCTGGCGCTTCGTAGAGTAGTGAGGGATCGGTCCATTATAGTTATAATTATTGTAGACAAGATTTACCACATTCAATTAATTACAAATCACATATGGACTCATTTTTCATGCGTCAATACTTTATACAATTTTCTTTCAAGTGATCGAGATTGAGTAAGTAGAGAAATAGGGTGATTGTGCAGTAGACACACAAGCAGAGTATGACGGATATTAGGCAAGCAGACAAGTAGATTTTAGACAGACAGATAATCATTTTATTTTAGACACTCACAAGCAAGGAAATATTATTTTCAGACACATTTTCTAGTATTTGTCGTTTATTTCAGTCCTGGAGGAAGCGGTTAGTTTGGGTAAGTGTCATTCATCAATATAAATAAGAACAGTATGGACCGTATAAACATAATATTTGGTATAGATTTAATGTTATATGTAGGAACAAAATGTTCTACTAAATACTCATTTAAATGTTCAACTAAATGTCAATCAAATATTCAAATAAATTGTAAAGTATTCTTCAATATACGTTCAGTCCAGCGTAAATTTCATCAAAATGCTCCAACAAAATGTTCATCACACTACCAAAATTATCAAAATGTTCAACAAAATGTACCAACAAAATGTTCTACTAAATGTTCGTCGTTTCAATAAAAAAAATGTTAACAAATGTTCACTTCACAAAATGCTCAACAAAAATGTTCAAATGTTAACAAAATTCTACTAAATGTTCAACAAATGTTCACAAAATGTTCTATTTCGCTCAACGTCGTTCTAATTAAATACACTAAATGTTCAACAAAATGTTCGTCTTTTCGTCTTGTTTCCTGCTACGTCCGATGGGACAGCTGCCGACATTGCGTTGTCGTGGATTATATTGGTTGGCACTTCAAGCACTTATCCCTGGTGGCAAATCCTTTCATTTCTGGTTAATACGGTTCGGGAGCATACCAACGCCCAGATCTGGCTCAACCAATGATTACAGCAGTATCTTTGACGGCTGCTGTGAAACATTAAGAGATAGCGAGCTGCTTATGGATCTCGCGTGGGTCATGAGCTGATTTTGGGGTAGGTCTGTCAATTTTTCTAACAACTGAGCAAAATCGAGAATTCATACCATTATTAACTATGACTATAACTCATTAAGTTCCCTTTGAATTCTTGCGTTTTTTATTTGTTAAAATTTTTTAAACTGTGATCGTGACCGAATTATTTGTATGGTCACAAATGAAAAAAAAAGGTTTAAGAACACTGCTTTAGTAAATGGACTTACATCAGTGCTCATTGCATTGCACTTTATATAGATCAGTGCTCATTAGAGACTTATATAGATTGGGGTAAGCCATTAGATAGACTTATATAGATCAGTGCTCGTTAGATAGACGTTTATAGATCAGTGCGCGTTAGATAGACGTTTACATAGATCAGTGCTCATTTGATAGACTTTTATGCAGAATGCAGAAAATGCGCTTCAAAGACTGTTCAAGCGTGGTTTTAAGATCGTAGATAATATATATATATATATATACATTCTCACTACAACCAAGGCCGTAATAGCAAGGAGTCACCGATGCAAAATGGTGGTGAATCGTCGATATCAAACAACCTCAGTGTAACTAAGTCACCTCGAGTATAAAGATGACCCAGGTTTTAACCCTAGTTTGGCCCATTTTGGCCATCGTGTAAAGCTGTTAAAACAAAAACAAAGCTAAAACGTGCTAATGAGCACCTGATCTATATAAGTATTCATCTAATGAGCACCGATCTATAAAAGTCTATCTAATGAGCACTGATTCAATTCACTTGGAGCGTATTTAGTCGGCGACATGTAAGACTATAACAAGGAAATAGCCAAGATCATTTCTTTTTTAATTCATGCTTTAATAGTGATATTAATATTATCCACATCTTACAAACTCATTGAATCCAAATAATTTATCCTTTTCATTTTTACATTATCTTCAAACAGCCAATTTTTTCTATTTATTTTGCTGTTTTTTGTTTTTTTGTAGTCAATATAGTTTGAGCAAAAAAGAACTCGTGTTCCTATTCTTGATACAAAAAGAAAACGCGTAGTTGCGGCGATTACACTAGTTTTGCTGTATCGTAATCGTATCGATTTTCCTACACAGATCAACTTGAAACATCTACGACGGCGGGAACATTAAAATGACAGTCATCATCAGCGACACCAACATATTTTTTGAGGTGTTCGGTGAAGGCACCGTCATCACACCATCCTAATCACAGATTTGTCTGTAATCACAAAAAGTATGCCAGATATTGTGTTTTTTCTTTTTAAAGATAGCAGATAATATCAAATTATGCCAGATGAAAACTTAGAATATATTAAACATAGATGTGGAAACTATTTAAAGCTGTTATAGACAGATAATTACATAGATTGAAGGAGTTTATAAGAGACATGCTATATATAGAAAGTTAGATAGAGTGACAGATGAAGTTTACTGTTTTTCAGATTTTAGAATATACGATGAAAAAACTATACTATATAGATATTGTATTATTTCGTTATGACCGGTTATTTTTCCACCACCTTTAGCCCCAATTTACCAGGCCCTATGTATTAATTCCAAATTGTTACTATATCTCCTCCCCTTTGACAGACACACGCGAAATACCCGCATTAAGCAATCTTAACTGACTACCGTCAACGCCGTTCATTCAAACAATATGATGTCACCACTCATATAATGCTGCGTCAGGAGTCAGTATTTGTTCATTGAGTAGAACAACGTTTTGCTGTCACGGACTTTTGATGTGCTTTTGCCAGATTCTCGACAGATAGTGGAGTTAGTCTAAAAAGTCGGTTGGAGAAGGTTTTCACACTCGAAATTTGATTGTTGAATACTAATTATTTCATTTTAATTTCTTCTCTCTGCTGTAATATGTTGTCGTATAACGCAATACTATATAGATCACCTGTAGCAACCCTGCTTGGGTTGTTAAAATCTAAATAAAAATTCTCCTGAATTAATTGTTAAGGTACTTGTATAAATATTGATCTGTGATATGTATTTATGTCTCAAATTTACTTCTAATTAGTATAAAAACAGTTTTCACCAATTCCTAATTTTTCATTATTTTTTTCTTTACAAAGCAAGTAATGGTGTTTCGGATTTAATTAAAGTAAAGAATTTTTTTTTCGACTCAGTGTAATAGCCAGAATGAAAATGAATTATTTATATTCGTGTTTTTGATTTTCAAAACAAAAAACTTGAGATCTCAAATTACTCTCGAGCAAAGATTGTCTTTAGCTTTTCCAGGGACATCGTTTTGGTTATTTTTATTTTTATTAAATCTGACTGTGCTAATGAAGACAGTCACGTAAATCTGGACTTGACAAGCGCCCGTCATGTATTTGTAACAACTAACATACCATGCTAACCAGAAACAAATAATAGTGATCAAAATATGATCATTAGCTTCTGGCAATTAAAAGACGAATATATTATGAATTTAAGGAATAAAAATGCTTTTGAAAGTATTAATGAAAAAACTTACCGATTATTGGTGTTTACAGAATTAATTTATTTTTACATGTGCTGTCTTCCTCTTGGCTAAGTCCAACTTGGATCTTATACACAGTAATAAACCAAGTTTGAGAATTCACCAAAAAATTAGTTTTATTTTTACGCCCATGTATAATTTCTGTATCGTAACTCGTTCCATATTTCTGCTGACTCCTCAGTTGAGTATTTGGAAGTATCGTTAAATTTATTTAAATCTGATATACGTTTTGATTTGTTTTTGTTTTTGATAAAAGACTAAGTAAGCGGATCTGGCGGCACATTCCAAGACTCATCGTTCATTCAGTGTTCTCGTAAACACATTTATTCAAGGTATTGATGGGGAAGCCTCCTACCTGTAGACTTCCAGAGATGTTTGGGGGGATCCATAGTTAAAATTACTTATCGGGACTAACTATATCAGATAAAATAGAATTAATACTTATTTTTAACGCCGGAGGAGGAGGGAGAAGACGCTAGATATAGTTTGCTTATCCATGTGAAAAACGGCATTATTCTATGCAACCTAATATAGAACACGTTTAATTGACTATGAAGTTTGTCAAACGTGCATAAGCATTTAAATGTTTTTTTTTTCTATAAACGACTTTATTGAATTCGCTGTAGTCTAGCCACCTATTGTACAAGGTAAAAAATTACTTTTGAAAATTCACATAATGATAAAAAATAGACATTTAGGTAGTGGTTTTATTATTTTCTTTTAAAACTAAAGAGAAGAGACAGAGAGACAGAGAAGAGAGAGTTATATATAAGAGAGAAGAGAGAGAGAGTGAGGAGAGAGACAAAAGATTATAGGAGATTATAGAGAGAGAGAGAGAGAGTGACAGAGATAGACAGAGAGAGAGAGACAGTATATATATATATATATATATATATATATATATATTTATATTTCTTTATTATATTTATATATAGACAGAGAGAGATAGAGAGAGACAGAGAGAGTCGAGAGAGAGAGAGACAGACAGAGATTAGAAAAAAAGAAGGAGACATAGAGAGAAAGTGACAGAGAAGAGACAGACAGAGATATAGAGAGACAGAGAGTGACAGAGATATAGAGACAGAGAGGAGTGACACGAGAGAGAGAGATGAGAGAGAGAGAGAGAGATGAGACAGAGAGAGAGAGAGAGAGAGATGAGACAGACAGAGAGAGAGAGAGAGAGAGAGAGAAAGAGAGAGAGAGAGAGAGAAAGAAAGAGAGAGAGAGAGACCAGCGAAGTTTGAGGCCCAAGTCCTACATTTTAGACCGCCCCTCTCACCTGCAGCCTGTAAACCCTTGCCGACATTGTGTACGCCATCGACTCGTCTGGCAGCATCGGTCCGGTCAACTACAACAAATTGTCCGTCGACCTGACCCAGAGCCAAGATCGGAACCGCCGACTCCGGCCGATCTCAGCCACCCGGCCAAAAGGTTTGACCTGAAGGGACAACTGACCCCAGGATCCCACTCAAGCGGGCAATTGTCTACACAAGTATTTGTGTTTTTAATACCTCGTTTTTTGTCATATTTTGTGTGTAATTAAATTGTTAACAGCTCGTATATTACAGGGTTCATTATATGATGCTAACAATTTGAATAAAAAAGATATGAAAAGGACAAGCTTTCAGTTTTCATTAGTCCCTATAAGAATGAGATACATTCTTAAATAATATAAACTAGTAAACGATTTTTTATGCCATCCACAATTCTAAATGCACAATATGAGTTAATTATAATAATATTTGTAAGTGATTTTATTTCAGCAGGGAGTCGAACCGTGTCATTATACTGAAGAGGTCCAGTCTCACTCAGCTTCGCTATCTAGACTCCATCCACTTTTGATATTAATCACCTATTATTTAATACACATTGAAGAAGGTACGTACCTATTATATGGTGGTCCACCAATGGAAGAGTGGTTCACTCCATTGAATAACTATCAATTGAAAATATAATTTTACTCATAGCTAAAGTGAACACATTTAGAATTACTTTTCATTTTTGACTAATAAATCACTTATCAATGGTCAGGCACTTCATTTGTCTGACTCTTGAGATTATATTTTCAACCACGCTTCTACGCGGTCGCAGCAGCCAGAAAGATTCAATTTGCTGACGGACAAGTCAGTGATCCGTTGTGCAATGCTCAAAACAGAGACATCAAAAGTGTGGCAGTAATACTCAAAAGTAACAGAGATACTGGGGTAATAGTAATAATAAGTAACAGAGATATTCTAGTACCGTGATATCGTAATAGGGTTATTCAAAAGTAATATAAACCAAAGTAGATAGTTGCAGTATAATGATATCAAAGTAATAGTTAAGTAATTAAGTAAGAGTACACTTATACACACAAAAAAATTTTTTGGCGATACGTTATAAAAACAGGGAATACCGCGTACCCAAACAGAACGTTTATACTTATAGAAAATGTTTATCACTCAGTATCGTATTGCAGGCGTAGCGGCTATTTTTAAACCTTTAGCTCGGCAGGGTTTTTACAACAACTGAACAAATGGCTATAGAAATAAACGGAAAAAATGGTCCCCCTTTTTTTAAGGATCGCAAAAAAACGTCATAGTTAGGTTGATTTTTCGTTCTCTCTCTTTGAATTTCTTCCTGGAAATTTAGTTGAGACGTCTTATAAACGACAAAATTGACACTAATGGCAATCAGTGTTCTCTTTATTTCCTGTTCGCTTTGAGACGAGAAAGTACGCAATTCATTCAACTTTTTTTTCAGTTTGCCAGACCAAATTTAGATTGAGGTGTAAATGATTCTAAGAAACAAATTTCGTAATTTATAATTTTCTTATTTTTTATTTTCTTCGCCATTTTAAGTTACGCGGCACATTATTAAATATCGTAAGCATTATCAGCCGAAGAGTCACACTGCGGACGATGTTAAGACAAATGAAGACGTCTCTGTCATCATCAGGACAACAAGTAACCGCCTGCGTTAAGTAGGTCAAACTGTATGTATGCTAACATATATAATTTATCATGACATCTTAATAATAGGTGCATGTATATAAATATGCTAATCATTATATAATATATCATTAATATTCGAAGGTGGAGTATGTAGTATGTCATGCTATCATTGCATGTAATGTAACATGACATCTAGTAGGTGTGATGTTATGTCCTAATCATTGTTTATAATATATCATGACATTTAATAGGTGTGATATATGTCATGCTAATCATTGTTTATAATGAATATGACATTAATAAATTCATAAATATGCTATCATTTGTATGTAATATATCACTTTTATTGTTCTAATAATAGGTGATATTATAGCATGTTAATAATTAGCAACGTGTCATGTTAATCACAGTATGTAATGAATGAAATGGAAAGAGTTATTAACATATCATACTAATACCTCACATAGCAGTTAACAAACCTAAATTGCATATCATACTTATACTGTATGTAAATAACGAAACATATAAAGTGCATTAGTTGTAATATTTTTGCTTAATTCGTTTTTTTGACATTTTTACTTGTTTATGTCAATTATTCGAGTTTAAAGAAATTAACACATTTAAATATATTTGATGATTTACTAAAGAACATCCGATAATGGCTAATTTCCATAAATATTTAGCATTCCATGGCCGAAATTAACACACCATTTTCATTAAGTAAATAAAAATCGTATCATGAAGTTTTTAGAAAAGTTTTTAGTTATCTGGTTTATCTTTATAAAGAAACGGTTTGGCTAATTAAATTTTCAATACTTTATTTTCTGAGGTCTTTTTATTTAGATCCTTTATATTTATCATTACTTTCAAATAATTTTCAGTCTTCTCCGCTATAATTAATTTATTTTCATATTAGGAGTCGATGAATCAAGAAACGAACTTTTTTATGTCACTGGAACATATCGTTTTGACAGATCAGTCAATCTGAAGTGAAACATGTAAATGAACATCGTTGCCTAAACTTGTCTGATCTTCCTGTGTTATTTGTTTACATTGTTAGTGAATAGTAACTGTCGTGGGTAGAAACTTAACTTCCCCAGGGACCGTAAATGACCTGGGGAGGGGGGAGGGGGAAGTGTTACTAGATAATCCACCTAGTTGAAAAACAAGCAATTAAGCCTGATACAGTTAAAGGCATTTCGTGTTAGTATCAGTACAAAGTTTGTTGCTTTCAGTAAATATCTGTAAATTCTGGAAATGAGTAATTAATTGTGTAATGCATATATTTGTAAAAAAAAATATAAAGACGCTTATATTTGAAAAAAATTATTGTCTCTAAATCTAACTACAAGTGGTTTGTAGTTACGAAATAGACCATAATTGAAAAAATATTCTAAATTATAGTCATTTAATCGTTCGAAACTCCGTCAATTGTTGTATATTTGATACTTCAATTAAACTCAGAACAATTTACTATTTCATTTGATGAGTCTACAAAGGTAGTATTTCGCACCAAATGAACGTTATTGAATGTACAAGGTGCATATATAATATATAGTTCTTATGAGTTTCTGAGGGCTCAGAAAATTCTATCGCGAAATGAACTTTGATACACTACAAAATGATATATACATCATGGGTCTAGGACTTATAGCTGCTACATTTATGCCCAATATATATATAAAACGGTATATAAGTCTTGCAGTCTTCTGCATGTCATCATTTTAGCAGGCCAGTTGACCTACAAAATGATATATACATCATGGGTCTAGACTTGTAATAGTTGAGATCTAGGTGATGACTAACAGACAGATAAAACGGGGGAATTAATAGAGCATTTTTTTTCGAAAATTCAATTTAAAAAAGGAGAACAGTTTTTTTCCATGAAAGTACATACGGGGCCAAATAGTGTGTAAGAAAGTCAGTTCATTAGAATTTTAAGAAAAAATAACACAGAACATATTTTAAGCATGTACTTAAATATGCCGTATGCTTGCTTGGTCTACATGATGTCTAAATAAATTAATAAATTACATCATATCGTAGGAATAGATAAAATAAAAGTAAATCCTATAAAAGTTGCTAGCAGTAGCCTACTTTTGCCTTACAATAGGAGATGAAAAAATGATAACATTTGAATTGTTTTATAAAAATTTGCTCAGTTGTTTTCTTTGCGTAGTTCAGACAATGTGTTCGTACTATTATCGTTATGTAAATATATAAATATAGAAATACATCATTGTGTTACTTTTACTTTTCTTATGTAAAAGAACATTAAATTTAGTGATAACATTGTCAACGATGGTATTGCTGTTCTGATTTAATCTCACTTTGCTTACGACCTGTGTCCATACCTGTCAGCAAACTATATTCTATATTACGGTTTTGATGGCTAGTCCTGATAAAAGTTCACAAGTTTGCTAACAATAGCACAAAAAAAGTGATTACTTAAAATCCTAAGAGATAAGATTATCGATAGATCATTTTGAACATTTTTATGAGAGTTTTTGGGGCAAATCTCCGCAAAATTATATATGTTTTTAAATGCTGTTTTATTTTTGTCTTATCTGGTGAATGCGTTGCAGCAGTGGCTTGTTCATTGCTCAAACAGCATTTAATCTGGCTGATAAATTTGATTATGTAAGTAGTAACATCACTGGTTAAATATAAATTATGAGAATTTTTCGATGGATAAATTTTTACATATATATTTTTTTTTTCAAAAAAATTCTCTGTTAACTTATTTTCTAACTCTGTATCATACATTTTCAATAACAAGCTTAGACATTCTCTGCTGTAGCGAGTTTCAACTCTTTAATACTCCATGTGGGCTTGCTCAACTTTTCTTGCCGCAAATACAAATAAAAAATGAATGTTTGACAGTGCTCTACTGATCATTGGCAGTGATTTGTTATTTCTTTTATGCCATGCTATCGCTACAGTGCACATGTGCCCTTTCAGATTGTATTTATGTCCCCTACTTTTTAACAATTTTAATGTTACAGGTTTTTTATCAGAGCGTAGACAGGCTGATAGAAATTTTTTGAAATTGGCTACTATCTAAAAGAAAACAGGTGAGATGAATATTTACTTTCATTAAACTTTGTTTAATGTATAAGATATCGAAGTAAAAAAAATTTTATGTCTACACAAAGTTTTTTGCTTTTACCTGAAAGTAAAATCCAGCAGTTCATGAAGATTTGCGCCCTCTGGGAAAACACTGCAAAAGCAAAATCCTTACAGTAACAGACATAAAATTTTTACTTCAATATCTTATACATTAAACAAAAATTTAATGAAAGTGGTAAATATTCATCTCACCTGTTTTTCTTTTAGATAGTAGCCACTTCAAAATTTCTATCAGCTGTCTGACGCTCTGATAAAAATCTGTAACATTAAAATTGTTAAAAGTTATTTAGGACATAAATACAATCTGAAAATTTTATAATACACTGTAGCAATAACATAACATAAAAAGAAAATAACAAATCACTGCTCACAATGATCACAATTAGGTACTAGTCAAACTGTTCATTTTTATTTGTATTGCAACAGAAAGTTGAGCTCTACATGGAGTTATTAAAGGAGACAAACTCATTTCCAGCCAAGTGTCTAAGCTTTGTTGATTCTGAAAAATGTATGATACAGAGTTAGAAAAAATAAGTTAACAGAGAATTTTTGAAAAAAATATATATAAGAAAATTTATCCATCGAAAAAAATTCTCATAGCTATGCATTCTATATTTAACCAGTGATGTTATACTTACATAATCAAATTTATCAGCCAGATTCATGCCTTGTTTGAGCAATGAACAAATGACCACTGCCCCAGCATTCACCATAGATTTAAGGAGGTCGATCTGTAAGAAACAAAAATAAAACAACATTTAAAAACATATATAGTTTTACTGGAGATTTACTTAAAGCTCTCATAAAAATATTCAAAAATGATCTATCGATAAATGCTTATCTGTTAAGGATTTTAAGTAATCACTTTTTGGATCCAGCCCTATGGTGTTAAAAAGCTTGACCACTAGGCTCCTGGCCTACATACTGGTGAACAACATCAGGACCCAGCTCATCCAGAACCATGGCATAAGTCAATGGGCTTGCTGGACAGATTGTAGACACACTGGGTCGTAAGCATCACCAAGAGCATACCTATATGAGATTAAGAATCAAACATACAACTACCATCGTTGACTTTAATGTTATCACTAAATTTAATATTCTTTACATATAAGAAAGTAAAAGAGTAATAATAATAGTGTATTTCTACATTATGTATTACCTTTGACAATCAACTGTACAGATGGATAAACCCCAGCTTTCTGATTAAAGCGTGTCGGGGCTGTGGGATGTAGCTTGCCAGCTGAAATATTTACACAAGGAAACAACTGAACAAATTTTTTATAAAATAACTAAATGTTATCATTTTTTTCATCTCCCTGGTAACAAGCAAGTAGGCTACTTCTTAAGTTAGCCTTTGTTTACATTAGGACTACTTTATTTTTTATCTATTCCTACGATATGATGTAATTTATTAATTTATTTAGACATCATAGACCAAGCAGCATACGGCCCTTTGCCTCCCCAAGTGCATGCCAAAATATTTGTTCTGTGATTATTTTTTTTTCTTAAAATTCTAATGATAATTTGACTTTCTTGCACACTAATTTATTTGTGCATAATACTTCATGGAAAAAAAAAAAAAAAAAAACTGTTCTCACTTTTTTAGAGCATTTTCGAAAAAAATGCTCTATTGTCCCTGTTTTGTCTGTCTATCTGTCCGTCATCAATTTAGATTCCAACAACCATAAGTCCTAGACCATGATGGGTATATCATTTTGTAGGTCTGGCCTGCCAAGAAATGACTTTTTTTCATTTCGCGATCTGACCTCTCAGGGCCGTAAAAGGGGCCTTAGTAAATTGCTTCTTTACTATATAAGCTATATTAATAAAGGAGCGCTATATCTCAGCAACTATAAGTCCTAGACCCATGATGTATATATCATTTTGTAGGTCTTGGCCTGCCATGTGTACATCAAAAGTTCATTTCGCGATAGGACCTCTGAGGGCCGGGCTCAGGGCCTTATAAGGGGCTTATATATTATATATACACCTTGTACGTTCAATAACCTGTTCATTTGGTGCGAAATACTGCAGCACGTAGTTTCACCAAGATTTATTAAGAAACTCATCAAATGAAATAGTAAGCTTGTGTTCTGAGTTTAATTGAAAGTATCAGAGCTATGCAACAATTGACGGAGTTTTCGGACGATTAAATGACTATACTTAGAATGTTTTCAATTATGAGTCCTATTTCAGTAACCAAAAACCACTTAGTTAGATTTAAGAGACAATAATTTTTTTTTTCAAATATAAAGAAACGTCTTTATAATTTTTTTTTACAAATATATGCATTACACAATTGAATTTATAAACATTTCCAAAATTTACAACATTTACTGAAAAGCTAACAAACGTACTGATACCTAACACGAAAATGCGCTAACACGTCCTGTGTCCAGAATGGGAACAGGCTTAATTGCTTGTTTTTTCAATCAGGTGAGATTACAATCTAGTAACGCAATCTCCCCCTCCTCTCCCAGGTCATTTACGGTCCCTGGGGAAGCGTTTCTACCCACGATGTTGATTATTCACTAACAATGTAAACAAATAACACACAGGAAGATCAGACAAGCTAATTTTAAACGATGTTTCGTTTTACATGTTTCACTTCAAGTTGACTGATCTGTCAAAACGATATGTTCCAGGGTGACATAAAAGACTTTTAAAGTTCGTTTGCTTGTTCATCGACTCCTGTGAAATATGAGAAAACAAATTAATTATAGCGGAGGAGATGGTAAAATTGTTGCAGTAATGATAAGTATATAAAGGATCTAGAATAAAGATCTCAGAGAATAAAGTATTGAGAATTTAATTATAACCAAACCTGTTTCTATTTTGTAAAGATAAACAGATAACTAAAGCTTACTTAAAAACTTTACAGATACGTTTTACGCATTTAATGAATGGTGTGTCAATTTCGGCCATGGAAATATACGTTAAATGGTATAGAGTGCCGACATATCGGATGTTCATTTTAGTAAATCATCAAATATATTTAAATGTGTTAATTTTTTAAGCTCAGTGAAGTTGGTATAAACAAAATAAAAATGTCAAAAAAAAAAAATAATTAAGCAAAAATATTACAACTTGGTACTTTTATATAATTTCGTTATTTTGCATACAATTATAAGTATGATATGCAATTTAAGGTTCTTCAACTTTGCTATATTACATACAATTATTAGTATGATATGTTAATAAGTCATTGTAGCTTCTTTCCATTTCGATTCATTACATACTGTGATTACTTATGACACGTTATATGACACCTATTATTAGCATGCCATAATATATCACACCTATTATTAGAATGTCATGATATATTACAAGTATACAATGATTAGCATGACATAATTTATCACACCTATTATTAGAATGTCATGATATATTATAAACAATGATTAGTAATAGATAATATATCACACCTATTATTAGAATGTCATGATATATTATAAACAATGATTAGCAGGACATAATACATCACACTCATAATTAGAATGTCATGATACATTACATGCAATGATTAGCATGACATACTACATCACTCCTATTATTCGAATGTCATGATATATTACATATAATGATTAGCATGACATAATACATCACACCTATTATTAGAATGTCATGATAAATTACATATAATGATTAGCATGACATAATGTATTACAGTTTCACCTACTTAACGCAGGCCCTCTGGGCCACTTGTTGTCTGATCTGTGACAGGGCGTCGAATGAGGCAATCTTGAACACATCGTCCGCAGTGGAGGCCATTCCCTTGAGCTCCGTAAGTTCGGCTTGACCAATGCCCACGAGCGACAATAATGATGCCGCGTGACTTAAGATGAGATGCCGAAACCTGGGCTGGGGAAACAAAAAATAAGAAAATATGCTACGGGATTAAAAGCCACCTTATTTCACTTAATGAAACAGACACTAGAATCTGGTCTACACTCAATCTAATTTAGTCTGGCAATGAAAGGTTAACAGTGCTGCGTCTCATATTCAAAGTAGCCAGAACATATAAGGGCTGATTACATTTGTGGACAAGTAATAATTACAGACCTGCTGACTTTATGAACCGGTCCGCGCTCCGCTTTCTCCGCCGCCTTAACATCGATGACGTTTAATCAAATGTTAATGAGCCTCATATAAAGACCCTCCCCCCATGGGCGTCGCTAGGAATTTTTCCAGGAGGGGGGCAAAATTTTCCAGGGGGCAATAATAACTTTATGACATTTTTTTTTTAAATGTAAGGGGGGGGAGCAAATGCCTAATTTTATATGACATTTTTTCAATACGCCCATGCCCCCTCTATATGTTTTTGGTGCGGCCCTACGGACTGATTTGAAAACCCACTGCGGCCCGAGGTTGTAAAAGCTTGCTTCCCCTTACACCTGCAATACATGCAAAGTGATAAACGTGAATCTTGAGAGACGGTTATAAAGTCGCTTTGTTCTGTTTAGCGCTAACAAGTGATGCGTTGACATTCCCACATCTTTATAAACAGTAGCATCGCCAAAGGAATTTTTTTGTGTATAAGTACTTCCAGTATTATGATTACTTTGAGTATAACTATTACTTTGATTATCATTTATACTTTCTGTATCACGATTACTTTGAGTTTATATTACTTTGAATATTACTATTACTTTGAGTATCACGGTTACTTAGAGTATCTCTGTTACTTTGAGTATTACTATTACTTTGAGTATCTCTGTTACTTTGAGTATTACTATTACTTTGAGAGTACTGTTACTTTATACTACTATTACTTACTTTTGGCTGATCAATAGACAGTCCGTCAGTAAGGACAATGAGAATCTTTCTGGCTTTGCTGCGACCACCAGCGGCGGAAGCGAACATTGTCTGGTTGGCCACCAGGTCCACGTTAGTCAGTATGGGTCGTGGAGTTCATATATGTAGGACATGAGTGCCTGACCATTGATATATAATTGATTTATTAGTCAAAGCTTGTCTTTTTCGGAAAAGATAATTCTAAATGTGTTCCTTTAATGGGTAAATTATATTTTCAATTGATGGATATATTCAATGGGTAGGATTATATCTTCCATTGGTGGATTATATCTACAATAGTATATTATATCTTCAATGTGTGTATTGATATCTTCAATGGGTTGATTGTATCTACAAAGGGTGGATTATATCTTCAATGGGTGGATTCTATCTTCAATGGGTAGCGCTTTGGTAGAGCTGGATCTTTCGTACTGTGTTACGGGTTCGACTCTCTGCTGAAATAAAATCACTTACAAATGTCTCCCGTGGTGCTTCCATGGCCATTGCACTGCAGGCTAGGTGGAGGAAATGGCAATTTCTAAAAAATCGATTAATTACTAGTTTATATTATTTTAGAGATAACATCTCATTCTTATAGGGACTAATAAAGAAATGAAATGCATTTTTAAAAAAAAAATTTCTGCAATCCTTCATATATCTTTTTTATTCAAATTGTTAGCATCATATAATAACCCTGTAATATACGAGAAAACTGTTAACAATTTAATTACACACAAAAATATGACCAAAAAAAAAACCTGAGAAAAAACCTGGTCACTTTAAATACTTGTGTAGACAATTACCCGCTTGAGTGAGTCCTGGGTCGGATTGTCCTTCAGGTCAAACACTTTTTTGGCCGAGTGGCTGAAGACGACACCACCGAACAGGACGTCGGCGGTTCCGATCTTGGAAGCTCTGGGTCAGGTCGACCGTGAACTGGAGCAATTTGTTGTAGTTGACCGGACCGATGCCGCCAGACGAGTCGATGGCGTACACAATGTCGGCAAGGGTTTTACAGGCTGCAGGTGAGAGGGGCGGTCTAAAATGTAGGACTTAATGACCCTCAAACTTCACCCTTTCTCCCAACCCCGGTCTCTCTCTCTTTTCTGTCTGTCTCTCTCTCTCTGTCTCTCTCTCTCCTGTCTCTCTCTCTCTCTGCCTCTCTGTCTGTCTCTCTCTCTCTCTCTGTCTCTATATCTCTGTCTCTCTCGCTCTGTCACTCTCTGTCTCTCTGTCTCTATATCTCTGTTTGCTCTCTGTGTCTCTATATCTCTGTCTGTCTCTCTGTCACTCTCTCTCTCTATGTGTCTCTATATCTCTGTTCTGTCTCTCTCTGTCACTCTCTGTCTCTCTCTATCTCTCTCTGTCACTCTCTCTGTCTCTGTCACTCTCTCTCTCTCTGTATCTCTCTCTCTGTCTCTCTCTGTCACTCTCTCTCTGTCTCTATATCTCTGTCACTCTCTCTCTCTCTGTCTCTATATCTCTGTCTCTCTCTCTCACTCACTCTCTCTCTCTCTCTTTTCTCACTCTCTATGCCACTCTCTGTCTCTCTCTTTAGTTTTAAAAAATAAAATAAAAACGACTTTCCTACTAAATGTCTATTTTTATCATTATGGTGAACAGAAATATTTTTACCTTGTACAATGGGTGCAGCTGAAAGACACAGCGAATTCAATAAAGTCGTTTTTGCATATAAGAAAAAAAAAACATTTAAATAGCGTACACATCGTTTGACACAAACTTCGCAGTCAGTTAAACTTAAGAAATCCTGTTCTATATTAGATTGCATAGAACCAATGCCGTTTTTTTTTTTATGGATAAGCAAACTATACGGCCGTCTTGCTCCTTCTCCCCTCCTCCGGCGTTAAAAAGACATTCAAGTATTAATTCCTATTTTATCTGATACTTAGTTGGTCCCGATAAGTAATTTTAGCTATAGTCCCCCCAAACATCTCTGAAAGTCTACAGGTAGGAGGAGCTTCCCATCAATACCTTGGAGATAAATGTGCTTTACGGGAACACTGAGAGAACATTAATTTCTTGGAATGGCCGCCAGATCCGCTACTTAGTGCGATTTTATCATCAAAGCAAACAAATAAGAAACGTATATCAAGTTTTAAATAAATTTAACAACCTCCAAATATAACAAGAAATGCCTCAACTGAAAGATTCAACTTACCAGTGGTAGAAGTTGTGGCTGAAATCAAACGTATAGATTTCTTCAAATCACAGCGAAGTAATAGGTAATGAGATTGATACAAATTATACATGGGCGTAAACTTAATTTTAGTGAATTATAAACTGTGTAGCGACGCAATTTATTACTGTATAAGATAAGTTGGACTGCATTTGTAGAGGACATACATGTAAATAAAATTAATTCTATACTTCCAATAATGGGTAAGTTTTTTTCATTAATACTTTATTAGTATTACTAAATCATAATGGCATTTTTATTCAAAATTGATTCCTTAAATTCATAATATATTCGTCTTTTAATTTACCAGAAGCTATGATCATATTTTGATCACTATTATTTACTTCTGGTTGAAAATATTTATGTTGAAGTTTAACAGCGATTACAAATACATGACTTGAACGACCTATTGAATAATATTAGGATCTTTTACAGTGACTGTCTTCTATTAGCACAGTCAGATTTAATTAAAAATAAAAAAAATAACAAAACGATTACTTTAATAAAGGGTTATGTCCCTAGGCACTAAGAGATTTTAATCTTTGCTCGAGAATAATTTAGATCTCAAGTTTTGTTTTTGAAAATCAAAACACGAAATATAAATAATTCATTTTCATTCTGGCTATTACGTTGATGTTGTCGAAAAAAATTCTTACTTTGAATTTCTCCAGAGCACCATTACTTGGCTGTAAGAAAAAACAATAAAAAATTAGGAATTAATTGAAAACTGTTTTTTATACTAATTAGAAGTAAATTTGAGACATAAATACATATCGATCAATATTTATACAAGTACCTTAACAATTAATTCGGAGGTACACCTATTTTGTGATTTTAACCCAAGTTTTTATATATAAAAGGATCCTAATATGTATGCGTTATACATTATAACTTATATTACAACAGAGATGAAACATTAAAAAATGAAATAATTATGTTAACAGTAAAATTTCGAGTGAAACCTTCACCAACCGACGCAGGTTTTCTCCACTATCTGTCCGAGGATGCCGGCCAGGGCATCGAAGTCCGTGGCCTTAAAGACGTTCTCTGCTCGGCTGGACACAGAGATCAGCTCTGACTCCTTGATGCTGGACGTGATGCCCATGGAGAAGATGGTGACGTCATGTTGTTTGAGGCGTGAGGCGGCGTTGATGGCTGTTGAAACAGATCAGTTCAAAGATTGCTTAATGCAGAATATTTCACGTGTATTTGGGGGAGGCGGTATCTGTAAGGGGGGTCTCTTATTAATTGGAATTAATACATGAAGGGCCCTATTTAAGTGGGAGCTAAGGTGGCCCAGAGTGATAGCTTGGTCCGCAAGTAGTAAATCTAATATCTATATATAGTTATAGTTACATTCGTCCGTATGTCCCCTTCGGTATCTGAAAACAGTGGCTCATCTGTACCTATAATCTTTCTAACTTTCTATATGTATGTCTGTCTTCCTTCAATCTATGTAATTATCTGTCTATAGGCACCAAATGGTTTCCGCATCTATGACCAATATATTCTAAGTTTTTCAATGTATTACATCAGTATGAAAGCTGACATGGGTAACAATGGTTTCCACTATTATCTGCCCCAATGCTAAAAAACGCAATATATCTGGCATACTTACTGGCTGTTGGGCTGCTGGACTGTCCGTCTGTGATTAGGATGACGATGTCTGGAGCGTCCGGTCTGCCACCGAACCTCTCAAACATGTTGGTGTCGCTGATGATGTTCAGAGCCCTGTCGGTGTAAGTACCTACGGTCGCAGGGCGTTTCCAGGATTCAGTAGGAGAATCGATTACAATCTTTGATTACATGATACGCCGAACTGAAATAGTGCTAATCGCCTGGCCCACGCGTTTATACAATTTCCCAGTATCAGAATAAGACACGAGTTCTTTTTTGCAGACAGCGGGATTTAACTCAAAACGTACGACACAAAAAAAACAAAAACGGCCAAATAGAAATAGAAAAATTATTTGAGTTACGTAGTTCTGTTTGAAGATAATGTAAAAATGAAAAAAGGATAAATTATTTGGATTCAATGAGAGTTTGTAGGCTATGTGGATAATATTAGCCATCACTTATTAGAGGCATGGATTAAAAAAAAAAAGAAATGATCTTGGCTATTTCCTTGATTATAGTCTTACATGTCGCCGACTAAAATACGCTCCAGATTGATTGAAGATCAGTGCTCATTAGATAGACTTTATATAGATCAGTGCTCATTAGATAGACTTTTATATAGATCAGTGCTCATTAGCACGTTTAGCTTTGTTTTTGTTTTAACAGCTACACGATGGCCAAAATGGGCCAAACTAGGTTTAAAACCTGGGTCATCTTTATACTCGAGGTGACTTGGTTACACTGAGGTTGTTTGTTACTCGATAGGCGATTCACCACCACATTTGTATCGGTGACTCCTTGCTATTACGGCCTTGGTTGTAGTGAGAATGTATATATATATATATATATTATCTCACGATCTTAAACCACGCTTGAGACAGTCTTTGAAGCGCATTTTCTACATTCTACATAAAGTTCATCAAATGAGCACTGATCTATGTAAACGTCTATCTAACGCGCACTGATCTATATAAACGTCTATCTAACGAGCACCGATCTATACAAGTCTATCTAATGAGCACTGATCTATATAAAAGTCTATCTAATGAGCACTGATCTATATAAAAGTCTATCTAATGAGCACTGATCTATTAAGTCCATTTTACTAAAGCAGTGGTTCTTAAACCCTTTTTTTTTTAAATTTGTGACCCACTAGGAAAATAATTCGGTTTTATGCGATCCACCAGTTTAAAAATTTTAACAAATAAAAAAAAGCACCAGAATAAAGGAACTAATGGTTATAGTCATAGTTAATAATGGTATGAATTCTCGATTTGCTCAGTTGTTAGAAAAATTGACGAACGTCTGTAACTCAGCTCTGCGCCCACTTTGGGATCCGCCGTAGTAAAGCGACTTCTTAATGGTTTTACCTTCTGTACGTCAAAGATACTGCTGTAATCATTCAAGTTGAGCCAGATCTGGGCGTTGGTGCTGTAGACCACCAGACCGAAGCGTACATTGGTGGCGCCGAAGGTGAAGGACACAGCCATGTTGGCCACCAGGGATAGGACTTTCTTGAAGTTGCTGGCTCCAATACTGAGCAGTGTCCACGACTAACACAAGCTGTCGGCCACAGCATTACATCGGATGGGTAGCGGGGCTGGGCGGAGATTTGAACATTTTGTTGAACATTTAGTTGAACATTTAGTAGAACATTTTGTTGAACATTTAGTAGAACATTTTGTGAACATTTTGTTGAACATTTAGTAGAACATTTTGTTAAACATTTTGTTGAACATTTTGTTGAACATTTTGTGAACATTTTGGTGAACATTTTGTTGAACATTTTGTTGAACATTTAGTTGAACATTTAGTAGAACATTTTGTTGAACATTTTGTTGAACATTTTGATGAAATTTTGGTGAACATTTCGGTGAACATTTTGTTGAACATTTTGATGAAATTTTGTGAACAGTTTTTTGAACATTATGTTGAATACTTTTTTGAATTGTTGAATATTTCGTTGAACATTTAGTTGAAACAGTTTCATAGTTGAACATTTAAATGAACATTTAGTAGAACATTTTGTTCAACATTATATATAACATTAAATCTATACCAAATATTATGTTTACTCTGAGTCCATACCATTTATTATTTATTTATATTCGACATGAAATGACCACTACCTAAATAACCGCTTCCTCCTGGAACTGAAATAAACGATTGTTTTTTAAATACTTAAAATGGTGTCACAGAAAAAATAATATTATCTTTAACTTGTGAGTGTCTAAAATAAAAATGATTATCTGTCTGTCTATCTGTCTGTCTGCTTGCCCTAAATATCCGTCTGTATATTTTCCAGTCTGTTAGGCTTCTGTGTGTCTGCCTATTGGTCTGCCTATTTATATACTTACTTTCAATATAAGATCATCAAGAAAATAAGTTTTTAAAGGAAGAGGAGTGTGTATAAATTTGTGTACATGAAAGTGGGTCAAAATGTGTGTCTGCGCGCATGTGATTTATGTGTGTGGATGTGAGTGTATTTGTCTGCAATCAGCCACTAGCTTTGATGGACACCGGTCACCACCTTCCCCCGGCACCAGACACCGACCACTGCGCAGAAAACGTTGACGCCTGTCCACCACAGTTTTCACGACACTGACCGCCGTCTTCGTGCTCGTCGTGATGACCTTACTGGCAGTGTTGACCCCAGCGTCCACTGTCCTCAGTGGTCTTGGCCGCTGTACCCAGGATCTACCAGCAGTGTCCACTACCTTGTTGACTGCATCGCCAATAAAACCTTTTAAAGTTTATAAGAAATGTACTAAAGGCATTACCAGTCCGGGTACCGGGCCTTTGATAACTAGTTTTTTTTTAAATTTCATTCCAAGTGTTTTTTTAATAATCGTGAAATTAGACATTTTAAAAGATGTTTAAAAACAGACAAAATTTTGTTTCTAAAGGGAGTAGTAATTCTTATCATTGTGAACATAGGAAAATAAATCAAGATGTCAGACTATTTACTTACCCAAACTCCAGCAGACTGTGTTACTAGTAGAGCTAGCATCACACAGTGTAACACTTTCATGTTTTCTAAAACCTGCAGGAAGAAACTTTTTTTATATCAATACGATCTATCTATTGAGACAGCATCAAATTGTACATAACTTAGGGACTATTTATACAGAAAAAAGTAAAGTTCCCTTTAGCCCACGGGATCATAGAGGCCGATGAAGTGTAGAATTCATCTCCCTTCTGTAAGTTCGATCTTATAAAGGGATTGTAATGGTTAGCACAATGCCCACCCGGCTTTTACTTATCAAACTTAAGTCAGGTGACCATTTAAAGCTGGCTGGACTTATGGGACATTAAACATATTGTTACGACCTCTCGGTGCGCACCGTACAGTCTACAGAGTGAACACGCGATGACGCAGTAGGGACAGTGACGTAAGAAGCCGGCAAGAAGATGGCCGTGATGTTATTGTCGTTGTCTATGTGTTAAAAAGATTAGTAAATACCTTGGAACCCACGCCGGCCTGTGTGTTGTTTTGATTTTATAAACAGAATTTAAAGAGTTGTAACAGTATATCTGGATCTGGAGAAATTTTCTTGTTTCTCACCGATGATCGAATCCGGAACTTTAATTTTAATAATAAATAATTGCAATGTTCATATAAGTGACAGCATGACGATTTATTATAACGAAGAAGCACTTTATCATATTCTTTTTTATGATGACTAGGCGTAGCTATCTATGAGTACTTTTCCTATTGAGCCTTAATCTCCACTTCTGATACAATACAGGAGTCCGTTTCTTACATTTTTTTTTCTTTCGATATATGAGAGGGTTAATTTATTTTACTGTAAATATATCCAGTTGTATAAATTTAGTATATATATATATATATATATATATATATATATATATATATACTAGCTGTACCATGAATGTATATGTAATACTGTTATATTAATTCTTTTACTTTCGATTTAACGCAGAACCCAATTTTACTTTATATATATTAAAGGCATAATTTTTTTCTCACCTTGACAAGACTTGGTTACCTTTAATCTGCAAGGTTTCATTGAGCATAAATTATAACAGAAAGCTTTATATAATCTACCAGAAGACCTGATTCAGTTATAATCTTGATTTACCGATAATCCTATGTCTAACAGTAATTACTTGTAAGACAACCAACAGTTATTTGGACCTCTTTTCTTTGGTAAACAATCTCGAATTTCAAATTCTTACATGTAAATTACTTCAAAAGAAAAAATGATCCAGACCATGTTTCACGAAGGCTGGATTAATATTTGTGTTGGTTTTACATGTGCATTACAAAAATAAATAATTTTAATCTTCAAATTTCACGTGGTAACACGTGATTTCTAGTTAGCAGTTTACATTTAAAAAAAAAGCAACCGTCTTCACGATATTTGATAAATTTATTTTGTCATATTTACTGAATAAACAGAAAATAATTCTGAAATTTGAAAAAAATGAAATAAACTTTGTTAGAGGGAAAAGAAAAAAGGATACTTTCTAAGCTAATAAACTGTGTAAACATTCGAAAAAAACTGCTGATTAGACAATTCTGATAGAATAAAAATTATAATGATTAGGTAGAATTTGATAGACAATGTTATATCGCTGAGTAGAGTATTTCTACATATTTCAATATAATTTTACAACGATACAGAAGGCCTACATGTGTAGCCGACTTAAGCAGTTAATTGTAAGTACAGTACAGTACAGTACAGTACAGTGTAGAGTTACTGTGGGTGTGTATGGGTGTGTGGGTGTACGGGTGTGTGGGTGTATGGGTGTGTAGGTGTATGGCTGTGGGGGGTGCATGGGTATAGGTGTATGGTTGTGCAGGTTTGGAGTGTACGGCAATAGCTGTATGAACATTTTAAGCACGCATGGCTGCACACAGTATGAATGGTCAGCTACAGATTGGTTGCGAGACTGGGTAATGGAGGAGCACGTGGCTATGTTTTCTGTGCAGCTAACCTGGGAGAACGATGCAATGGTAAGTCAGTGTATGCCACTGATACGGGAGAAGTCTAACGTCATATGGATAGTAATTTTATAGCCCTCACGAGAAGAGGGCGTTTTTAAGATTAAGGGAATTTTAGTATTCTCATTGTCATTGAGTTTGTTTTTTTAAGATTAAATGAATTTTTAGCATTCTCATTGCTCGCTGACTTGTTTTAAGATTAAAGGGATTTTTAGTATTCTCATTGCTCGCTGAGTTTGTTTTTACTCGCATTTGTCTCATTAGAAGTTTCTGTGATACTTAAAAAAAATATACCCTACACAAAAATTTTACATATGACATATAAAAGTGGAATAAAATGTATTCTAGCTATGTTATCTAGCTGGTCATATTTAAAGAAGTAGATTAAACCATGAAATAAAGTCTACACAGACCGTCGGGGGGTCAGGTGAAGTGGGAGTTAGCTTGACTCTGCAAGCTACGGCTGTGGCGATTGTGTGGCGAGTGTGAACTATTACCATCCTCCGCCCCCCCCCCAAATAAATGTCAGGTACCCATTTGTTAAAATAGGGAGATCGACCGACCCGAGAAAAGACATCGGGGCCTGACCTCTGTAACTTATTGTTGAAAGTCGAACGCTCTTCAAATAAGCCAGACATCCCGTCCTACCAAATTTAATAATCATTTACCTGAAACTAGCACAGTGAATTAAATATTTGTGTCTGTTTATGCTGCATTCATTAGCAACCCGTTGCACATGTAATGAGTAATGAGTCATGTCGTGATGATGTGGTCGTTGGGGAACAAAATGGTCAAATCAGCAGATAATTACCTATCCCGAGCTGCTGTCTTTAACGTGTGTGTGTAAAGTCCATTTAAAGATGAGATAAAATCTCTTAGATCCTATAAACCACTAATGGGACGGTTTTTATGGTGCCCCTCTTTCATTCCTACCACAGTCGATAGCAATGCTATGGATAGCATCCAACGTAGATATAACAGAACTGTCGTCGACCTGAAATATCTCATTAATCTCACCGATCGAAACAGGATCTCAGTCGACAGTCGAGTAATCTTTTATCGTGCCACCATCCAATACAACTGTTGCTTTAAATGAATCATGTCCAATTTCTTTTTCTATAATCTGTCTTGATATTTTTCTAACGATATTCCATAATGATCATATTTAAAGCACGTATTACAAGATGACTTTCTTCTCGAATAAACTATCTATAAACTATTTATTTACACAGGTAAATAAACAATGATGGTGTTAGTTTACTAATATCAGCGTTCGAACATAGTGAATGTTGTCTGTTCTTCACTTCAGATCTTCTGCATATAGTAAACCTTTACCTGAGTCTGAACTGCCTGAAATATACATATATATATTATAAATGAAATAATTAAATAAGAGTTTAATGAGAGGCGACTCACAGTGTTGTTAGCAAATATCATAGGATTGTATAGTTAGCACAAAGATACGCTATCTAAAACATTTGATATAAACACAACCAAATCAAAGATGATTTACTTTACACACTTAGAACCCATGATAAGTCGCAGGAGGTTGTACCCGCCCATTAACGATAACAGGTCTTTGACTCAACTCAGAGATTAATAAACTGTGTCTGACGAGCGACTGTCCTAAAAAGTTTTTAGCGGGTTTTTTTTTTAGGAATTGGACTGCCACTAATTGGTCCAGTTTCAATGTATCAAAAAATTAAAATTTATTTAGCTTTATATGCTCTTTTAATTAAATCAGGCGAATGCACTGTTCAGACAATAATGACAATACTTGATTACAAGTCTGTCCTAAAAAGAAGAAAACAAAAATAATAATAGTATTTAAGTGTCCATGAAAGACGATAATAACAGTACTAGTACTATGAGATTACTAGCATTATGATCAGCCGAATGTTTAATCTCCTCAGCTTATGGCTTTTAACCCATCGCTCTATTCGGGGATCGAACACGGAACCTCTGTGTCTACAGTCGTTAACTCTAAATCTAGGCAAATTCAACCTACCTTCACATACTCTTGAGGTGATCTTGTTCTAACTGCACAGGTCATTCGCTTTTTTCCACCAGGAAGAAATCTTCTTGTCGCTGTTCAAAAATGACCGGTTTCAGATCGGACTTTGATCAACGGCCACTATCAGAATAGCGACTCCCTTGTTCCCGAAGTCTCTTGGCCGAGTTTTTGGCTGATGGATTTAAGATTTTTTTTCAGGATCAGAATTTCAACTTGGCGTGCCCGTATGGGTGGAAACCGGTCTTAGGCATATGTCATCTCACCAATCATCTAGGACCCCCACCCGCTCACCAACATAAATAAAACCCCACACAAATTCTCAGAATATAGATAGGTTCATCAATAGGATCCATCATGCATCAATATGGATTGCAGTAATGTATACAGATAGAAAGATCGTAAACCAGGTATGCGTAACATGTAAATATTTTTCGGGAAATTGTATTGGCGGTATTATATGCTGTTATTAGTAACTCAAGAGCAGACCCGATCATACGTTGCTATTAGGGATGCACAGGTGACCTTCTAATAAAGGGGTCTCTCTCGGAATTTTATTTTGCATACCTAAATGACTTTACAGTTATGGGGGTCTCTTGGGCCCCGCGTTAGCTTCCTGGGTTAAGTTTTGACATGTTATTTCATAGTGTCGTACATATAAATTTGCCTTTCAGCCCTAAATGGTGCCACCAAGTATAGCTTCCGCCAAAGACCCCAAGTGTAGCTTAGCCCAAGGCCCCCAAAGTATAGCTTTAGCCCAAGGCCCCCAAGTGTAGCTTCGCCTAAGGCCCCAAATGTAGCTTAGCCCAAGGCCCCCAAGTGTAGCTTCGCCTAGGGCCCCCAAATGTAGCTTAGCCCAAGGCCCCCAAGTGTAGCTTCGCATAGGGCCCCAAATGTAGCTTAGCCTAAGGCCCCCAAGTTTAGCTTAGCCTAAAGACCCAAGTGTAGCTTGTACCAAGGCCCCTGCTATAGCTTTGAGTCTAAGTCCCCTAAGTGTAGCTTAGCCTAATGCAACTTTGAATTGAGCCCCGAAAACAGTAAAAAAGCTCTTCGCATGCTAATTGATTGAGAACTAGCAATTGATGGATCTACGATTTAGACATGGTATATTAATAAAATGTAAAACCTTTAGTTTGAATTTTCTTACTATATTCAGGGATGTCAGAAAGTTTGGTCATTATCAAAACGGCGATCTTCCCCTGCAATGTACCGGCCTCCCAGGTCTGAACTGAACATGTCCAATAATCAGGTCAAGGCCGTGGTAAGGCTTGGGCGTATCGGTTTTGTTCATTGACGTCATATTGAAGAGCCTGTTGATTGAATTATCAGCTAGTGTTAATTTCATTACTTGAATACTTCTATTCTTTCCAAATTAAAACAAAACAAAATAGAAACAGTAACGTAAAAACAATAGTATAGTCTTTAGGTTCATGTTTTTTATTATGAATTTACTTTAAAAAGTCATTGATTTCTAATAAGTAAAGGATTAACTATGAAGGTATTATTCATTGGAGTTAGAGAACTATTTGATAACATTTACAAACCATTAAGAAAGAGAGGGAATGCTTACCTTTCTAAACTGGACATGATCAGTTATCTCGCTTAGGTCCAGCTCTTTTCACACATCGCTGTAAACAACAGCGGCGATCTGAGGTAGTCGCTGCCCAGTCTAAATGTCGGACAGGTCAGCACTGAAGCGGAGAATGGTGTCATAGACCTCGGTTGTCTTCTGGGTTGTTGTCGCTGGCGTCGATGATGAATACTTTGATGCTGACGAATGCGTCACAGCCTTCAATGGTTTAGAAACAGAGACATTCAATAACAGAGACATTTAATAACAGAGAAATTCAATAACAGAGACATTCAATAAATAGAGACATTCAATAACAGAGACATTCAATAACAGAGACATTCAATAAAAATCAGGGGATATCATCACTGACAAAAGCAAGCAAATGGGCAGGTATGGAACACTATCTAGAGTTGTACTCCAGTGAAAACTCTGTCACACAGAGTGCATTGGACGATATAGAAGACTTGGACCGTCCTGAAGGAGCTGGATGCTGAACCTACCATGGATGAACTCAGTAAAGCCATTGATGCCCTGAACAGTGGTAAATCGCCGGGTGAGGATGGCATCCTGCCTGGGAAATCATCAAATGCGGAAAACCTGCCTTATTAGAGCCACTCCAGCGAGCTCCTCTGCCTATGTTGGAAGGAAGGCAGAGTTCCGCAAGACATGCGCAACGCCAAGATAGTCACTCTGTACAAGAATAAGGGGATCGCAGTGACTGTAACAACTTTCAGGGGTATTTCATTGTTGAGCATTGTAGGCAAAGCCTTTGCACGCGTGGTTCTCAACTGTATTCAGGTTCTCAAACCGCGTGTACCCCGAATCACAATGCGGCTTCCGACAAGAAAGATCCACTGTCGACAGATATCTTCAGTGTCAGCTCCAGGAGAAGTGCAGAGAACAGCAGATGCCGCTGTACATCGCCTCATCGACTCCAACCAAGGCGTTTGACTTAGTAAGCAGAAGCGGCCTGTTCCTGCTACTGAAGAAGATCGGATGTCCACCAGTTACTCAACATCATAACCTCCTTTCTGATAATATGCAGGGAGTAGTCAGCTACGACGGGGACACTTCAGAACCCTTTACAATCAAAAGCGGAGTAAAACAAGGCTGTGTTCTAGCGCCTACACTATTCGGCATATTTTTCTCTATGATGCTGAATTCGCATTTAAAGACTCTGTACAGAAGGTGTCTACCGTTATACCAGAAGTGATGGGAAGCTGCCGAACATGGCCTCGCCTCCAAGAGCAAACCAAGATCCGCACTATCCTTATCAGGAGACATGCTGTTCGCTGATGACGCAGCCCTGACAGCACACACAGAGAACACTGCCAGCTCCTGATGGATCGCCTAGCTCAAGCATGCATAGAATTCGGACTGACCATCAGTATCAAGAAAACCAACATCATGGGTCATAGTGCATCCCAGCTCCACCTCAATCACCATCGACAATGGAAGTTCTGGAGGTCACCGACAAATTCACATACCCGGGCTCCACCATCACCAGCAGTCTGTCCCTGGATGACGAGAGATCGACAAGAGGCTTGCCAAAGTAACCAGTGTCATGGCCAGACTAAGCAAACGAGTATGGACTAACAAACATTTGACACTGAACACCAAGCTCAAGGTATACCAGGCATGTATTCTCAGCACTCTTTTTATATGGCAGCGAAACTCTGGACTACCTATACCAAACAGGAAAATCGACTCGAGAGCTTCCACCTCCGCTGTCTCCGTCGCATCCTTGGCATCAGATGGCAGGACAAAATCACCAACACTGCCGTGCTCAAACAAGCCAGCTCACTGAGCATGCATCTCCTTCTGTGCCAAAGGCGTCTACGCTATTACAATATGCATCGAATGCGTGATGGACGCATAACAAAGGACATCCTATATGGCGAGCTCGCCACCGGGCATCGCCCGCTGGTCGCCCGCAACTGCGATTCAAGGATGTCTGCAAACGCGACCTCAAACTGACCGGCATCAGCCTCGACAATTAAACAGCTCGCCGACGACCGGAGTGGGTGGCGTCAGGCTGTTCACAAAGGCATTCTTAATGGTGAACAAGTAAGGAACCGACAGCAGGAGACCAAAAGACAGAGAAGGAAGACCGTAAGACAGAAACAGGCCCTCGGTCCCCCACTCAGCTTCATTTGTGGCCACTGTGGAAGAGTCTGCCAGTCCAGGATCGGTCTGCTGAGTCACTCAAGAACCTGCTATCAAAAACGACTAGATGACTAACAGTGCGCTACCATCATCTTTTCGAGATGGACGGTTTGCCTACTAATACAATAAAAGTGACATTCAATAACAGACATTCAATAACAGAGGCATTCACAACAGAGACATTCAATAACAGAGACATTCAATAACAGAGACATTCAATAACAGAGACATTCAATAACAGAGACATTCAATAATAGTGACATTCAATAACAGAGACATTCAGAATAATGAGACATTCAATAACAAAGACATTCAATGTTAAGAGACATTCAATAACAGACATTCAATAACAGAGACATTCAATAACAGAGTATTCAATAAAAAAGTGACATTCAATAACAGAGACATTCAATAACAGAGACATTCAATAAAGATAATAGAACAGGGCTGGGTTCAACCAATAGGTTTAATACAACTATAGGCGTCAGGCCCTGTGGAAAAAATCGTCCCTCATTTATTTGTTTGTCTCATATTTGTGATATATTTTGTCAATTCGTTCCCAACATTTAGCCCGATTTTCGGTAACACAGTAACACACATCTATCCTTGGAAAATAGTCATATACTATTATTCCCACGGAGGTATCTACATGAAGCTTTTACTGATAATGCCACAAAAAATCCCTCGACTATCGACCAGGTCATCTCTTGTTCGAACATCGCTGAGGATTGTATCTCCCAATTTCCAATGACCATTGCACTATGGACCATGGCGCTTGGGATGAAAGAACAACACACAAAAACAGTTCCATCAGTGGTTTATATACAGGAAATGTAAGAGATTTCATCACATCACTTTACACACCTATGCATGGTATTTAAAGACCGGGGTATAAAACATTTGCATTATTTTAAACTACTTTAAAAACATTTTCTTATTTAGACTATCTCGACAGCTTTTCTTTAAAATAATATTTATATATTTATATATATATAGAGAGAGAGAAGAGAGAGAGAGTGGACATATGGCCGAGCGTTGTAGAGCTATTGAATGTCAGCCTATATGTCATGTTTTCTTTACTTGATGAAATAAAACCCTGGTGAAATCTGGTAAAGTTCACCCCCTCCCTCCAAGTCCAATAAATTTAGTTATGTTAGTAAACCTGGCTGAACGTTGTGCTGACCACACAATCCCTTCATGTCACACAGGAACAGATACACATTCACAATTCATCTGCCCCGATGGCCCATTAGGCTAAGGAAACTTTTTAATGATAGATATATCGAGTGGATTCAATGCACTGGTAATATTGACAATGTTGTATGTTGAATGAAAAATAATTATTACAGAATGGCAACTGTTAATACGATTTAAGCCCAATACTTTTCGAACTTAACAATTGATTAGAACAATGCTTTCAAACTTTTGAAGTCACGGCCCCTCTTGGAACGTCAATCAATATGTCGCGGCCCCCGCTTTTTTTTGGTTGAGACTGATTAAATTTATAATTTTAAACTTCTATATGCAAACATTTATTTTCAGCTTGAATACATGCTTTTTCTATCGTTAACAATGAAAGAGTGAAAGGATGCAACATATAAAATAAGATAAACTAGATTTTATTTTAAACATATATT
This sequence comes from Bulinus truncatus, assembly GCA_021962125.1. Taxonomy (NCBI): domain Eukaryota; kingdom Metazoa; phylum Mollusca; class Gastropoda; family Planorbidae; genus Bulinus; species Bulinus truncatus. Next base: position 3,539,845 of record JAGDYQ010000094.1, on the reverse strand, counting down.
AATACTATTTACATACAATACATTAGATTAATTATATTTTATGTGTCACATTTTCCGAAATTCCACGCCCCCCCCATCCGGACAGTCCACGGCCCCTAGGCCCACCACTTTGAGAAGCACTGGATTAGAACAACGCAAGGACTTACCATCAGCTGACCATTCTTGATCGATACCATACGCCTTGGTCTGAAAAAAATAATTTAAAAAGAATTAACTCTCTTCTCCTAAGGGTACACAAATACATAGGAAATAAATATATGTTTTTATAACCTTTCTACCTAAAGGAAACAACGTAATTTCTTTATCGCATTACATAATCCCAGTACAGACACAGGTGGCGTAGGAACGGTACTGTGGGGTGTGCGTCCAAGCAGAAAGAGGCGTCGAAAGAGAGATGTTAAATTTTTTTGCCTTCAGATTCGGAGAAGGGTGTCCAAAAATGTTACTGTAGAGGGCGCCAGTTTATCTACAGATCTATCGTCACTACTTAAATCATCAAAGTGATCGTTGAAGCTTTTTGTGATTGCTACTAGCCACTAGCGTAAATGGCGTACTGTGAGTACTGTAAAACACGACGCCCTAATCCCGTGAATGTGGAAAGTACAACGTACTAGTACAGCGAACGTCAGCCCTGGCTTGCGGCTTTTCCCTGGCTTACGGCCTTCGTGGCTTGCAGCATGAGCAGTTCTTGCCAGATAGCAAAAGTATTTGACCGTCTATGGTTATAGTGACCAAAAAAAAAAAGGACGCCCAAGAAGGACACGGTTGGGACAAAAAAATTAAGTTCCGTCCAGTGCAGGCTTTTTTTGCCCCCTTGTGACAATCACTGCGTAGTGATGCACGTGTCTTTCATTACGTGGTGAATTGATGTACACTGTAGCGCTTGTCAAGTTTAAATATTTAGAATCGATACATACAGACGAACAATAGCTTCATACTTCCGTAAAGGTGATGCACAGAAGAAGGTCAGAGAAATCCAACCCACAAGACTCTTCATCCTGCATGTAAAATATATTGCGATGTTCATAACGATAAATGTCGAAATTATTGATAGCTTCTAATTGGGTACATATTTAATTTTACTCACAAAGCTATGACTCTTCAGCTGACTATTACAAGTTAATCCATATATTAAAAGTCGTTATATGTTTGCATTTTTTATATGCTTTAGATCACATAAAACCATCAACAAGAGACTATACTAGCTTTCTTTTTATCCCAAGTTTAGCTAAGTGTGCAATAGCTATGGAGGAACCAATGGAGGTGACTAGACCTGCTCGGATTTGAACCCGGACACTATAGCAGTAAAGAAATGCGAGATTGAACTCTCAACCAAACGCTAATGAGTCAACAGGTTCAAACTTCATCTCTATACAAAAATAATAGAATTAAAGAGTTATTACTCTCGGCATAAATTCAGTTTAATCACTTCAAAAAAGAGGGTTAATAGTTATTCTTTGCCCTTAATTTTTTTTCGCTCACCTTGTATTAAGTATTTGAGATAATTGTTATGACTGTTGTGAGCCACTTTTGTTCAATGCGTGTAGTTTGAAAGCTTGAAAATTTAAAAAGAAATCCAGCAACAAGAGGATATAATCGATCTAAGAGTTTTAATTATATTTTGGTAATTAGCTTTTTTATCGAATAAATGTGAAAAAAAATGTGTACTATTTTCGCGTAAAAGAAATCAGTTTGAATTCTGCGGTGATTCTAAAGAGAACGAGCATCTAACTTGGGGCCCACTTGAGACAGTTCGGGGCCCCTTCTAAATGCACTCGTCAGCCAATCAAGTCGATTTATACAATATTGGGACTAGCGGAGGCTCTCAGTCATCCAAGCTTCCCGGACAGCCAATCTTGGGCCCTGACTATCTCCTTAACATATTGGGCCCCTAGTGAGCCCGTCTGCCCACCAATCAATCTCAAAGTTATTTTATAATATACTACTGTGCCCGTTGAGGGCCGTTGAATTGTGATCGGGTTGCACTCCCTTTCTTGCGAACGGACCCACAAAGAAATGGGACATACCAATGGGGAAAGTGGTTCTTAAGACGGGTAGTCTAGCTTGGAAAACTCAAGACTATTTCATAAACAAAAAGAAACAATTTTAACCTTTGGCTGGGCAAAAGCTGTTACCATTCAACTATCTCTTTACCAGAAATTTGTATAACAATTATACATTATGCAATAGGTGATAGTATATTCTTCGTGGGTCCTAATTTCGTGAGTCAAGATTAGTTGAGTCAGTCTTTCAAGTAATGTGTTGCAGTTCGATATGTACCTACACTATATATCAGTCGTGTTTATCTGCTGTAACCTAAACTGTTTATCTCGCCATTGAAGTCAGATAATTCTGCCACGTGCAATATAAATTCTTCAAACCATTTGTTTGTTTTGGTTTTGTTTATCAAATCGATGAGTCCAAGCTGTAGGTCGCTGAACTCACGAAACTACGAAGTTTTGATTTACTGTTGACCAATGAACAATTTTATTTAAATTAGAAGAAATGTAATTGTTTAATCCCACTTATTCGTTATTGGAATGCGTTTAATGAACTTTTTCATTTTTTCATTAAACAAGTTTACTATCTATACTAGAGCGTATTTGAAAGAATTGACTTGAGCAACATTGGAAAGGGGGTAGGGTGAGGATGTCGAAATTTTGCTTTTTCTAAACAATCAATAAAAATAATTATCACATTGTTTAACAGTGAGTAATTTTTATCAAATTAAACACAATGCACATATCAAATATAACACCAAACACAGAAAAACTTCATTAAAGCTAACTGTATTTTTATAATTTTATAAAAAATCTGTTTCAAAAAACTTCAATCTGTCGAATGATAATATTTATTTATGTATTTGAATAAACTATTTTCTTCTTTGTGTATAATGAGGGTTAGTTATTTTATTATTAACCTGATTTTTCTTTTTTATGACACATAATTTTCTAAAAACTTGCTGTGTGAGAGTGGAGTAAACAATGCTAAGTAATGTAATAGCCACACAAACCCGTAGAATAGCTTGGGATGTTGTAGCTATGTGAACTGTACTTCCTTCCAACCTCGGTGGCTTGTATAGAGGAAACTTTATTCTTGAGAAAGTCAAAATTGTAAACCAGTGGCGTAGTGAGCTTAACCGCACCCGAGGCACAACACCTTTAGCGCTCCCTCCCATTCGAAAACCGGGGCATGATGCCACCCTCAGCCCAATCTTTCGCTACGCCACTGTTGTAAACCCATTGTGGCTGTTGTTTTGTCTCGTAGAGAGTTGAGTTATCTTTTAAGACAAATCTTTAACTTTTGAATTATTTTTTTAATTATCTCTGGAGGAGGAAGGTGGGGAGGGGAGGGCAAAGGCGTTTTCATTATTTTCACATAAGTTTTATGGATCACGTGACACACAAGTAACAGTTGACTTGAAGAATTGTTTACTTGAGGCTAATGTAAAAAACCAACAAATATATATTTAATAAAAAAACCGCGCGTTGCAGCAGCCAACAGAAATTCTTACTGCTGGCTGTAATTTTTTCATTTAGAAAGTACCGCGGTCCTTAGGATGACCCTGTCTTACAACATAATTACATGTTGTATGAATACAATAAAGGTCTCTGTGAGCAAGGACTAGCTGGCACATAAAACCCCTGATGAACAAGTATTGAAAAAAATCAGCAACATGCAAGTCTTGAGAATAGGGCAAGTCAGTAAAGTATGCGGAAAGTATAATCTACTTACTATTGAACATTAATTTAATCTCGATTTGCAACCCATATGTATTTAGTTTTTAAAAAAATTTAATGAATGTAATTTATTTATTAACTCCGACCCAAAAAATTCTTCACGAACGCACTTCATAGTTCATCAAACCAGATTATCTGGAATAACTGGCATAGCTAGTTCATCAAGTCATATGAACTTTCGGAATAACTGGTATAGCTAGTTCATCAAGTCATATGAACTGGAATAACTGGCATCGCTAGAGATGAACTTATTTAATTTGACAAACTAGCATAAACACAAATACATATTATATTGAATTTTTATTTTATTTTATTTCTGCTTTATCAGAATTAATAATAATAAAAAATACACAAATTTCAATTCTGGTCCAGTAAGGCCATTTTGTTGGTGTGTTTAACTGTTGAAAAAAAACGGGAGAATAAAACAGTTAATAATTAAATTCATTTCAAACAATAATGAAGAAATGCAACACTTATACAAAATTGATATTTTTCAAATAGGATAAAAAAGAATTGTTATAAATTAAATATAACAAACAGTTACTGCAGAGTTTGACGAACTTTAAAGTTCTACTTACTTTAATTAAAAATTATAAGAAATTGTTATTGTTATAAAAGTCACTAACTCTATTAAATTAAACATTTTAATTTCGAAATCTTAATTTTCTTTATTAGTTACAATATTCGCATATGTCTAAAGACATATATTAAATAGGTCTAACAATCGCATATAAAATAATCCTCCCACTAAAATCAATTCATTTGTAATTAAAATAATTTAACCTCACAGAAAATGCTACGCGTTATTCCCCTAAAAACCCCTAAAATTTAATACATTTTTTGTTCACGTTTTAGGACTTAATTTTCTAATCATCTAAGACTAAATGTGAACAATTATCAATAAATTTTCACCTGTCGTTTCTTTGATATAGTTGTTAATTCTGCCTATCATTAATCCATAAAACAATTTTCTACTCTGACCGAAACTTATGCTAGCTTAAAATGTCTTGAAATAAATACCAACAAATGTTTACATCAAATACAAATATCAGCGTGCAACATACATACTATAATAATGTATTTGTCAGTATATGCTACAGGCCTACAAAGTTTTGGCCAAAATTTTTATGAGATTTGTGAAAAGTAATTATTTGGCAAAAACATGAACTAAGACTAAAGACAATCGTAAGAAATTGTTTAGATGTATCATATTTATTGATTTATTAATTGTATTTCATCGAATAATAAAGAAAGTATGTGACCATATTGTGATGAAATAAGAGTGCTTAACATTTAAGGTTTACCCAGACTAAACAAAAAAATTGTAGCTAAATATAAAACTGAGGTTTAGCAAAACTGAGGTTATAAACCTGGGGTTACACAAAATAAACAACGTTACTTTCTACAAAGTAATTGCCAACGTTAAGTTGAGTACATTAAATCCGATATTTACGTAGTGTGTGCACATTAAATCCCATATTCAATGTAGTATGAGTTTATAAAATCTCATATTTACTTATCAAATATGACCTTTACAATTTGCTGGTAAGGGGGTTTTAATAAAAAGTTAAAAGTTGAGACTGTTACGAGTGAATTATGTGCACTGGATTATAATTAAATTTTCAGATTAACTAGCCATTTATCCAAGCCGTTCATATATGTAAACTAGGCGACAATCAGTCTTTTGATGAATCCTCTTAAATCTGATACCAGGGGCCGCAGCAAGAAATTTAGCTTCGGCCCTGCAATATTAGAACTCGCTGCCATTAGCAAAGCTCCCCCCACCCGTTAAGATCTAGAAAAATGTGTAATCACACCGTAGTGGTGATAATGTCAGCATGTATGTATGTATGTATGTATGTATGTATGTATGTATGTATGTATGTATCTATCTATCTATCTATCTATCTATCTTATCTATCTATTCCCTGATTCATCATCTATCTTATTCTATCTATCTATCTATCTATCCCCTCCATTCGAAACCCATATAACATTATATCTAAAACTATTCCATTAGGCACATTGTGAGTAGCGCCCGCATGATGCCCCCTTGCACACCCCTCTCTACGCCACCTATCATTATATTATATTTTTTTTTATATTTAGACTTAAAGAGTCTAAAAATTAGAAAAAATAGCCGTAATATAACTGTAATTGCATTGCAAAATCTAAACTCAAACCCTGCACCGCATCAGTTGAGATACCAACGTAAATGACCCCGGGGACTGGTTGTCAACATCTGGGATCCTGTTTTGTTTGGCACCTAAAAACCATCATCAGTAACTCATAGCACAAGAGGAGTTAATACATCCCACTTACTTTCGGGAGTTTCGTTTCTTTACGGACATGCGCTGTGATAAACGACCGGATGTTATTTTATTTCATTTCGAAGCAAAGCTAAAAATACTGAGTGCTTTTTGACCTACGATTCAACGTTTCATTCATTATACCGTTGCCATTTTAAAAGTAAGTATTCAATTGTATTTATTTTTTTATATATCGATAAAAGAACATAATTAGATATATATTCCAAATTATTACTATTTTTTATATTATATTATAATTTTAAACATTAATTCTGTGGTGGGCATAAAAACGTCCCACCATGCTTGTAGTGCATTACTACAAAAACACATAATGACACATGGCTTTTTTCTCTTTATTCTTTAACTTACATTTTTTTAATAATTATTCGAAGAGTAACACATATATTTTTTAATCATTACTATCTGTCAAAATATATATGCAATTATTTACGTGAAATATTTCATATTTTTATTTCTAAAAGTGAAAATAATAACATTAGTCTTACTCTTAGAACCTCATGTTAGTCATATGAGAATAGGACTAGTAAATTATTATATGCCCAATATAATTACTTGATTGCTAGTCTTACATTGTTAGATATAATAATTAATTCATTCCCTATTGTTTCTTTATTTTTATTTTTATTTATTTTTTTTTGTATTTTCTCAGTCTCAACGACAACATCATGAACCGACCACAAAGACCACTGACAGCAGGAAATATAAAGTCGTCTATTTGAGAACTATGAAGATGATATGGTATATGATATACTCTCAGACCATGAATCTGTAGTAGACTCCAATAACAAAGAGTCTGACATTAGTGCCATAAATGAAAAGATCCCATTTCTTTCTTTATCGGCTACAGAAAATGAAGACGGGTCAGATTGATATTCAACTTACTGCGCAGATTGATATTCAACCTACTGCGCAGGCAGAGAGTACTGAAATTTATGGATCTGTCTAAAACTGCTACTAAATCTGCCAGGTACATTTTATCTCAATGTGGTCCAGCTGAGCACATTTTATGGTTAAATAATTCTGCTCCATATTACATGTAATGCCAATGCCTAAATGATGGATTAAAATTGTTTATTGGTTTTCAAACAAACCTGTATGCACAACCTGAGAATAAAAGACATACACCAACTAATGCTGATGAAATACGCACCTTCATTGGGACAAGTAATTTTGCAAGCATCAATTTGCTTCCTAGTTATAGGGACGACATGAGCTCCCTACATTATTTACAGAACAGTTTTATCAGCAAGCTGATGACAGTCGGTTGTCTTGGATTGGGTCTAAAACTGCTTCATTGAATCAGCCAGGTACATTTTCTGCTCAATGTGGTCCAGCTGTGCGCATTTTACAGATGAATATTTTTACTCCATATGACATGTAATGTCAGTTCATAACTGATGATATCATCAATTTGATTGTTTTTCAAACAAACCTGTATGCGCAACCGGAGAATAAAAGACATACACCAACTAATGCAGATGGAATACACACCTTCATTGGGATAATTAATTTTTCATACATCAATTTCCTTCCTAGTTATAGGGATTACTGGATCCGTCTATGTTATTTACAAAACAGTTTTATCAGCAAGCTGATGACAGTTGATCGTTTTAGATGACTTGTCTCACAGCCTCAACGACAATTCTCTCTTACCTCAGAGAAACAGACAAGACCCTTATAAGCTGTACAAATTCCAACTAATCTGTTAACAAAATTACTTTTAAAATACTTAAAGTGCAGTGTGCTGAGGGTTTCATTTCTAACACAGTTGTACACATTGCTACACCCTATGCTTCGCTCCTTCTGAGCCAGTAAGCACTACAAATTCCAAGGTTTCTCTGAAATTTCACTGGTGCCATTCAAAACACCTACCCGAAAGAATCAGTAGAAGACATTGTGCTGTCTGCAGCACGTAAATCAGAAGTTTGAACAACTTGGGACCGCTCTGCCTCAGAAAGAGAAAGTGTTTCAGAGACTATCACAGATTATGTAGTAGTTGCATGGTGGGACTAAATATGTCCCACCTTAGAAATGTTTACAAAGACATTATTTTTTATTTTTTTTTACTTTTTTTGCCATATTATGTTATTATATGTCAAGAACTATTACTAGAACCTGTTTTTATATTGATTTGAAAAAATAAAAATTCCTGTGCAACTAGAGCTTTTTTTTTCATGAATTTTCTGTGCTTCAAAGAGTTAATCAAACTAAAAAAATCTTAAGTGAATGTTGAAATGGAAGGGTTTAAAAAATAAAGACTATAATTGTGAATTTTTTTTTTTTTCATTTCTTTCAGGTATTTTCATCTGTAGTTTTATTTGGACTTTTTCATGGTTTAGTTTTCCTACCTGTAATCTTGAGTCTGATTGGTTCTAAGCCTTATCAACAACTGGAAGAGATTCCTAAAGTGTCATCCCAAGTTTATACTAATAATGCTTGTGATACATCATTACATTGTGATGACAATGTAACAGAGAGTAATTGTATTGAAATGAATGAAACACATACTAACAATAGCAATTAGTAAGCAGTAGTTGCAAAAATACTTTTATCCTATAATTGAAAGATTCATCTAACATAATCAGGAGATTTGCTGATTGAAGTAATTAGTCATAACCCTCCACAATAAAATAACATGAATATAACATACATATGCTAATTCTAAAACCGTATTGGCAATACAGTTTTAAGATGACATATTCTTACTAAAACCATATCAGTGACAGGTGGAAGAAATGTAAATGTTAAAAATAACAAACTCACACACAGACAAACTCACACACAGACATATAAACGTCATTTTCAGATTGCAAAAACATTTTTATTAGCAATAGATCTTACAAAAAAAGAAGAATAAAAAAAAATTCTTTTCTGTACATATGAAATACATGAAATATGTAACAACTGTCGACATGTGAAATAGTGTCATTAGCTTCTTTTCCAATCTGGATGACCAAAGTGTAATTATCCACTGTTTTACACAAAATCTGCTACAAAGAAATGGCACACCTAAAATACAAACCTTACCCCCCCCCCCCCCCCCCCCACTTCCCTGATGAGTAAGTTTAACTCCTATAATGTTAGCATATGGATATGTATGTTGGCTTTGCACTTCGTGTGTTACTTCATTTTGATGACCACATAAACTAATAATCATTTACCCATTCATAGGAAAAAAAAGTATAATAAATTTATTCTGTGGTAGCTTCTGTCATTTATAAGAACCACAAGCAGAAGTTGTAAAAGAGAAAGAGACATAGTGATTAGGATACAAAACTTTAGAAGAATGAGATTCTAATTGTGCAGAATGTCAGATATACTACATATAATATCTGTTGCACTCATATCTTTGTATCTGTTGCAGTGGGAGTTTGTTGTTTTTGTATTCTTTTCACTTATGGGATACTGTTTTCATAGAAATATGGCATCGCTGATACTATTTTGGCACTAACCATATATTTATATTTGTTTGTCTAACTTTCCATTCTAAAATGCATCCAATACTGCAAATGTTCATTTGAAGTTCATTGTAATTTAATACTCAGCCTTACTAGAATAAATCCATTTAATTTTTACTTTTATTATTATTAAGTTTTGTATGTTACTAGTACTAAATGGGATTTGTTTTGGATGAAGAAAAATGTGGTTTTGATTGTATTTCAATGCAATTTCAAACATTGGTAATTTGAATAATGAATTTGAAATTAAATTTGATGTTGGTTGATGGACAAAATATCAACTTCACTCATGAAGTTTTCAACACAATTTTTACCTTACATCTTTTTACTTTGATATTCCACTATTTATTTATGATCATGTGTTGTATTTTAATAATACCAATTTAGTTGGTTCATTTACTGTACACTTTTGATGATTAAAAATACATTATTTTGTTTAGCTTTAGATCTTTTATTTATTAAACCTTTTGACAAATGTCTTGGAATAAGAAAATCTTGAGATGTTCTCTTTGTTATTTCAAATTAAATTTTATTACTTTCAGTATAGTCCATTTTTAAATATCTGTTCTAATTCGTTTCATTATAAGGTATTAATATCAACATTCATTTAATAAGTAAAATTGTACTATTTACTGTTGTAAGAAAAATTAAAAATAATTTTTTTCTACTAAATTTATGGAATATTTCAAAGAATTTGATTTTAAAATCCTTGTTTTTTAAAGAAATAAATTAAAGATAATATTTTATACTTTTGAATAATCATAGAAACATCAAATATAACTTTTTTTTTTGTCTTCTAATCAAAGCAAAAAAAATTTACAATTTTTAAAGTCAAATAAAATTGAACCGTAATTTTATAGTAAAATTGCATACTTAAATGTTCATTAAAATTAGACAAAAGGAACAAAAAAACTGGAAAGAAAACAAGAAATATTTCTCACTATCTTATTTTTATTTGCCAGAGCTGGATCAGTTGAATGGGGTTGGGCAGGCTAATAAAACAAATCATTTAATTTCATACAGAGAAAAATCTGAATGAACACAAACATAATCTATATATTAAGTACAACCGTATTGTTAATAGTACGACCAGTTTAAAGAGGGAATGGGTTAAAGTATATTCAACATTTAAGTTAGATTCATTGCAAAATTATAAAGAAAAAAAAAAGACATGCAACCATCTTATTAAGTAAGCTATCACAAAACACATAAAAGATAACTAATTCACTTAGTTCATAAAACCTTTTTATTTACATCAAATTTCATTGTAACTAAATATCTAATAGAAATTCTCAGGCCCAAAAGCGCCAAAGAATATATATATATATTTTAATTTAATATCATTAACGCTCATTTATTTCATATGCACACATATGAAGAGAACCTTTCTAAAGAAATGTTTTATTAAGTTATTATGGAGTTTCACTTATCTCTATTTCTATATTATTTACAATCATTTTCACTGAGATGAATCTTTTTGTTACTGCTAAACAGAAATAATTTTTTTTTTAAAGAAAAATAAAATACAAACAACTTTTGAATTAACCAAAATCTAGCAAATAACTGAATGTTAGCAATCTTATAAAAAAAAATAATTAAAAATAATATTGTAAATGGCCAAGTTCTAAAAGCTTGTTTATTATATTTATTGAGATGACATAAAGTAAAAATAATATTAAAGAAAAATTTTAATTGTTTAAACTTGCAGCTGAATAAAAGACACGATGCAAGTCAATATTTCTGAATAGAGTTTTTTTCTGATTATGAAGTATTAAATTCCACTGATAAAAATAAGATAACATTGGCTTAAAACTTAGTCCATATCAATGATTTTCAACAATGTTGTGAAACGTTTTTTTTTTTTTTTACAAATAATGTGCAAAAATTAGAAAATTGAGCTTCAGAAAATATTAAAGTAACAGTCAATAATTTCCATTATATTTTTTCTATAAAATGTCATTTAGTAACTTTACTTCCTCCGCTAATATTTTCATAAAGAAACTTTGATAAATACTTTTGAAAAAAAAAACGATTTGAGAAAAAATTTCTTTTTTATAACTGAAAACAAATTTTTTTTTTTTATAATTAAAAAAGAATATTTTTTTAATAAAATTATTCATATAAATTCCTTTCTTAAAATCTATATTTAAATACCACATTTTCTTTAGATAAACTATTAATTGACATGCAACTACATAGGCTTTTTGATATTTACTTAATAATCCCTACTGTTATTATTCAGTACTTGACAGAAGTATATTACTATCTATGGATAGCTTTGCACTATTTATATAAAAAAAGTATAAGATATCTTTTCTAAAAAATAGCACCTTTAATAAAGAAGAGTCGCAAAATAAAAAGGAAAAATATTCTGTATTAAATTAATACCCGATGGAAGTTAATACAAATAACGATTGAAGATATTTATGATTTGTATTCAGACTTAAAAAGGTTTTAAAAGAAAAGGATGGTAATAACATTTAACTGATTAATGTTTATTGTGTCTTTAAAATGTTTAAAAAAAAAGTCAAATGTCGAAAATGAAGAGAAATTATAGCAAAAGTACTTTTTTTTATCAATAAGTAGGCTGAATAAAAAAAACTACTATAAGCAGCTAATAAAAATTAAAGAACCTTTAATAAATAATGTACTTATTTTTCCTATTTAAAATCTATATTATGTGCTGTAGAGAATAAAAATCTGAATAAAAACTGTTTATAATGAAAACATGTCTTTAAAATGTATAATTAAGAAGATACATATTTTATAAACCTTTCATCAATTTACCACAGCATTTTACTTCCCAGCATATTCAGTGAAGAACACTTCAGTCAAATTTTACTTCAAATTAAATGTATTTCTCAATTTTTTTTATCGAATATTTTCTAGTCCTATCTGTGACAAATAACACTAATTCAGTAAACAATTATTTTCAATCAAAGTTTTAAAAAAAAAGAAGTCAAGCATTTGAAAAATTTAAAGCTCTGAAAAAAAATAGACACATAAAAATAGGATAAAATAAGGACAGAAAAAAAGAGGCCATTTCAAAAAACTATTTCACAATACACATTGCAACACTATCAAATTGCCAACATGATAAAAATTTATATTGCAATTACCTCTTGAGATCATGCTACGGTTATGTACACATTTAAAATATTAATTTGTATTACTCATTAAACAATTTTAAAATACTATATGTTGACATTATCTTTTTTTTTTTTTTTTTTTGTTTCCTTGCAAACATATGTAACACCAAAATATGATGCTCCCTCAGTGCTAGTCTTTGATGAGATCAATCAATTTTGAAAAATACTTCACCCTGTTGTTTAAAAATGATCACTTTCAAAAATAATTTGACACAATTCATACAATGTTAATAAAATAAACCTAAGAAAAAAAAATATTTTTATTAATTTCTTTTATTATTAAAATATTGTAGTCACATTTAACACAAGACAAACTTCGTGTTTAAATAATTGCATGAGGTATAAATTATTTTCAGCTATTGTTTCTCAGAAATTTCTGTTAACCATATCAAGAAAAATGAAATGATTTAAAGGGATTTATAGCTAATCAAATATGGGTAATCAATGACAAGAATAAAACACTACATGAAACCCAGGACAAGAAGACACATTTCTTAGTAACAGATTTTTTAAATAACAGAAACAAAATGATGATGATATGTATATATTTAGAGATTTCTTTCTTCTTTTAAATTTTGGAACTTATATGTAGCAAATACATTTGCTGCAAAAAAGTTTCAGAAAACTACAACAACTAAGTGTTGTATATATCTAAATGGTTATGTAAGGTAGTTTTTATCAAGTAATATTTTTCAAATTCTGATTATGTCATGGATAAAGTAAAATAATGAATAAATGAAAAATGAACAATTTATTTGCATTCCTTTTTTTGGACAAAGCTATAATAATAGGTCACAAATACTTGTTTGAAGATCAAGGTAGAAAGTTAGAAACAAAATGGACAATTCTAAAAAGAATTTATAATCAAGTTATGTAAGTTTAACTGAATATCCATTTTATTGTAATGATAAATACTATTCTAAGAATACAATAATTCATAGTATAAAATTCATAATATCATGGCAATAATTTTGCTCTTTATTTTAATATCATAAATTTGTAATCATTGTTTGCACAGAAAACAATAAAATATATCTTACCAATCTCTCAATAATTATATATATTTTTTAAATATACAGAAATGCACAAGGAGATGTCATATTGACTATTATGTTAAAATTATTGCTATTACACATGGTAACACAGTAATTTTTCATGGTTTTCAATATGAAAATTACCTCCATGTCATAATAAATTAATTCACTTGAGCAGTTATCTTGTTAAAAAGAATGAAAATTCTTGGTCATTCTTTAATAAGAATGTTTAACAAGAAATTTTCTGTAAACAAAAAGAGTAAAGTCTTCTAATAAATAATTTCACTGCTACCTTTGTGAATAATTTCTTCAATCATTGCACAAGTGAATTTAATCAAGACTTATTACATCTCAAGTAACATCATTATTTATTTAACTGAAAAAAAAACACCTTTTTTAAACCTTTAAACCTATAGTGATATTTATTGTAATAAGTTTCAGCTTTAACTTCTAGCTTTATTTTTTTTTTAAATAACATATTTATGTCTTAAGAGTTGTTACAAAACATCATTGATGTATTACATTTCATATAAATAATATTGATGACTAGATTTGATACATAGTTCCAAATCTGGACATTTTAATAGTAAGAGGCTTCCAGTTTTATTAAATTGAGGTCAGTCATTAAAAATATCCACTGTATTAATGTATAGAATTATATAATGTCAGTAAGTTGAAAAAAAAAAATGGAACAACATGCAATTTGATTTCGTTGTATGATCATTTGTTAGTAAATAAAAACTGCATTGCTCCAAAGCAAAAAAAAAAAAATTACTGATAATCTGTTCATAAGATGTTAAAATAGATTCCTCTAACTATTTCTTTTCTAAATTTTATTAAGGTAAGAACTGACTACAAAAATCACAGTTTCTAAAAATCTTCATAATTTTGCAATCATATATTGCTGTCTTGAAAAAAATGAATATCACTTTATGCAAATTGAGAATAGCTAATGTGACCCTTTTATAAAAATGTATATAAAAAAATCTGCAGATAAAAGTAAAAGTTGACTATTTAATTTGTAAAAGATACCATTCAAAGCTGCTATAAGTTAATAATAATTTGACTTTATTTCCTCATAATAGTATGCAGCCTTTTAATGAGAAAAAAAATCCTCCAGAATACTGATCTAGCAGTTAATCATAATTTACAAATAACATTTTACTATTGCAATTAGTTTTACAAAAATAACATCACAAAATTATTACATCACACAATTATTTCATGGTAAATGTATTAATACTAACAGAACAATATTTACAAATCTTGCTAGTTAAAGAATGAATACAAATAATTAAAAAGCATAGAACATTTACTTGAATATCACAGAAAAGCTGTGTATTTAGTCCACTATTACAGAGAAAGGATTCCTTCCAGTCTTAGCTTCAAACTGAACCCAATCAGCATTTGATGTTCAAGTAGCTCCACTTGGCATGAAACTCAAAGAGATAAATAAATGAGTAAAGATCTGTCTTGCGGGTTGATTACTTCAAGTTTTATATTGCTGTCAGTATTTTAAACAGTGTCCGCCTCACCATCTGAAGTCCTGCTTACCCAGACGTTGTCTTGTGATGTGTATAACCTGTTTTCTGATTTGCGGCCTAATTATCACCCAGAAGTTGCTTCATTATGTGTACAGTTTGTTTCTGGATTAGCAGCCTGCACTCTGATCACAGACTGCTCACTCTCAGCACTGCTGTGGCTCTCCACCTCTTCCTCCACATGAAAATGAAACTTATCTTCCTCTTCTGTCTTATTACTACAGAAACTTGAGGATGGTGAAATAGGAATTGATGCATGATACCAGTCTCGGTTGTCTTCTAAAGTGTCTAGAATATCTTGAGCATCAGGGTAGACAAGATCAGCCCATGTTTCCCACAAAGGATGAACAATATAGTCAATAAATCCAACCTTTGAAAAATATTAAACAAAAAATTATGTATATTGCTGTAATTATTTCAAAACATACAATTACTTGGCAATAAAATGGTGAATGAAATGTTTTTAATATACAGAATAATGAAAGGAAAGATAACTCCTATAGAACAGCATAGTAGACTTTTTATCTAAACTTGGTATGAAACAATATGAGTTAATAAAATAAATGTTAATTATTTTATTGAAATATAACTACTGCATTAAGTGTTTATTTCTTTAGACAAAACAATTTGAAAGAAGCAAACAAATATTTAACTTGCAATATAGGCTTACCTGCGTTTTTTCAATAGTTGCTGTATGTCTGTCACACATTGGGCTTATGTCCAGACCTAACTGCCTTTCTTGATCTCCCTGTTTGAAGAACTCTGCCATAACACGATCAACCCATGTTTTATAAATTTCTAATGGTTTTGTTGGATTACTTAAATCAGCGCAGTGGACCATGTTCTGAAGGACCTGTTCGACATTTACAGTAAAACCATTATATCATTTGATTATATTTTTCAAAATTATGTTTTTTACACTAAATGTAATTATAAAAAATAAAAAAAAATTCACTATAACTGTTTACCACTTAGTTTTTTATTACCTGTATTCTATCTTGATAATTGTCTAACAACAAAACCCCAGATCCTGCAACCTTTTTAGTTTCTACCATGGTTTTCAAATCTGCTAGCAATGTCATATGTTTTGACATATCTGTTGCTAAAACCTATGTTATTTAGGGGATAAGAACATAAATAAATCCATAGTCAACCATGAAAGTTTGAACTATAGATGATGACGTTTTTCAAAAATGCACACATTCAAACACTAACCTATAAATCAATTATCATAACAAAACCAAAAAATGAAGTATATCATTATTACCATGTCTATAACCATTTTTCTAAAAGACTGTCTTTGTTTCTTGGTAAGTTTATCGAGAATATCACAGTTGTCCTCTTGTAACAGTTTAAATGCAATGGCCAAATGATGATTTTCTAGGACAGACTCATCATTGTACATCAACGCCAACTCAGAACCTGCACAACACATCAAAATCAGCTGATTACATACAATATTACTTTAAAAAAAAAAAAGAGAATTAGAATGTATATTTCAATTTTAACATAATTTTTATGAATTAAAAGGAAAAACAAGCAAAAAATAACAAGAAAAAAATTCATTAATAGTTAAAGACAATATTACTATTTACTGAGCAGGGTACATCAGTTTACAAGAAAGACTTATTAACCAATAATTCAAAGAACTAAAAAAAAATTGAAAATTTAAAAAAAAATTATCTTTTACATAGGGGAAGGCTAACTAAAATGTATCAAACTTATATTTTAGGCAAAAATAAAAAGACAAACAAACAAACAACAGCTTTACTACAGTCTTTTCTTTTCAGATTCTCATTCTGCATTTATACCTAAAAAATAGGCATTAGGTAGTGGTAAAACAAAAAAGATGTGTACTTGTATTGATAAGATATTGGTTCGTGAGTCCTGGGTGATCCACATCATGAATTGTACAAGCAAATATGGCTGCTAATATCTCCAAATCTGTGAACACATTCTGAAACCAAAAAAAAAAAGATAGCCTAATTAGTTTGTAAGCTTTGCATTATTGAAGATTTTGAATATATAATTCAAATAAAAAACAAAAAAAAGCGGGCTAAGTAGAGAAAAATGAAAGAGGTAAAACAGAGAAGAGAGTCTTGAATTCAAGTGGAAAAAAAAAAGGGATGCAACAATGAACTCTGACCTCCAGAGCAGTTGCTGAAAGTAAAACATGTGTTGACTGCGTGACGTCAGCCGCATGAATAGCGTTGTGGTAGGGTGTATCTGGGTGGTAGTGGTCTTCAACATGCATCATGTAAGTCACAAGTGTATGGGGAGCAATGCCGAATGTTTTCAAGAGTTCTCGTTCCTGGGAACAAAAAAAAAATAGACGAAATGTAACAGCCATACTATTTATCTATGGCGATAGTTCTCAAACTTTTACGCTTCGCAACCCACTTTTAGACCGATTTTGGTTTCGCGACACACCATGAAAAACTTCGATTTCCCACCTTAAATTCGCCCGCGACCCACACATTGTAATTTATGGTGCCATTTATAAAACGAGTAAAAATTGGACTACGCAAAAGAGAAAAATATGACTAAATCTAACAATTTAGGGGCACGTGATGTCTGATGCCAGCATATTCTATATCCAGGAGGCGTATCCTAACTTGTTTAAGTGGCGACCGACGACTCAAAATGTGTCGGCATTCTATGGTAAAAAAAACAAGCAATTAAGCCTGTTCCATTCTGGACACAGGACGTGTTAGCGCATTTTCGTGTTATGTATCAGTACGTTTGTTAGCTTTCAGTAAATATTTGTAAATTTTGGAAATGTTTATAAATTCAATTGTGTAATGCATATATCTGTAAAAAAAATATTATAAAGACGTTTCTTTATATTTGAAAAAAAATTATTTTCTCTTAAATCTAACTACAAGTGGTTTGTGGTTATTGAAATAGGACTCATAATTGAAAACATTCGAAGTTATAGTCATTTAATCGTCATTTAATCGTCCGAAAACTCCGTCAATTGTTGCATAGCTCTGATACTTTAAATTAAACAATTTCATTTGATGAGTTTCTTAATAAATCTTGGTAAAACTACGTGCTGCAGTATTTCGCACCAAATGAACGGGCTATTGAACGTACAAGGTGTAGAATGGGGCCATATATATAATATATAAGCCCCTTCAGAGCCCTGAAGCCCGGCCCTCAGAGGTCCTATCGCGAAATGAACTTTTGATGTACACATGGCAGGCCAAGACCTACAAAATGATATATACATCATGGGTCTAGAACTTATGGTTGCTGAGATATAGGGCGCTCCATTATTAATATAGCTTATATAGTAAAAAACGGTACTTTATAAGCCTCCTTTTACGGCCCTCAGAGGTCAGATCGCGAAATGGAAAAAAGTCATTTCTTGGCAGGCCAAGACCTACAAAATGATATATACATCATGGGTCTAGGACTTACGGTTGTTGAGATCTAGGGTGATGACAGACAGACAGACAGACAAAAACGGGGACAATAGAGCATTTTTTTTCGAAAATGCTCTAAAAATACTAAAGTTTTGAAAAGTGCCGCTCTTGGCTGGTGGTAAAATAAGTCCAGTCTGATGGTGGGCGGGGGCGTTCCCCCCCCCCTTTCACTTCCCTATTTACGCCGCTATCTATGTCGTATTTATTTCAAACAATAGTTCTAATAATACTATAATGACAAAACGACAGTTTTAATTTAAAAATTCAGTCCCTTCCCCCGAAATAAACAACAAACATCGCAAGTGACATAACATATAGTAGATAATAAATACTGTTTTCATAACATATAGTAGATAATAAATACTGTTTTCATAACATATAGTAGATAATAAATACTGTTTTCATAACATATAGTAGATAATAAACACTGTTTTCATAACATATAGTAGATGATAAACACTGTTTTCATAACATATAGTAGATGATAAACACTGTTTTCATAACATATAGTAGATGATAAACACTGTTTTCATAACATATAGTAGATAATAAACACTGTTTTCATAACATATAGTAGATAATAAACACTGTTTTCATAACATATAGTAGATAATAGATACTGTTTTCATAACATATAGTAGATAATAAATACTGTTTTCTGTAGGTAGTTTCTTTGAACTTTAATGATGACAATGTGGGACTCGACCAAAAACAGGGCTCGGTGAATTTGAGCGAACCATTCATGGGCGGGGACGAGGGCCGCAATTGTTGCCTAAGTACCGTACAGCAACGCTACCCATCGCGAGATTTATTTACCCTGTCAGGATCTTCAAGCCTGAGGGGGGTCCCGTAGAAGTCGAAATTTTTTTTATTCATTTATTTCGCTTTGGAATTGGGGGGAGCTCAGGGGCCCCAGTTGTCTTATGCTGCACACATAAATGATCAATTTCCAGGGCTCCTTCTCTATGCAAAGGTTACATTGACCCCCCCTCCCCAATATGCACAAGTTTGAGGAGGTTACATTGTTACCACCACTTTAAAGACTACCACTGTCCCAGCTAAATATAAGCAAATCACATCCCCCAGTAAATTAAAACGACGTACTTTTCTCTATTTTTCCATGAACATTTTATTTTTTTAAAAATATTGCATATGAACGAACTCATAGTTAAAAGGTAGCTGTTTAGTAGTGATTGAAATAGTGTCGCTTTTTAACAATGGTTGATAATTGCAGGAGATAAAAGTTGAAATTTGATAGGAGAACTTGTATGCCTTCTTTCCCTTAGTTTCTACAGCCCACGTAGGGCTCTGGCCTCCAGTACCCTTCTCTCTACAGATCATGTAGGGCTGAGGATTGCAGTACCCTCCTCTCTACAGCCCATGTAGGGCTGAGGACTGCAGTACCCTCCTCTCTACAGCCCACGTAGGGCTGAGAATTGCAGTACCACTCCTCTCTAAAGCCCTTGATGTGGGGCTCTACCCTGCCTAAATACTCTCCTCTTTTCCTGCACTCTCTCACTCTCAGGGCTTTAAGGTCTTTCTCCACCGTATCGACCCATCGGCTTCACGGTCCACCACTCGGACATGTCTAGAAGTCAGAATACCGAGTATAGATCTTTGATTTATTTTATCATTCATTGCTCTATTTTATTTTTAGATAAACATTCATGTAAAAATGGAACTAGAAAACAATAATCGTAGCTCTGATATAAATCTGAAATATCAAACAAAGAGGTGTTTATTTTGTGCATGTAGGCTGCTCATCACACTAAAGCTGACACACAGACACACAGACACACACAGAGTAAACTGACCTGAAATATTGTGTATGTAACACAGGTCAGAGGTCGGTTGTTAGAGAACTCGTTCAATTTAAATATATCAACTCCCCATTTGTCGATATCATTTATTATCTGAAAATAAATCAGCATAATTATTATATCATGCTTATAAACATGTTTCTTTCATATCATTAGATGACTTACAGGAATGGCCATTCATGCCAGTCATGATAATGACTTCAGAATACCATTCATGCCAATCATGATAATGACTTCAGAATACCATTCATACCAGTCATGATAATGACTTCAGAATACCATTCATGTCAATTACCAGAAGACTAAAAGACATATTATGGCTGTAAATCATTAGAAGTATGCAGACTTGATGGTAAATAGATTTACATAACTATCTATCAATTTGAAAGTGAATTCATGTTATCTATCAGTCATCTATCAAACTGATTGAGGATATATTGGGTCCGAAAATAGCTAAAATATACCCTTCTTTCTAACCATTATAACGTTATCTATCCAATTTTAGCCCCACCTTCTTTCCCCAAATCATATAACACGCCCCCCCACCCACTCACCAGTCGATAAAAATGTTCCTATTACCGAAATAGGTAACAAGTAATATCAGAAATAGGTTACAAGCAATATCAGAAATAGGTTACAAGCAATATCAGAAATAGGTAACAAGTAATATCAGAAATAGGTAATAAGCAATATCAGAAATAGGTTACAAGCAATATCAGAAATAGGTTACAAGCAATATCAGAAATAGGTAACAAGTAATATCAGAAATAGGTTACAAGCAATATCAGAAATAGGTAACAAGTAATATCAGAAATAGGTTACAAGCAATATCAGAAATAGGTTACAAGTAATATCAGAAATAGGTTACAAGCAATATCAGAAATAGGTAACAAGTAATATCAGAAATAGGTAATAAGCAATATCAGAAATAGGTTACAAGCAATATCAGAAATAGGTTACAAGCAATATCAGAAATAGGTTACAAGCAATATCAGAAATAGGTTACAAGCAATATCAGAAATAGGTTACAAGCAATGTCAGAAATAGGTAATAAGCAATATCAGAAATAGGTTACAAGCAATATCAGAAATAGGTTACAAGCAATATCAGAAATAGGTTACAAGCAATATCAGAAATAGGTTACAAGCAATATCAGATTTGGGGGGGGGGGCATACATATTAAAAACACGATAATAAGATAAATGCATAACTGATATTGGTATGAAACATTTGTTACACTATAAATATAATATCTATCAACTTGATAGTGGACATGTATATTATCTATCATCTTGATAGTGGACATGCATATTATCTATCAACTTTCAAGTACAATGCTACCTATCAAGTCTGTGACTTTGTAAATACACAGAGAACAAAAAAAAAACACCCCCCATACCAGCAGACGTTAACTGCCTAAGGCTTGCGAGGAAATCTATATTCCGATCCTGAAGAGGTTGAAGCCACTACTATTATTGTTGCTCGGCTAGGGATTATTTTTTTCACCCGCTGTAATATCTTATGTAAAAGAGTGAATTGATCCTCTTACAGAGTTTTTGATAGGCTGGAGATTAATACTCCAACCCTTCTTTTAGTCCCTACTTGTGAGATAGTTAAGCATATGTATACCGAGCACGAGAAGAATCTTTTACCCCCCCTTTTATTTTAATAATTATATCAATAGCAATACTTCGTCTCTAGGAAAGGACAACTCACCCACTTATAAAAAATATTAGAGAGAGTAGTGTTACATGAACACATTTATTTCTGTCCTTGGTAACCTACCAGACGAAGTCAAGGTTACAAAGTACACAATGTAAATTAAAAAAAAAATTAATAACAACAGAATTTGTTTCTACTATCATCCACCTAATTATAAATATGGTGACGCAAAAAC
Source organism: Bulinus truncatus (assembly GCA_021962125.1). Taxonomy (NCBI): domain Eukaryota; kingdom Metazoa; phylum Mollusca; class Gastropoda; family Planorbidae; genus Bulinus; species Bulinus truncatus. The sequence continues at coordinate 3,517,448 of JAGDYQ010000094.1, read as the reverse complement.
TACTAAGCGTGAAATCAACCCATTGAATAAGAAAAAAAAATTCGCATTTTCGCTTTTTAAAAATTCAAATTACATTTTTTTTTGTAAATTTCTGTTATGCGATGTAAGATAAGGGATGTATGTTTACTATCAAACTGCGCATCACCGGTGTTTGTTTTTAATCAAGTTTATGAAAATACATTCAATTTGATATTTTTTTTTTGTTTTTACTTTTATATATAAATGGGGAAGGCACATAGCGTAACTACAGTTTTGTTAAAATTAATTTACAATTAAAACATCGTCCGTGCTTTATGGTCTTAGATGGCTATAACTGTGGCTCTTTGACCTGCATTTGGCTCTTCGTTGAGTTTTGTAAAAAAAAAGAACCATTAAGTTTTCCTTTAAATTCCTTAAGTACATCGGGGCAGAATCAGTGATTTTAAAGCCACTAGGGAGCGACCGATATTACTTTTTTACCGATACCGATATTTTCCCCCGGCATTTTTGCCGATGCCGATATTTTGCCTATTAATGAAAAGGGTGTCTTGCAGATGAAGAAGATTAGAAGAACAAAAAAGATTTGAAAAGACAGACCGGAAGACCAGAGAGTCGAGAAACACAAACCATGCCTGCACAAATTCAGAAATATGCATGTTTATTGTTCAAATTAAACTTATAACAAACAATTTGTTGTTTTTACTTTTTCACTTGTACTGAAACAGAAAAGTAAGATAAAGTTGTAAATAATTAATGTCAAACTAAAAAAAAAGTAAAAATGTATTAAATGTTAATTGTAACTTCACTAACTTGTGAAAATTGTGATGAAATTAAAATAATTTTTTTTTCGTTAATCTTTGCGTAATTTTTACTGAATTTACTTGTAGCAGATTTTTTAAAAAGTTTGAAAAATTAACAACACTTAATTATATCAGTAAATCACTTCACTCAGGTGAACAGTTAACTGGAAGTCTGTAAGTAGACTATAACTCTGTAAACCAAAATCAGTTTAGAGTTACTAGATTTGTGAAAAAAAAAATAACAATGTATCGGCAGCCAAGAAACGGCCGGTCCTATAGTTAACCCTTAAATTGCCAATATCCCGGTCCGAATATCGGTCGCTCCCTACAGGAAATCGGCCGATCCGATATTTAACCGATAGTGCCAATATCGGTCCGATACCAATACCGATCCGATTATCGGTCGCTCCCTAGTTAGAACTACAACCTGCCGCAATAACTTCCCCCCACTAAAATCAGGCACCTATATAAAGTTGGCTGGACTTGGGACTTGTCAGGACTTGACTAAAGTCAAGGATACTTCATTGTGGATTGAACCTGAGACCTCTCCCCCCTATCCAAAATGGAGCTCTCCGTTGACCTCTCCATAGTGCAGCTCTCCATTTACATCCCCTTGGTGCAACTCACCGTTGAGTTATGTGCTGCTCCCAAACTGAAACCATTCTTCTCTAACATTTTATTACTTCCACTAGATATTGATACAAAGACTATGGTGCACCTCTTAAATGTGTTTTTTTTTTAAATTTTATTTCACTATCTGAAAAAAAAACCCAGAAAAGGCCTCTAATGGACCCAGTGGCGCCGAGAGCCAACACGGGCCCCAGGACAGGAGATCATTGCGGGTCCCATAATAAACAAAAAGTCGTGAAAAAATTGACATGGTCGGGGCGGCCGGTCCCCCTTACAGATATAAGCCCCCCTGGTAATGACCCCCACTGCCCCCCCTCTCGGCGTGCCCCTGAATGGACCCCATGTCACATAAGGTCACCCTTGGTCTATACGAGGCCCACACTTAGTCTATACGAGGCCCACTCTTGGTCTATACGAGGCCCACTCTTGGTCTATACGAGGCCCACACTTGGTCTATACGAGGCCCACACTTAGTCTATACGAGGCCCACTCTTGGTCTATACGAGGCCCACTCTTGGTCTATACGAGGCCCACACTTGGTCTATACGAGGCCCACACTTGGTCTATACGAGGCCCACACTTGGTCTATACGAGGCCCACTCTTTATCTCCTTTATGCACAATTGCACATTCTACTAGTTATGTTCTACGATTGGAAAAAGTCAGCTGTTTTATTTTGTCTTTCTAAATCTCCACAATGACTCAAGATCGTTTAATGAATGAACCACACATTTTTTTTAAAACCTTTATCAGACCAGTCAGGCCGAGCCAATGAAACGACAAATAAACAAACAGTGATAACTAAATGAACGTCACTTACTTTAGAAAGTTCATCTTTATGTGGCGTCTCCACGCCGTGGGTGGGTACAATGCCTGTAAAACTATTGGCGTGTTTCAATTTTCTCAAGCCAGATATCTGGCACATGGGCCTGGTCTTGTCCACACTTTTAGCCTTGACCCCATGGTCAGCATGATCGACTTTGAGTGTCGGTATGTCAAGCTCTTGTTGTTTATCTGAGGACAGACGCATGCACATAGTGACAGACACATAGACACATACACATTGGCTAATTACGCTAATCAAGCAGCAGCAAAAAAATTTAGTATGCACAAATTTGGACTATTAACATCAGGGGCGGTCAGGGGCGTAACTAGGCGCGGTCAGTGGCGTAACTAGGCGCGGTCAGTGGCGTAACTAGGCGCGGTCAGTGGCGTAACTAGGCGCGGTCAGTGGCGTAACTAGGCGCGGTCAGTGGCGTAACTAGGCGCGGTCAGTGGCGTAACTAGGCGCGGTCAGTGGCGTAACTAGTCGTGGTCGGGGCGTAACTAGGCGCGGCGTGGTACTTAGTTTACCGCCAACCAGGGGAGATATTTTCACCACTTTATTACTTTTTGAAATGGGGGGCGGCGTTTTCAAACTTTGCCCTGGGCGGCATTATTGCTAGTTACACCAATAGATATATAGACTATGGTTACACCAATAGATATATAGACTATGGTTACACCAATAGATATATAGACTATGGTTACACCAATAGATATATAGACTGTGGTTACACCAATAGATATATAGACTGTGGTTACACCAATAGATATATAGACTATGGTTACACCAATAGATATATAGACTATGGTTACACCAATAGATATATAGACTATGGTTACACCAATAGATATATAGACTATGGTTTTACCAATAGATATATAGACTATGGTTACACCAATAGATATATAGACTATGGTTACACCAATAGACCTATGGTTACTATGGTTACACCAATAGATATATAGACTATGGTTACACCAATAGATATATAGACTATGGTTACACCAATAGATATATAGACTATGGTTACACCAATAGATATATAGACTATGGTTACACCAATAGATATATAGACTATGGTTACACCAATAGATATATAGACTATGGTTTACACCATATTAGATATATAGACTATGGTTACACTAATAGATATATAGACTATGGTTACACCAATAGATATATAGACTATGGTTACACCAATAGATATATAGACTATGGTTACACCAATTTATGTTAGATATATAGACTATGGTTACACCAATAGATATATAGACTATGGTTACACCAATAGATATATAGACTATGGTTACACCAATAGATATATAGACTATGGTTACACCAATAGATATATAGACTATGGTTACACCAATAGATATATAGACTATGGTTACACCAATAGATATATAGACTATGGTTACACCAATAGATATATAGACCATGGTTACACCAATGATTTACCATTCAATCAATGTAAACAATGACGCCATCTATATAGATTGCCAATCCTATAAGGCTATTTAAGGTCAAATCAATAAATAATATCATTTTACTGAAAAAAAAAAAAAAACAAAAACAAAAAAAAAAAAACTTTAAAAATAAAATAAAAAAAAACAGTAACGATAATTTTAGTTTATTTCAATGAACTGTTATGTCAAAAGTACATGCAAGGAAACAAACATTTCCTTGGATTCAAAATGTAAAACATGAATATGTCTAATGATATTCAGACATGAGACATAATGTTTGTAGTTTAGGAACCGTTCACATATTATATAACGCCGATAAGAGGGAGGGGGGTGGATGCAAATTTGTTAATTTTGTTATATTGTTATATCATACAAGTGTTACATAATGTTATATGAGGGGGAGGGTAAGGAAATTTGACATTTATGCGTTATATAATATGTGAACGACCCCTTACTGTATAACACTGCATTCTTCCCAACGAATATTGTTATCCTATTGCACAATTCATTTCCTTTACAATAAAAGTGTTAAAAATATTTCTTCTTGTTTTCAAATCTTCCAGCTTGGCTGAAATTATCTGTGTCAGTGACCACTTTTTGATTATCTTAACCCAATAAACGTTTTGACAGTTAGCGAGTTGCATTGCCGGGGTGATACAATTCAATAATGAACAACGGTTTCATTTCTGTGTTTATTGATTACATTCCAGGACAACAGCCTGTTCCCTTTAAGCCTCGCTTGAACTGAGCCCAGCTTATGTTTTTTATCAATTATAACATTCATTAAACAGGCGCGGAACTCTTTTGTGTCAGCAGCCGAAGACTACACAATAGAATGGTTCTCAGAGTTTAGAATTTCTGAAGAAATTTCTCAGTTTTTTTTGTTATATACATGACTGAACATGTTTTAAAGAGAAATAATAGCGACATGACAGAACTGGTCAATTGATGAAATTTCCACGCTTGCTTTGTCCTTTATATTGTTTCGAGTATTTTTTTTTAGAATGTAATTAAATAATAACATTATGTCGTTAGTGAGAGTAAATAAAGAAAACATTAGACAGACGTAAATTGGTTTCTGTTACACAAAGAGGTTGGGAGACGGCCGGTCGTTCGGCAACGCGCTCGACTGTCGACCTGAAGGCACCTGGTTCGATATCCGGTTAGGACCAAGGTAACTTTCAGGTCTTGGCTCAAGTTCCATTCGTGTCTCCCGTCGTGCCTCCATGTCCATTGCACTATCGGCTATGGTGGGGATGAAAGAAGGGCTCCATAAAACCGTCCCGTGAGTGGTTGATGGGATGTAAGAGATTGAAACTCATCCTTGCAGGGACGTCACACAAACACAAAGAGGTCAAGAAACATGAATACTGTTGATTTTTTTTAAGATTTCTGAATAATGTTTGATCTACCGTTACTCGATATTTTATAGTGCACTATTTTATTTTTAAACCAATTATAAAAATCATTGTTTGCTTATTATTTATGTTTTTAAATTATCTTGAATGGCAACCTTTATATCAAGGCTTTAAACAGAGCACACATGGTAAAATAGACACAGATTTTCTCCCCTTTCTTCTATGCGATCGCTATTATTTAAAGTGAAGCACTTTGAAGAGCCAACGGACTTGAAAATTTGATCATTCAGTGAGGAAACCTTAAGTTCATGATTAAACTAAAGCGGTCCCAGCTAGCTACAGGCAGTGTTAACAGATCACATGAAATGTATTTTTTTTTACCAGCATTTATGTTCTTTTCAAAAGTACCATTCTATGACACCACTGAGCCTAAATGTATTTAAAAGACCATGTACCATAATTTCATCTCTTTTTTTTTTTTTAATCTCCAATGTCCTCATAAACAGTGGCGGACTTTGTCTTAAAATATGGACCGCCAGCAGTCCAACAGGGACGCGCTAAATAATGCTACAATCTGATTTTGTTTACCAACAAAAAACAAAAACAAACTAGTAGGTGCTTATAAAGTTAACGGTTTCTTATTCAATTCATTTTTACTTCTTGTAAAGAAAGGATGCTGTTCAACCCCACCCCCTCCCCCTCCCCTCCTTGTGTACACATGTACGCATAAATGACAGGAGTTTGTTTTGTTTTTTGAAAAAGGAAAGTCTTGAACTTTTTGTTTTGGTAATTTTATTGCTTTGTTTGTTTTTTTTTCTTTCTCCTTAAAAAAAGAAAAGATTTAAATCATTTCTGTTGTTTTGTCTGTAAAACATTCCTGACAACAAGCATGAAATGGTATTTCCATTTCAACTGGTCAAATCACAAGACAGGCGAAATTAAAAACTTTTTTTGTTTTTGAAACTCAGGCACAGGATGGTAATAATACAAGTTAGATAAGAGCTAACACAGGATGGTAATAATAAAAGCTAGATAAGAGCTATTACAGTAGAATTGGTAATAATAAAAGCTAGATAAGAGCTAATACAGGATGGTTATAATACAAGCTAGATTAAAGGCTAATACAGGATGGCAATAATAAAAGCTAAATGGAGAGCTAATACAGGATGGTAATTAATAAAAGCTAGATAAGAGCTAATACAGGATGGTAATAATAAAAGCTAGATAAGAGCTAACACAGGATGGTAATAATAAAAGCTAGATAAGAGCTAATACAGGATGGCAATAATAAAAGCTAGATAAGAGCTAATACAGGATGGTATTGGCAAAAGCTAGATAAGAGCTAAGACAGGATGGTAATAATAAAAGCTAGATAGAGCTAATACAGGATGGTAATAATAAAAGCTAGATAAGGGCTAATGGTATTCTGGCCAGATTTCAAATGTTACAGATGTTTGTAAAAAAAAAAAAGCCCACTTAAAAAAAAATATGCCAAAAAGAAAAGCTGACGCACAAAGAAAAATAGCCCAAACTTTCATCTCAATGGCCAGTTAACTAAGCCAGGGCTGTACAAATCGTTTACCGATCTCCAAGAGCTAAGGGTCACCACTTGGAGGTGGCTTGAGGAGCCCGGGCCAGATTACGGGAGAAAAACCCACTACTAAGTTCTGGCCGTCCACGTTAATCTACTGACCAACATATTATCGCAAAAGAAGGTGACGTTAGTAAAAACATACTTCATTCTTGTATTAAGCGGTACTATGGTATTGTGTAGTACTATGGTATTATGGAGTACTATATGTATTAGGCAGTACTATATTGATAATCATGTAAGTACTATAGCATTAAACAGTACTATAGTATTATGGAGTTTTACAGTATTCAGCGGAAGTATTGCTAATGGTATTATGGAGTACTATAGTATTAATCATGTAACTCTATGGTATTATGGAGTACTATAGTATTCAGCGGTACTATGGCCATTGCACGATCTCCTAAGTCGATGCTGGGAATCAGGGCTATATCCCCCAAGACCTGAGGGATGCCAAGAATTATCACACTGTACAGGAACAAAGGGGACCGGAGCGACTGTAATAACTACCGGGGCATCTCCCTCTCCACTCCGGCATCATGGGCAATGACCGGCTTTCGTACGTCGTCACTCTAAACCGCCTGCAGGCCCTCGCCTCCCGAGTTTACCCAGAGTCTCAGTGTGGCTTCCAGGCTGGCCGATCAACAGTGGACATGATTTTCTCCCTACGTCAACTTCAAGAGAAGTGTCAGGAACAGCAGGTGCCACTCTACATCGCGTTTCGTCGACTTCTCACGAAGGCGTTTGATCTAGTAAGTCGAATTGGACTCTTCAGCTTACTGCAACAGATTGGCTGCCCCCACTCCTGCTTGAAGTGGTCATGTCCTTCCATGACAACATACGCTTAGCACGGTTTGCTACAACGGCACAATCTCCGAGGCCTTCCCAGTCAGCAGCGGGTAAAACAGGGCTGCGTCCTTGCGCCTACACTCTTCGACATTTTCTTTTCCAGTGCACCTCCAATACGCCTTCAAGAGGATTGCAGCGAGGGTGTTTACATCCATACAAGGTCCGATGGCAAGCTCTATAACATAGGCCGCCTCTCCGTGCAAAAGACCAAAGTCCACAAAGGTCCTAAATTCGCGAGCTGCTCTTTGCTGATGACGCAGCCTTGACATCACACACTGAAGACGGACTGCAGCAGCTTGTCACCCGCCTCTCCCATGCATGCAAGGAGTTTGGACTGACTATCAGCCTGAAAAAGACAGATGTCATGGCACAGGGTACAGATACACCCCCAAGCATTGACATCGATGGGCACACCCTAGAGGTCGTCGAGAACTTCACTTACCTCGGGTCCACCATCTCCGGCTCGCTATCCATAGACCCCGGAGATCGATTGCAGAATCGCTAGGGCAGCCACAGTCATGGCGAGACTAAAGCAACGTGTGTGGGAAAACCCCAGCCTCACCGAAAATACCAGATTGCGCGTCTACCAGGCCTGCATACTTAGTACCCTCCTCTATGGATGCGAGACGTGGACCACTTACGCGAGGCACGAAAGAAAGCTAAACAATTTCCACATGAGGTGCCTGCGACGTATACTGCAGATAAAGTGGCAAGACAAGATCCCCAACACTGGGGTGCTAGAGAGGGCCAACATGAGCAGCTTGTTTGCAGTTCTCAGCGGGAGACGCCTCAGATGGCTCGGTCATGTCAAAAGAATGGACGCAGTCCGCATCCCGAAAGACCTACTCTATGGCGAGTTAGTTACCGGCCAGAGGAAAACAGGGCGACCTAAAATGCGCTACAAAGACACTTGCAAAAAGGATATGAAAGAGTGCTCCATTAACCCCAACTCCTGGGAGAGCCAAGCAGCCGACCGCCACTCATGGAGGCTCGCTGTCCGGCAGGGTTCATTGCGCGCAGAGGCTGAGCGACAGGATAATGCTGCCCTGAAAAGAACAAGACGGAAGCGGAAAAAAGAACAGCTACAACAACAACTACAACAACCAACTATCTTCAAGTGTGACAAGTGCGGCAGGGATTGCCACTACCGAGTCGGACTGCACAGCCATTCCCGGCGGTGTTTTGTAGACTCATCTTAGCTACACCATCGTCTCTCGAGACGGACGGATGCCGACGACGACGAGCATTATGGAGTACTATAGTATTAAGCAGTACTATAGTATTAAGCATGGCAGATTACTTTTGAAATTCAATCATTTTAAATCATTCAAAAAGGGGAAAAAACGATCACAAACTTAAGCCTGGAATTCTAACAATTTCAAACGGATTTAGTTCGTATTCTGTAGTATCACGGCACTGAGCACACCTATCGCCGCCCCCCTCCGGCAATAAATAAAGTGCTGCCCAGGGGCGGACCGTGCCCCCTCCTCAATTTACGCACATGGCACTACCGATGTTAATCACCCCCCACCCATGTGAGCAATATCCCACTCTACCAGCGCTTGGTGTAAAAACATAATAAAGGCACAACCAGACCCCCACAGCCTAACTACCGATGATTTTTTTTTTTTTTAAAGCTCCCATAAGCCCCTAAAAGGCTCATCAGGAGACATGAAAATCCTGGAATTCATCCATTACATCTATTTCTGTAACTGCTCGGCATAAGGAGATTGTGTGGTTCCCTTACAATAGCTCAGCTACCTATGTACGACCCCTGCTCCCCCCCACCGCTTATGCTATCCTTTCCCCCCCCCCAGCCTCAACCCCAAAGTCAGGTATCCATTTAAAAGCTGGGTGGACTTAAGGAAATTCACCGGAGACCTATCAGGCGCTCTACACCGCTTTTGACCACTACTGATGATTTAACTGTTGAATGATGCCCGCCACCAACACAAGTACACTAGTCGCTGCGGTCCAGTTAACTAGTTCTACACAGTCCAGTACACTAGTCGTACGGTCCAGTTAACTAGATCATTGTAGTTCAGCCACTAAGTCGTTGTCCCAGTGAGGTCTAACTTTAGTCTTGCGCAGTCCAGTTAACTAGTCACTTTGATCCAGATATACTAGTCGCGTGGTCTGGTTAACATAATCGCTTAAGTCCAGTTAACTAGTCGTTGCAGTCCAGTTAGCTAGTCGATGCAGTCCAGTACACTTGTCGTGCGGTCCAGATAACTGGTCAACGCAGTCCGAGGTACCTAGTCGACGCAGTCCAGTATACTGACTCGCGCAGTCAGTTAACTCGTCGCTTGATCCGATCTTACTTGGTCGCCCAGTCCTGGTAACTAGTCGCGCGATTTGAGTATATCTTTAGTCGCTGCGGTCCGGTTAACTTCGAAGTCATGCAGTCATTATATTGGTCGCGCGGATCCAGTTGCAACGTGGTTGCGCAGTCCGGTTAACTGGTCGCGCGGGGGACTTCTTGAATACAGCAGTCAAGCACCAAATTACATTCAGATTATTATTAATCACAGTCAGTCAACACTGCAAAACGATGACAATATTATAAATTGTAACGTACTGAATGAATCTATAATTAGTAAATATTATTATCATCAAGATCCCAAATAATCCAAACATAATATTATAGATTCAAATGTATCACAACGTCAATTGACACACATTATCTATCAGAGCAAATTCAAGTCGTCATCCGGCCGGATGAAATGGCCGTATTCGGCCCTAAGTTTGGCGAGCCCTGTCCTAGAGGACTGCTGAATCCAGTTTGAGATTCACTGATTTAACCAAAGATGTCTTCGTAGTAGAACCGGAAATGGGTAAAAGATAAGCAAATAGGTAAAAGATAGCGGAGACTCTAATCTCTGTTAAATATAGATACATCTCCAGTGGATGTAAGGGGACTAAGTCACTGTGCGAGTTATGGAGCTAAGTGGTCTAAATCACGAGGAAATTACTGCGATGTCTTATAAATGATGAAATACTGTATCTATAGATATTAACTTGCATCTTCAACTAGTGAAATCGATCAAGTATAATTTACATATAACAGTTTGACAGTAACTTACCTAAATAGGTGCTACAAATGTATTCAGCTATTTGATTTCCCGATTTACTTGACTCTGCGAAATGACTTAGTTCTCTGTTTAACATTCTTTTAAACTATAAATAATCGAAACAAATATAAAATATTTTCAAAGCTTTACAAATGATATTTATAAATAAAACTGCGGACATAACAAATAAAGAAAAATATTAAAACTTTATGATGAAGCTAATCAAACGGATGAGATATTTAATTAAAATTCAATAAAATGAATAAGCAGAAAACACATAAAAGGTATATTTTTTTGATATATTTTCTTTAAAACGTTAATTGTGTTGATTCGGGACAGAAGGGCGTAGAGTGTTGCCCGGTCTAGCTCTTAGAGAAAAATTGAGTTGATGTTAGTATAGCTATATTGTGAAGTCTGTTTTTTTTATTTACTAACATTAAAAATCCAGTGCTCTCATTCAAGATTACCATATCCATGCTGTCAATGTCACATGTCCAAATTCAAATATTAGTTTTTTTTCCTATTTTTTTATGTGTAAATTTTTCAGTTAAGTCTCTGGTCGAAATACCACACCTACCACACCAGTACCACAGGTCACTGCACCCACTCACCTACCACACCAGTACCACAGGTCACTGCACCCACTCACCTACCACACCAGTACCACAGGTCACTGCACTCACTCACCTACCACACCAGTACAATGTAGGTCCAAAAAACTTACCCAAGTCCCACTTGAATGGAAAATGTCCAATTTACCTGGTTTGATGTTTAACCACTGCTCTGGTAACTACTTTTTAAGGTATTGTTTATGTAACCGATGATTGTAATATTTTGGTTGTAATGTTCCTGGATTATATAATGTTCCTAATTCTTGGGTTTCATTATCTTAACGGTTTCCCATCCTTACAGATGTTCTGTACCACCAAGACTTACCATGCTAGATGCCATATCACTAACAGACCGATGCGTCTGTACTGTTTTCTAGCTGTTCCATGAACCAGTCCAATTCTTCTAACGTATCAATGCAGCCAGTTTCATGTAGCCGTCATCTGGACAGTCCAACATAACTTCATTATTAGTTTGTACATAGATACTACCCGTATAGCGAAGCCGAACATATGACTTTAGGTCTCTAGTTTTATTTATTTATTTTTACATTTTTTTAAATTTGTGATTAGTTAAACTAATTAGTGGACATTTTTTTCTCTGAAGTTAAATCTCATTAACAAAAGTAAAATAAGCTAGGCTAGTAAAGTCACATGACATGATTTGAGAACAGTTAGTCACATGACATGATTTAAGACAGTAATTCACATGACATGATTTAAAAAGACAAAAAGTGGGATTCACTTGATTTAGGACATTATATTGCTAAGTATATGACCTTTGCAGAGTACAGTGGCGTAGTGAAGCTTAACTCGCGCCAGGGGGAAGACTACCTTTTTAGCGGCTCCACCCCATTCGAAAACTGTATTATATTATATGTAAACTTTACCAATTGGCGCCCCTTTGTGAGCAGCGCCGGGGGCATGTTGACCCCCATTGCCCCCCTCCCCTCACTACGCCATAACTGGAGTTAGTTTCATCTATCGGAAAAAAATCTGACGCCACAAATAAAGTGCTTTCACTGGGTATACATTTAAACTGACCCGATACCCTGGATTGATTAGGAGACAACTGCTGTATCCCCATGATGCTGTGGAGACATGGTGAAACTGGTTCAACGGGCCATGGACGTGGCGGTCTGATGGTCCTCGTCTAGTTCTTGAGTAGAAAAAAACAAAAACACAGTTCAACACTAGCTTTCAGACAACATTAGCAGTTCAACTTTAAGTTTTTCAAACAACAACCCAGTTCAACACAAGCTTTTTCAAACAACAACCCAGTTCATTTCCAGCTTTCAAACACTACTCAGTTCAACACAAGCTTTCCGACAACAACCCAGTTCAACACAAGCTTTTCAAACAACATCGCGGTTCAACACAAACTTTCAAACAACAACCCAGTTCAATTTAAGCTTTCAAACAACAGCCCAGTTCAACATAAGCTTTTCAAACAACAACCCAGTTCAACACAGCTTTCAAACAACAACCCAGTTCAACACAGCTTTTCAAACAACAACTCAGTTCAACACAAGCTTTAAAGCAAAGCGCAGTTCAACACAAGCTTTAAGACAACATCCCAGTTCAAACACAAGCTCTTCAATCAACAATCCAGTTAAACACAAGCTTTCAAACAACAACCCAGTTCAACACAAGCTTTAAAACAAAAACCCAGTTCAACACAAGCTTTTAAGACAACATCCCAGTTCAACTTACAAGCTTTAAAACAACAACCCAGTTCAACACAAGCTTTAAAACAACAACCCAGCTCAACTTTAAGCTTTTAAGACAACATCCCAGTTCAACATAAGCTTTAAAACAAGAACCCAGTTCAACCCAAGCTTTAAGATAACATCCCAAATTAGCACAAGCTTTCAAACAATAGCCCAGTTCAACACAAGCTTTACGACCAACAACCCAGTTCAACACAAGCTTTAAAACAAAACCCAGTTCAGCACAAGCTTTAAGACAACATCCCAGTTCAACACAAGCTTTAAAACAAAAACGCAGTTCAACACAGCTTTACGACAACATCCCAGTTCAACACAAGCTTTTAAAACAAAAAAATCCAGTTCAACCACAAGCTTTTAGACAACATCCCAGTTCAACTAAACTTTAAAACAAAAACCCAGTTCAACACAAGCTTTAAGACAACAACCCAGTTCAATTTAAGCTTTAAAACAACAACCCAGTTCAACACACGCTTTAAGACAACAACCCAGCTCAACACAAGCTTTAAAACAACAGCCCAGCTCACTCAAGTTTTCAAACAACAACCCAGTTCAACACAAGCTTTAAAACAACAACCCAGTTCAACTCTCACAAGCTGTAAGACCAACAACCCAGTTCAACACAAGCCTTCGAACAAAAAAACCACAAAAAAGTCAGACATACTGATCTTCATATGAAAAACTGTTCTTAAGGTTTTTTTAGGGCTCCCAGGCATAGACTATGAGATAGATTTGGGGGGCCCCAGAGAAAAGTGACTGTCGGTGCCCCATATTAACCAATTTGATAAGAGTTTAAATAATCAAGGGACAATTAGGCAGTGGGGACCATCGACAATCACCTAGTTTGCCTACCCCATCAGAAAGCCCCCCCCCTTATGCTTAGAATCTCTTCAGTTCAATTCATATGTTTATTGATATACGATAAGAAGTTCCCTATAATCTCACAACTGTCAAATAATTTCAACCTGTGACCAAAAAATTACGAGTTCTAATTTTTCTCTTCATTGTGACTGGCTAAAAAGAAATGTGCACGGGGGGGGGGGAAGGGTAGGGGGGGAGGGTCCTAGCGTTGATAGAACACTGACAGGGACACAACAATCTGTCCTCACCTCTCTTTATTAGGGACGTTAGTTAAACTGATATAGTTGGCCGGGACATAACACTGACAGGAACACAACAATCTGTCCTCACCTCTCTTTATTAGGGACGTTAGTTAAACTGATATAGTTGGCCCGGACATAACACTGACAGGGACACAACAATCTGTCCCTCACCTCTCTTTATTAGGGACGTTAGTTAAACTGATATAGTTGTGTTCGGACATAACACTGACAGGGACACAACAATCTGTCCTCACCTCTCTTTATTAGGGACGTTAGTTAAACTGATATAGTTGGCCCGGACATAACACTGACAGGGACACAACAATCTGTCCTCACCTCTCTTTATTAGGGACGTTAGTTAAACTGATATAGTTGGCCCGGACATAACACTGACAGGGACACAACAATCTGTCCTCACCTCTCTTTATTAGGAACGTTAGTTAAACTGATATAGTTGGCCGGGACATAACACTGACAGGGACACAACAATCTGTCCTCACCTCTCTTTATTAGGGACGTTAGTTAAACTGATATAGTTGGCCCGGACATAACACTGACAGGGACACAACAATCTGTCCTCACCTCTCTTTATTAGGGACGTTAGTTAAACTGATATAGTTGGCCCGGACATAACACTGACAGGGACACAACAATCTGTCCTCACCTCTCTTTATTAGGGACGTTAGTTAAACTGATATAGTTGGCCCGGACATAACACTGACAGGGACACAACAATCTGTCCTCACCTCTCTTTATTAGGGACGTTAGTTAAACTGATATAGTTGGCCCGGACATAACACTGACAGGGACACAACAATCTGTCCTCACCTCTCTTTATTAGGGACGTTAGTTAAACTGATATAGTTGGCCGGGACATAACACTGACAGGGACACAACAATCTGTCCTCACCTCTCTTTATTAGGGACGTTAGTTAAACTGATATAGTTGGCCCGGACATAACACTGACAGGGACACAACAATCTGTCCTCACCTCTCTTTATTAGGGACGTTAGTTAAACTGATATAGTTGGCCCGGACATAACACTGACAGGGACACAACAATCTGTCCTCACCTCTCTTTATTAGGGACGTTAGTTAAACTGATATAGTTGGCCCGGACATAACACTGACAGGAACACAACAATCTGTCCTCACCTCTCTTTATTAGGGACGTTAGTTAAACTGATATAGTTGGCCCGGACATAACACTGACAGGGACACAACAATCTGTCCTCACCTCTCTTTATTAGGGACGTTAGTTAAACTGATATAGTTGGCCGGGACATAACACTGACGGGGACACAACAATCTGTCCTCACCTCTCTTTATTAGGGACGTTAGTTAAACTGATATAGTTGGCCCGGACATAACACTGACAGGGACACAACAATCTGTCCTCACACTCTGCTATTAGGGACGTTAGTTAAGCTGATATAGTTGGCCCGGACACCTAACACTGACAGGGACACAACAATCTGTCCTCACCTCTCTTTATTAGGGACGTTAGTTAAACTGATATAGTTGGCCCGGACATAACACTGACAGGGACACAACAATCTGTCCTCACCTCCTCTTTATTAGGGACGTTAGTTAAACTGATATAGTTGGCCCGGACATAACACTGACAGGGACCCAACAATCTGTCCTCACCTCTCTTTATTAGGGACGTTAGTTAAACTGATATAGTTGGCCCGGACATAACACTGACAGGGACACAACAATCTGTCCTCCACCTCTCTTTATTAGGGACGTTAGTTAAACTGATATAGTTGGCCCGGACATAACACTGACAGGGACACAACAATCTGTCCTCACCTCTCTTTATTAGGGACGTTAGTTAAACTGATATAGTTGGCCCGCACACTCCGTAGACTGGCTAAAATTTGAGCAAATGGCGTCCACAATCAGATCTTCAGCGTGTCTGAAATTAAAAAAAAAACAAAAGTAGAATTTCAATAAACAGGTAATAAGAAACGAAACAAAAAAAAATAAACAACAAATAAATAAATGCCAAGAAGAAATTAAAGAAAATGAATACAAGTTGAAAAAAAAAATTAAGAATTAGAAAAAAAAAGCAATGGCTATACCTCATTGTAATACTTTTATGTATATTTTAAAAAAGTGACGTTTCCAATGACGCTAACAAATTTTAACTTACTTTAACGGAGACTTCTCCTCATCTTATGGTTAGCTCATACAAATAAATATTTTAATCAGTTTTTTTTTTGCAAAAGGCTTTTTTTATGTACAACCCTCCCCCCCCTCAACCCCTTTCATTTACGAAGCTGCCGCGATCATAACGACGATTTATGGTAATAGGCCTTGTTTAGATTCGAACTCTAACCTCTTTTCTATAACGACGATCTATTGATATAATTATTATTTGTCTGCCGCTATCCACAACGGCCATGCACGGGTTTTTAAACTCTGGATCACTGATTCCAGTCTCGGAGAACTATCATATACGAGTAAAACTCAAAAAAAAAACCGCAGACCTTTGACTGATTTAAAGCAACGTTAACCTTTTCCTTGTCCTAGTTGTGAGAACAATTACCCTCACCCCCCCCCCACAATGCTACCCACTGGTTCCTATTACCTGGTTTCTGAGTCCTGGGATTATGAACGATTGCACCTGTTGGAGCATGATCGATGACATTAACCTCTAGCCCCCTACCACACCCCCGCTTTTTCCACCAAACCCCTCTCCTCAGGTAAAAGTTTCATTGATGATTTAGTTCTTTTTTTTTTTTGTTTACGCTTGTTTGTTTTATATGCCCAGTGATGATTTCAAACATAACATTATTAATGACCTAATTTTTAAAACAACGTCAACACAAAAAGTTAGCCAGCTAATTATGTTGCTGGGGATAATAAGCAAAGCATCTCATTTGTTCTTTAATGCAAGCGCCTTTCTTCCCCCCAAACCACCCAATCATAAAACTGCTAACACATAATGTGTGTGTGTGTGTGTGTGTGTGTGTGTGTACATGTAAATAAGAGATGAATGAAAAAAAAAAGTTCAGTTCGTTTATCTGATACTTTGATTCTATAAATCGAGCTCTAGCGACACCATTTCACCAAGTCACCCGTGGTACCTCCGTGGCTATTGCAGCCTTGCGTGTGGTGCAGATGTAGAAAGCGCAATTAAAAAAACAAAAACTAACTTTGATATCCCCATTAGTAAGTTACAGGATGAGTTGTACAGGCGCGGGAGATGACTAGTCTCATATTACAATTAAGACAGCCTTAGAAGTGATTGATTTAGTGAGGTAACCATTTAAAGCTAAAAGTGGACTTGGAGGACTTAACACCAAATTTCGCCTGGAATAGTTACCATAGTTCTTACCGAGAATCAAACCCTGAACTCTCAGGTCGACAGTCGAGCATCTACACCATTCGGCCACCCGTCCCACTAATCTAATTGTGGACTTAATGCCCCCCTCCCCTACCCACTCACCTACCACACCAGTACCACAAGTCACTGTACCCGCTCACCTACCACATCCAGTACCACAAGTCCCCCTTGTACCCACTCACCTACCACACCAGTACCACATGTCACTGCCCCCACTCACCTGCACACCAGTACCACAGGTCTACACCCACTCACCTACCCACACCAGTACCCACAGGTCACTTCATTTCACTCACCTACCACACCAGTACCACTGGTAACTGCACCCCCTCCACCTACCACACCAGTACCCTAAGTCACTGCACCCACTCACCTACCACACCAGTACCACAAGTAACTGTACCCACCCACCTACCACACCAGTACCACAAGTAACATACTTCCACTCACCTACCACACTGGTACCACAAGTCACTGCACCCACTCACCTGCCACACCAGGCTACCACAAGTCACTGTACTTACTCACCTACCACACCAGTACCACAGGTAACTGTACCCTCTTCACCTACCACAATTCCAGTACCACATTTAGTAACTTGCACCTCCACTCCACCTGCCACACCAGTACCACAAGTAACTGCACCCACTCACCTACCACACCAGTACCACAAGTAACTGCACCCACTCACCTACCACACCAGTACCACAGTTGCTGTACCCACTCACCTACCACACCAGTACCACAAGTAACTGTGCCCAAATATACATCTATTTAAAAAAATCTGTCCAGTCACTTCATAAAATGGATTAACAAAAAAAACAACATTTGACAATACCCCGAGATAAAGTTTTTAACGGCATTAATCAACACTGAAGAAACAAGTGAAAGTCATTCAACCTTTTTATTTATTTACATATTTGTTACATATTAAACAGGAGACAGACGGCTTATAATATTAATAGATAAATACTTTCACACCTTGATCTAAGTAAAATAGAAAATAATTCTGATTTAATTTTTTTAGCAGGGGCCACCGTAGATCAGCATTTGCAACATGTATCACTCCATCTACCCACCCAAACATTTGTTGTATCACTCCATCTACCCAGCCAACATTTGTTGCATCACTCATCTACCAGCCAACATTTGTTGCATCACTCCATCTACCCACCCAACATTTGTTTGCATCACTCCATCTACCCACCCAACATTTGTTGTATTACTCCATCTACCCACCCACCGTCTGTCTATCTATTTCTGTGTAAAAAAAAAAACAAACAAATAAACAAACAACAACATGGAGTTATTCATGAACAAATCTGTAAACGGTGTTTGCGAACAATATCGATCACGTACACAGACACAGACAAACAATGCTAGCGTGACCAATATTCTCATAACAATAGTTTCCATTCTATTTTCGGTTTTACTTTGTCATCGTTATAAAAGTCTGGGGCTAAAATCGTTACATCCGACAGCTACTTTAAAATCAAGATTCAAAGAAATGAATAACAAAACCATTTCAAACGTTTGACTGATATAGTAAAAAGGTATACCCCCCCCTTCCCCATGGTCTACTTCAAAATGCTAGCAGTAAAAGTTAATTATAAAGTAAAGTAGAGTTTATTGTATAGCGTTAAGTGGCTATACATGCAGTACATGAGTATCAAAAGGTTTTCGCATTCCCCCCTCTTGTATCATGAAGTAATTTTTTCTAACCTTATTGACTGAATCTGTCAATGAGCGAACTACCTAGGCAGGAGTATAATTAGAGGCGTTCCACAGGCAACTGAGTAGCGAATCAATATGTGACTGAGCGGTGAGGCACAGAGACAGCAGAAGTGATTGATTTAGTCAGCAGAAGTATAGATTTAGACAGTAGAAGTGATAGATGAAGACATCTGAAGCTTTTTATTTAGTCATCTGTAGTGATAGATTTAGTCAGTAGAAGTGATAGATTAAAACAGCTGAAGTAATTGATTTAGTCAGCAGAAGTGATTGATTTAGTCAACAGAAGTGATAAATTTAGACAGCAGTAGTGATAGATTTAGGCAGCAGAAGTGATTGATTTAGTCAGCAGAAGTGATATATTTAGACAGCAGAAATGATAGATTAATACAGCAGAAGTGATAGATTTAGACAGCAGAAGTGATATATTAAGAAAGCAGAAGTGATTGATTTAGTCAGCAGAAGTGATAGATTTAGACAGCAGAAGTCATAAATTTAGACAGCAGAAGTGATATATTTAGACAGCAGAAGTGATAGATTTAAACAGCAGAAGTGATTGATTTAGTCAGCAGAAGTGATAGATTTAGACAGCAAAAGTGATATATTTAGACAGCAAGTGATATATTTAGACAGCAGAAGTGATTGATTTAGTCAGCAGAAGTGATAGATTTAGACAGCAGAAGTCATAAATTTAGACAGCAGAAGTGATTGATTTAGACAGTAGAAGTGGTAGATTAAGACAGCAGAAGTGATTGATTTAGTCAGCAGAAGTGATAGATTTAGACAGCAGAAGTGATAGATTAAGACAACAGAAGTGATAGATTAAGACAGTAGAAGTGATAGATTAAGACAGCAAGTGATAAATTAAGACAGCAGAAGTGATAGATTAAGACAGTAGAAGTGATAGATTAAAACAGTAGAAGTGATAGATTAAGACAGCTAAAGATTTAAGACAGTAGAAATGATTGATTAAGACAGCAAGAAGTGATAGATTAAGACAACAGAAGTGATAGATTAAGACAGTAGAAATGATTGATTAAGACAGCAGAAGTGATAGATTAAGACAACAGAAGTGATAGATTAAGACAGTAGAAGTGATAGATTAAGACAGTAGAAGTGATTGATTAAGACAGCAGAAATGATAGATTAAGACAGCAAGTGATAGATTAACAGAAGTGATAGATTAAGACAGTAGAAGTGATAGATTAAGACAGCAGAAGTGATAGATTAAGACAGTAGAAGTGATAGATTAAGACAGTGAGGTGATTGATTAAGACAGCAGAAATGATAGATTAAGACAGCAGAAGTGATAGATTAAGATTAGAAGTGATAGATTAAGACAGCAGAAGTGATAGATTAAGACAGTAGAAGTGATAGATTAAGACAGCTAAAGTGATTATTAAGACAGTAGAAATGATTGATTAAGACAGCAGAAGTGATAGATTAAGACAACAGAAGTGATAGATTGAGTAAAAAAAAAAAAAAAAAAAAAAAAAAAAAAAAAAAAAAAAAAAAAAAAAAAAAAAAAATAAAAAAAAACAGCAGAAGTGATAGATTAAGACAGTAGAAGTGATAGATTAAGACAGCTAAAGTGATTGATTAAGACAGCAGAAATGATTGATTAAGACAGCAGAAGTGATAGATTAAGACAGCTAGAAGTGATTGATTAAGACAGTAGAAGTGATAGATTAAGACAGTAGAAGTGATAGATTAAGACAGTAGAAATGATTGATTAAGACAGTAGAAGTGATAGATTAAGACAGCTAAAGTGATTGATTAAGACAGTAGAAGTGATAGATTAAGACAGCTAAAGTGATTTGATTAAGACAGTAGAAGTGATAGATTAAGACAGTAGAAGTGATAGATTAAGACAGTAGAAGTGATAGATTAAGACAGCAGAAATGATTAAGACAGCAGAAGTGATAGATTAAGACAGCTAAAGTGATTGATTAAGACAGTAGAAGTGATAGATTAAGACAGCTAAAGTGATAGAATAAGACAGCAGAAGTGATAGATTAAGACAGTAGAAGTGATAGATTAAGACAGCTAAAGTGATTGATTAAGACAGTAGAAGTTGATAAACAAACGCACAACAATTGCGCAGGTGTACAGTATTGCAGGTGGTCGGTGAAAGTTACAAAACAAAAAGGTAATGATGAATCCAAGATTTATAGTGTTTCGCTCTGAGCGGTTCAAGTGTATCACTGTCCAGTGGCTAGTCAGCAACTTCATCGTTACCACATTAACTGTTCAAGAGATGATCAGCTAGAGAAATGGAGGGAGTGATAAATCGACAATTTATTATCGCGATAACGAAGAAGTTTATCTTGTTTTTATGCAGTGGCATGGTTTAGCTCATACCTCACTCAAAACTTTAAAATTTTCTCAGTAGTTATGGCATGTAGGAAAATTTTATTGAAAAAAAAAATATATTTTATAATTGGCGATGAGGTCACGAGTTGGAGGGGGAGTAAACTTCAGAATCGTGGTTCTCAAACTGTTGCGATTCGCGACCCACTCAGAAACCTGTACAGTTTGTGTGACCCACTCAGAAACCTGTACAGTTTGTGTGACCCACTCAGAAACCTGTACAGTTTGTGCGACCCACTCAGAAACCTGTATAGTTTGTGTGACCCACTCAGAAACCTGTACAGTTTGTGCGACCCACTCAGAAACCTGTACAGTTTGTGTGACCCACTCAGAAACCTGTACAGTTTGTGTGACCCACTCAGAAACCTGTACAGTTTGTGCGACTCTAATGTAAAGAAAAAAAAAATAAATGATAAAAGAAAGAAAATCTAAAGTGAATGCAATCTATTATTCTTTATCATGCGGCAATTACAGTATTTGCCCACCCAATTCATATAGGGTCGTGACCCACACTTTTAGAACCACCGCAATAGGAAGTTTTCTGAAAAAAAAATCAACAGGTTTCTTGCACGCACACACATTTCCAAAATACACAAAAAGAAAAACAAATGATTCTAAGAAAGAAGCAGACGTTAAACAGACTGACGCAAGGACAGGATCGCCGCGAGGTACAACCCATCAATGCCGACCTGAAGGTACCGGGTCCTAACTCCCCCCCGCCCCGCCCACCCCTATTGAAGGCATTTGGCTGCTTGAAAAGTGTGAACTATACTTCCTCTGACCACTATGTTCTTATATTAGGATTTCCGTCAAAGTACCGAAATAAAAGAAATTTGAATTTTTTTTTGCGCGAGCAAGTTTCGAATGTGATATCATAAGTAATATTTATAATATATTTATAATAATAAAATCTTTAAAAAAAAAATCGGTTTGCTAGAAAACTTTCTTAGTGTGCCGAACTCGACCCGCGTGCCTTGTAATTGCCATCCCTGGTTTTTACTTTATAAACATCCCGGCGATGAACGTAGATAAGAACAGTTAAACTCCAGGGGAGGTTACTCCCTGAGATATTTTTTTTTTCGGGATTTCGGATCGTTATAACAATTACAAGGACAGTAAACAAACCTCCATCCAGATATTCAAACAGTAGTTCAAATATCACAATGTCAGGTCGTATCGACTTTACATTCAATGAAAGTTTACAGATTAATAACTTGGACTTCGTCCATTTTTTTTCAACGCCGCTATTCAGTCAGGTAACTTTCAGGCTTAAGGTTTTTATCAATGAGCTGAATAAACAATGCAAAGTTTACTATGGGATTTTTGAACTGCTTTCTATGTTTTGTTTTTTTTAAAGAAAGGATTTCAATGTTTAGTTTATAACAGGTCTCTGAGCACACACGATTGTGTAAGAGGCAATTAAAAATCATATATAATAATACTCATTTCCAGTGTGCGTTAAATCGAAAGTAAAGAATGAATACAACAGTATTCCAGTTTAAAATACAACCATGAAAAAAATCGGATCTGCCCGAAACCAAAAAATAACCTAGCCTATCGATCAAGCCTAAGGGGATATAACTCTATGCAAAGGTTTTGCAGGGTACAGCTAGTAAACATATATTTATGAAGAAGAAAATGTTTCAATAACAGAAATGAATTGAGACAAGATGAGAATCGCTGCCCAGTGTCCGAGATAATTAGTGTCTAATTAAAAGGCTGGCTTGACAGAAGGGCGGCCGATGTGGCTAAAAAAAAGGTGGACACTAGCCAAGGGCATTATCCGATACCCTGGGGAAAAAAATGTATCCTGGCAGAAAATATACCTGCCTGTCTATCTCCATGTCTCCGCCTCTCTATCTTCGTTTCATCTCTCGGTATGGTTGTTTTGAAAAACTCAGTCTTTCTATCTATCTGCTTATACCACGTATCTGTTTATATCTGTATGATTGTATTAAGAAGCCAACTAAACTCAGTTGGTCTGTCTGTCTGACAATATACTTGTTTATATCTGTATGATTGTATTAAGAAGCCAACTAAACTAAGTTGGTCTTTCTGTCTGACAATATACTTGTTTATATCTGTATGATTGTATTAAGAAGCCAACTAAACTAAGTTGGTCTGTCTGTCTGACAATATACTTGTTTATATCTGTATGATTGTATTAAAAAGCCAACTAAACTCAGTTGGTCGGTTCTTGACGAAACCCTACAAGTTAAACACAGCACCACCATCACCTCAGCTGTTATTTGCTGTGAAATTTTTCTTTGTAAGTTTTATTATTTAATTTCAACTCCAAGTCTATCTCCACACTGCCTAGTCTACAATCCCAACAAAAATAGTCCTTAAACGGTATATTTAAATATGTATATTGTCAGTGGTATATAAGTCAGTGGTTTATGTCAGTGGTTTATGTCAGTGGTTTATATTCAAGACATAGCAAAGACAAATTCACTTCTATTATACAGTCGAGACATGACCAAGACTTGCTGAGACTTAATGAGTCACTCCTACAATAAAGCGATATGGCCCGGACTTACTGAGTCACTAATAAGAAATTAAGACATGGCCAAGACTTACTGAGTCACTAATACAACATTAAGACGTAGCCTAGACTTACTGTGTAACTTCACTCTGCATAGAAGAATGTCTGGACATGGACTTGGGGGACAGCTCATAGTCGCTGTCAGATCTGTATAAGAAAGACTCCCGTCGCTGCGGGAGGTTCTGCAGTACCAAGGCAGATGAGGGACTTCCACCATCCAGGGGTGACCGCCCTTGTCCACTTGGTCCATTTTCAACATCAAAACTGAAACAAACGAGAAGAAATAGTTTGATAAGGAACTGTTGTAAATGATTCATTCAATGGAATTGTGAACTCCTTTGTTGTGCTGATGTGTTGGTTATCTTAATCATAATGTATTATTTGAAATGGCTTATTATAGGAAGATAATTGTTTACAATAGTTTCTTTTAAAATAATACAATATATATATGTGTGTGTGTGTGTGTGTCAGGGTAATAATACATTTAGAGGATTAAACATTCAATTAATTATAGTACGATATATAATCTTCTGATTCTGAAATATGAGCATACAAAAATAATCGATCTATGATTAAAATAAACTAACATTTTTTTTTCTTATAGACTACATGTAACTTTGATTATTTTTTTAAATAATTGAATGAATACAATATATACACACACATTTATTATCGATCGTGTCTACGGACATACACACACGCGTTATGATAGAAAGTCATTTACAACATAAATACACACAAGTTTCATACAAGATAATTACACACAAGTTTCATACAAGAAAAATAGACACAAGTTTCATACAAGATAATTACACACAAGTTTCATACAAGAAAAATAGACACAAGTTTCATACAAGATAATTACACACAAGTTTCATACAAGATAATTACACACTAGTTTCATACAAGATAATTACACACAAATTTCATACAAGATAAATACACACAAGTTTCATACAAGATAATTACACATAAGTCTCATACAAGATAATTACACACAAGTTTCATACAAGAAAAACATACACACAACTTTCCAAAAAAAAACCTAAGATTTAATATTTGTCTGCCTAATGAGTGTTCACTGGGTCATGACCCAGTAATCTATCAGGATAATAAGATCAACATTACCGCCAGAATAAAACATGTTAGGTTGGACAGAGTATTGATGATAAATAATCAATGTAATAAATCAACGTGCTAGCTTTGAAATATATATACACACATACATTTTTATTTGTTATTATTATCATTACAGGACAATTATTAGTATTTACATAAAACAAAAAGTTAGAGAAAAGACAAAAAACCAAAACTTAAAGATGTAGCCTACATTTGAAAAAAAAACAAATTACTTGTAAGTGAATTATTATGTACTCGAAATACATCGTTCATTAGTGATTCAATATTCCTGTTTCATTATTGAATTTCATATCTTACATTCATTAGTGATTCAATATTCCTGTTTTATTATTGAATTTCATATCTTACATTCATTAGTGATTCAATATCCCAGTTTCATAAACATTTTAACGTCCCAGTTTAAATCCCAGTTTCATTAGTGATTCAATATCCCAATTTTCATCAGTGATTCAATATACCAGTTTCATTGGCGGTATTTCTGTTTCACTAGTTATTTTTATATATATGCCCTGTTCTATCAGTTATTGTTGTTTTATACTAGCCATGATTTATTAGTTATTTAATATCCTGGCTTATACAAGATTCATCATAAACCACTGGATTCTGTAGGTTGATTGTTTTTTTTTTGTTTTACAGTTTACATTTTACAGCATCCTTCCTTTTTATTTTTGACATTTTGTTTGTTTCTCATTCATTTCATATTTATTTAAAAATTCTTCCAAACCTAAAAATTCATTAAAAACATTTTGATGTACTACATAAAAAAAATGAATAATAAATCCATTAGCCACACTTTTGTAAACAGAAAAAAATCTATATAAATAATAGCGGTGTTGGTTATGCGTTATATCGAAATTAAAGAATCAATACAACAGTATCCCAGTTTAAAATACAATCATAAAAAAAATCGGATCTGCCCGAAACCAAAAATAGCCTAGCCTACCGATCAAGCCTAAGGATATAACTCTATGCAAAGGTTTTGCAGGGTACTGCTAGTATATAATATCGTTAAAAGGTTTGAAGTTTAAAGGTAAATAAATTGTTAAACAAAGACATTTTAAACAAGGATTAAAAGTTTCGGTCTGTTATGAATAATTGCCAGCTTTTTTTTCTTCTTCTTTCCAGTTAGCTAGAGAAGTACTCTAAGCTATGAACTACTCTGTGCTATTCTGTGCTACTCTGATATACTCGGAAACTATGTTTATCATATACACAATTTTATTGATAACAATATAATGTTTCTTGATAGCAACCAATGTACTGGGATTATTGATCAATACATTTTTGTTTGGAACTATCGATCAATCAATCAAAAGGATATTTTGTATTTGATAGAACATTTTAATCACATAATTTTAACGAAAATAGAATGTTATAGGTAACTATATGTTAATGTGTGTGTGTATATGAGGTGTATATGTATGTACAGTTTACACATACACACACACACACGCATATATATATATATATATATATATATATATATATATATATATATATATATATTTATATATATCAATGATTTCTATCGAAAATGATAAAACTCATTAATGCAAACTATTAAATGCTGATCATTATATTTTGTAATTTTTTTCAATCCAACAATATGTCCGGATTTATTAAAAAAATGATATTTTCATACAATAAATTGATCAATTTAAAACTATTCTAAAAAGAAAACTTGACAAAAACATTGAAAAAATTTCAACTGGGAAATTTTGAGGAATTAAAAAAAATATGATCAAAAGAAAAAAATCTCGTATTGAGCGATCACGTGATCTTGTGTTAAAGCGATTGTCTATAAACAAAAGCTTCAGCATTACATTTGTTTTTTTGTACATTTGAGCATCAAAGCACATAAATAAATAACTATCCAAATTACAAAATAATAGGTGGAATATCGGTTGACAACGAGGCCAGATATGCAGGGATTGAAAATGAAGCATAATATGCAGGGATTGAAAAGCATACAAGATATGCTGGTATTAAGGCAAGAAATGGAGTGATTAAAAAATGAGACAAGATATGAAGGGATTGAAAACGAGACAAGATTTGCTGCGGTTTAGGCAAGATATGGAGGGATTAAAAACGAGACAAGATATGGAGGTATTAAAAACGAGATAAGAAAGGCAGGGATTAAAAACGAGACAAGATTATGCAGGGATTGAAAACGAAACAAGATATGCAGGGATTAAAAACGAGACAAGATATGGAGGTATTAAAAACGAGATAAGAAAGGCAGGGATTAAAAACGAGACAAGATTATGCAGGGATTGAAAACGAAACAAGATATGGAGGGATTGAAAACGAGACAAGATATGAAGGGATTGAAAACGAGACACAAGATATGCAGGGATTGAAAACGAGACAAGATATGAAGGGATTGAAAACGATACAAGTTATGCAGGGATTGAAAACGGGACAAGATATGCAGGGATTGAAAACGAAAAAAAAGATATGCAGGGATTGAAAACGAGACAAGATATGCAGGGATTGAAAACGATACAAGATATGCAGGGATGTCTCGAGAACAGCTGATGATGGCTGCCTTTCACCATTACAGTGAGATGCAGTAGAAATCCTTTAGTCCTTCAAGAGCTAGATCAGTATGGGCCCGGGGGGAAGGACAACTGGGGCGAATGCACTCACAAATTACACTCACTCAAGGCCCCGCGTTCTGCTAAGGCCGCTTATGGCTAGACCAGGGGGTTGGCAAAATTCGGGTTCTTAAATTTGACAGAAGGGTCAAGCCCAGACCGGTGGGGAGTTAATACGTTAGCTAATTTAAATGTAAACGTCACTGATGTCAGGGGGATATTAGAGCGCGCGCAGGCTTCTACAGACGTGGCAGTTTCGAACCTAGGGATTTGGAGGGCCGGGGGGGGCGGCTTGGCCTCTTTGGGCGCCCCTGCATTGGACCCCCCCTTCTTCCAACACCATAGGTACGCCTCTGAGACGAGGCCCGCAGGCCGTAGTCTGCCTATGTTTGTGCTAGAAGGAAAGAAGTAGAAGAATAAAGATGTGCTAAAAAGTTTTCGACTTTAAAGTAAATACATAATAAAATACACTAGTTTAAAATACACTAGATTAAAATACACTAGATTAAAATACACTAGATTAAAATACAAGATTAAATCAAACTATGTGAAGTGAAAAAAAAAAACGTCATAAATGATATTTTAAAAAACAAAACAACAACAAAGAGTAGGGAATTTATTCTGTGCATTTTTTTACAACTTAAGGATAAACGATTTTTAACTGCTGGCACTGTAGGGAGATACATGGGGAATTATTGCACTGGATGGGGGTGGGGGCGGGGGTTGGAAAGTATCCGACCAGATAATTGCAAAAGAGAAGGCAGATGAAAAAAGATAAACATAATAGAAGTAGGGGGTGAGAATTAAAGGCAGAAGAAGACAAAAATAAAAATAAAAAAATTTGGGGAGGTGGGGCGGAGGGGGGAGAGGGAGGAAGGGTGTTAATGAAAAACTTGGACTAAAAAATAATAATAAAAAAAAAAAAGAAACAATAAAAAAACAATACAACTGACTAAAAATAAGGCATCTAATATATTAAAAAGAAATTGATTTCCTGGCAGTTTCACCCCCCTCCCCGGCCCCACACACCTCTCCCCCTCACCCCCCATCCGCCCCTAGAGTTTCTGTTGTACATGAAGGAAACAGCTTCACGTGAACAAAGACCTGGTCTGTGTCGATGGAAGACGAGGAGGTTGCCGCTTTGGACCAGTGGTGTGAGTGTGTTTTTTTTATTTTTAAAGACAAGCAAATGAATCAATATCTCTGTCGCGGTATTGATCTCGGAATGCTGTAAAGTTCTTTTTTTTCCCCAATCATTTGAAAAAAAAAAATAAGTGAGAACGTAAATTTGTTTTTATTTTCAGTGGCTCCACACCCCCCCCCCCCACCTCGCACTCCTTTTCTGTCATACGCTGAGATAGTACGAGATGCAGTTATTTTACCAATAGGGATTGATGAACAAAAATATAGAGCGAATATAGTAAACATGGAAGCGATGCTTCATTTAAGAGCTCTCGTCCCTTCATGTGCGCAGTTGTATCAATCGACAGAGAGAGAGAGAGACTGAGAGAGTCTTGAACTGTATCTTGTTCGACGGCAGTGTGTTTTGAATTGTATCACGTCCCATTGCAGTAGACACATACACGATAGTGAGATGAGGTCAGCGACTTTGAAAGTTAAACTTTGTTGTTAACCTGTCCAGTCATGAAATCTTCCTTTCATCCATCCATCCATTCATTCATCCGTCCGTCTGACTATCTATCTATCTTGCTTTCCTTTCTTACGGTTGAGTTAATTGCCTTTCTGCAGATCATCCAATAGACTGTAAATATACATGTCTGTCTGTTAATAGATCTATGTACCGACAATCTGGGTACATGTCAGAATATCAGAAAATCAATACGTAGACTATCTATTTACACGTCTGAAAGTCAGTGTGTGCCAGACAATCTCACTTTCCATTGACCTAGTCCTACATTATACTGTCTTCTTTATAAACCAAAAACAAACAAAAACATTCTCATCTCCAGGCACAATATATAAATAATGCAAAGTCACTTAATACAGATCAGATCGACTTACAGCACGTATGAAATGCCATGACAACAAGTATGAAATGCCATGACAACAAGTATGAAATGCCATGACAAGTATGAAATGCCATGACAACAAGTATGAAATGCCATGACAACATGTATGAAGGGAGTTAACTCTCTTGTTATAATAAGAGTAACTCTCCAATGTTTAGAAAGGTCAAGTCTTGTATACAAAGAAAGTAATTCAA
Source organism: Bulinus truncatus (assembly GCA_021962125.1). Taxonomy (NCBI): domain Eukaryota; kingdom Metazoa; phylum Mollusca; class Gastropoda; family Planorbidae; genus Bulinus; species Bulinus truncatus. The sequence goes on along the minus strand of JAGDYQ010000094.1, from coordinate 3,487,478 downwards.
CATGTTACTTTTATACCATGACGTTTATACTTTGAACATATTTCAATATAATAATGTCTTATACATACAGCTGGCAAGTTTTTCTATCATGTTATGAACAACTTTCGAAATGTAACACGCTTTTACGAATAACCCAGTAGTTCTGTCCATTTAAAATGAACCCATGATATAAATTATATTTGTATTGCCGTAGAAAAAATATTTTACTTCCATTGACAGGTATCACATAAATCATACCAGGTATGAGATTAGGACAAGGATGAAAGCGTAATAAATGGGAGTACATTTTTAACTAATTGACTAAACTAGTAAAAATAAAAAAAAATCTTATAAAAATTTGATAATAAAAAAAAATAGAAAAACTCAAATTCCTTGTAGGTCGGTCTTACATGGTCTAACAAGACATGGTCTAACAAAAAAGGTCTTACGTGGTCTGACAAGATATGGTCTAACAAAAAAAGGTCTAGCAAGACATGGTCTAACAAGACATCTAACAAGACATGGTCTAACAAGACATGGTCTAACAAGACATTGGTCTAACAAGACAGTCTAACAAGACATTGTCTAACAAGACATCTAACAAGACATGGGTCTAAAAAGACATGGTCTAACAAGACATGGGTCTAACAAGACATGGGTCTAAAAAGATATGGTCTAACAAGACATGGTCTAACAAGACATGGGTCTAACAAGACATGGTCTAACAAGACATTGGTCTAACAAGACATTGGTCTAACAAGACATTGGTCTAACAAGACATTGGTCTAACAAGACATGGTCTAATGACCTTTTGAAATGTTCAAATTATATAAAAAGGACATCACAGACCGATGTGGTCATCTAAAGTTTCGTCTGTATAACGTAAGATAAAAAAAAAAGATTTCCTATTCAAACCAATTTTGATTTTGAATGAATAAAAAGTAATTACTTCGCTCAAATGAAAACATTAAACAGTCCAACACAACCAATGGGTTAATGCGAAAAAAGAAATGTTTACAAATGTGTACAGTCCGATTTTTGAACTAAGTGCATAACACACCAGCGCGATTTCAATTTTACAAACGAAACTGCAGTGTGAATGAAATTACAAATCTAATAAAAATCAACAGTATATATAACCGACCTATATAAATTGTAAGAATCGTACAAATGAACCAGTGTTTATTTCTTTCTCACTTTTTGCCCACAATAATGATTTTTAACAAGGGGAAGAAACAAAGAAAGAAAAACAGACAATGGAGGAAACATTTTTACCTCGGAGGTTCTTCCTTGTTCTCCACATCCTCCACTTTCTTCTCCACCACTTTCTTCCTTTTCACCGAAATCCTCCTGGTGACACCCCACAGGTTGGTCGGTTTCCTCAGCTTGCTCCCCCCACCACCCACCCCAGCTGGAGGCCTCTCAGAGTTCGCCGCCGTGGTCGCGTTGGTGGCGATGTTGGCGAACTTCCTGGACGTGCTGCTCAGGTGCATGTCGTCCTTGCAGATGTAGGTGGATCCGAACCCGGAGATCTCCACCAGCGTGTTGGACACGGACCTGGAGTAGAACATGCTGTCGTCGATGGCCTCGATGTTCAGGACGATGGGCCTCGTCCCGCGGCCCACGACCCCAGCGGCCCTCTTGCGCCGCTCCCAGATGCTCATGGCCTCGGACTGAGGCTGGGTGAACGTCTCGCAGGACTTGGTCCTGGCGATGGAAGCGTCCTCCCCAGATTTCAAGTCCGAGTTCTCCCTGTGGCTGCTGATGATGTCCAGGAATTTTTCAAAATTGCTCTGCTCTTTGGTGATGTTTAAAGTTGGAATGATGGACGGCCGGCGGCCTTCAAACTCCTCTTTCTTGGCCGAGTTCTCAGCGCACACCGCCACAGAATCCTTTGACGCTGTCCCGTTTTCTCTGAACCTGGAGGACGGGCTGTCGTCCCCTCTTGTGCGCCTTTTGTTGAATGACGCCATTTCTCTGACATCGTCGGCTGAGGACGTCATGTCTTCGTGCTGGTCAGGACCGCCGAGCCTGATTTCCGTCAAGGAGCCCCTGACAGCTCCGGCGCTGCTGCCGAGCATCTCGTCTGACTCGGAGAGATTCTCCAAGAGATAGTTGTGGCCGAATTTGGACGACCCCGGGGTCAGAGTGTTCGCAGACGTCACCTCGATCCCGCTGTCTTCACGCGACGGGGCGGTGCAGACCACCCGCAGCTCCTGCCTGCAGTTCAAGGACTCCGGAGATTCTTTCAAACCAAGGAGATTGACCGTCTCCCACTTTGATAAACTCTTCCCGCAGGAGAAGTAAGCCGGAGGCTCCGGTTTAGAATATCTTCGACACTCGGAATGAAAGAGCGAATAGTTCTTCGAGTCGTCCGAGAATCCTTTACGTAGTACGATGCCCCTAAGCCCCGTGTCCGAATCCCTTCGCCTCATGCTCTCGTCCCAGGAGCTCCGGGTCTCCGGAAACGGCCTAGCGTGGTCCGGAGCCAGATTGGAGCGTTTCACCCACGACCGCGATTTACCAAAGTTAGGAAACACGCTGAGCCTGCGACCGGGGTCATGGACCGGCCCTTTCTTCTCCTCGTCCTCTTTACTGTCCTTACGTATGATTGGCTGAATGCTGAATCGTCGGTCCATGAAGTCACAAGACGGTGTTTATATATCCTCTCACATCAAACAGTCTTACCTCGTGAAGTAGTGATAACACCGAGTCAAACGTAAAATGATAATAATAATAATATATATACAGATGTGTATCAGAAGATCGAAATCATGTCCAGCGGCTTAAGTTGTAATAACCAATGAAAAATCAAACCTTTTCTAATGACGAATTTCCTTCATTTTAATTGGTCAGTCTCGTAGCGCACACAGTAAACAAAAGGGGGAAAGGCGCGAAACGCTAGCAGACTTTGTGATATAGAAAATAAACCGACACATTTATCTTTTAGCAAACTGTGACTTACGAAACACACACCGACATTGAAACTAAATTGCGCGGCGTAGTGCATATATCACATTATAAACATCTCCTTTGCTCTCCGAAACACCTGAGACACACCCGGAGAACACCCAGCCCTCATACCCCGTCCCTGCGGCACTAGGTTGAAGAACTGTTCGTTTATCCGCCTGTGTTTGACTATCGAACCGGTCCCGCTATGTCAACAAATTTTCAAATGACGCACGAGACATTATTGTCTGCTAGTATCTGAAACTGTGTTTGTCTTGAGTGTATGAATGATGTATATATACATACATATATATATATATATATATATATATATATATATATATATATATATAGTGAATGTTGCAATCTGTGATATGCATAGAAATAAATGCAATAATAATTAATATATGATAGATACCCAATTAAAATAAAACCTGCTTATTTATCTATCTATCTATCTATCTATCTATCTATCTATCTATCTATCTAGCTACCTGTCTGTCTGTCTGACTGACTATCTAACATACAATGCAGCCTTGTAGAACGCCTTACACTACTCTACTGACAGTAAAACGAGACATTCCCCTGCCATGAAATTATTCCTGCACTAATTGTGTCACCGGCAGTAATGGCTGAGCCAGTAGGTAATAATCTGGCGGTATTTAGTATCGATCAAAGTCTTTTGTTCGTCTTTGTGTATGTGCCTGGCGGTAAGTCGAGTTGACTCAAGTTTCAGGTTACATTAATTGTCTTAAGACTAAAAACACTGTTTTTGACAGTAACCATATCATGTGTATGGGTCAATGAAGCTATAAATAGATTCCAATTTGGGACTGACCTATATTTGAGCAAATAAATAAACAAAAAACATGCTTTTTAGAAAATTATTTTTCCATTTTATAAGACTTTATTTTAATGGATTAAGAAATTCGACTATTGCATTAATAATTTTCAAACTTATTTCTAATTACATGTCTTTTCCACACCCGATATCTTTTTTTTTTTTCAGAGAAATATTACCTAATTAGGTTCTAAACTAAAACTATTTTAAAATGTCCTTTAAGTTGAACTTCAGCACTATGCAATGACTGATATACAGGTATTTCCTAAACCATAATTTATTTATTTTTCAAAGTAAAGGGTCGGACTATTTTTCGTTTACATAAAAAAAAATAGACAATTTCTCCTTCCCCTAGCTCAGATAAAGCAGTTTAAACTTCACAAGTGTCAATCGTTATAATGATAACTCCTTAGTAGAACCAATGTAACATATATACAGGGGGATACACATCCAGCGACTAAATAATAACATAAAATATGGCGATGCTCTATAAAAAAATCCATGGAATTATCAAGAAAAAAAAATGAAACACTGTAGACACACACCAAAAAAAATAAAAAATGAAATAGTTCAATCAATTACATTTCAGGTACCAAGATAATAAATTAAAGAAATAAATAGAATAACAATAAAATGCGAAAGTCTTTTGTTACGTGCTAGAGAGCAAATAATTTTTAAGACTTGAGAGGGAAGAAGCGGATGAAATTCTAGAGGTGGCATTGTCACAGTGAACACCGCTTCCACCATTGCAATCAATATCTTACGGCGCAATCTGTCAACAACACTACAAACTGGGCTGGGATATAACACAGGGGACTTGGCACACGGTGTCACGCAATTCCCCGGTCTTGTCACACTAACCAACTTACACGGTTTATATATATAGAGTTGTTTGTTTTGTAACGTTACTTTAAAATATCTCTCAATTTTTTTTTTCTGTCAACAGTTCTTGTGATTTTTATTACCTTCCGCTTACCGTTGGTCCCAGCTGGACAGCATGGAAAAAATAAATTATACAGGTGGCACAGTCTGTCGCAGATCACCTAGAAGCAGCCCCGTAGCGTGAAAATTTTTTTTACAGCAGGGGCCAGGCATTCTACAGCAGGGGGCCAGGCAATAGCCGGGGGCCCGGAAATACATTTTACTAAGTAGAGCAAACAAGCAGAGGGGGTAGAAAAAACGCAGTGAGGGGCCGATCCCCCTGGCCCCCCTCACGCTACGGGCCTGCATAGAAGTAGAACCCTCATTGGTGCGCAGGACTATAGACCCAGTACGATGTGCGGGGGCCGGGGTGAATGTCAATATCCCGGGGGCCCTCCCGCTTGGTCCTAGATCAGACGTTCTTGACCAAAGAGTCTCCTACCTAGATTCATTCCCTACCCCCAACCCCCCCCGCCCTTTCACTTTCCCACCCCCTTTTATGCGAGGCATGGGGGAGAGGGGTTTCCCTCGTTGCCACCTTCACAAGTCCGCCACTGCATAGATGCCTAGAAATCATTCAGATATTAGATAACGCATTAGGGTCGGGGGTTTGAATCAGGAAGGATTTGAATCAGGTTGAAGGGTTTGAATCAGGTCGAAGGGTTTGAATCAGGTAGAATCTTTTGAATCAGGTCGAAGGGTTTGAATCAGGTCGAAGGGTTTGAATCAGGTAGAATCTTTTGAATCAGGTTGAAGGGTTTGAATCAGGTCGTCTTGAATTTCCTTTACATAGGGAGGAGTGGGTCTGAATGTTGTATGCTATTGTGCAGTAAATAAACAATAAAAACTGTACAAAGTAAATCAACAATTACAACTACGTTCATATAGAGCTCTTTTTTTTTAATTCTTATCCTACCAAAAAAAAAAAGCAAGGTTATGATGGTCTAACTGACCACCTGCAGACCATAAAAGGAATAGCGTCGATGGTGACTGTAGCTCTGAACTATCATATCACTGACCGGACTCACGACATAATTAAAGACTCGACTTAACAATAAAAGTTTTAATACTTCGTCTAGGATAGCGTCACTTTATATAGGATGGGGTCACTTTATATAGGATAGGGTCACTTTATGTAGGATGGGGGTCACTTTATATAGGATAGGGTCAATTTATGTAGGATAGGGTCACTTTATATAGGATAGGGTCACTTTATATAGGATAGGGTCACTTTATATAGGATAGGGTCACTTTATGTAGGATGGGGTCACTTTATATAGGATAGGGTCGCTTTATATAGGATAGCGTCACTTTATATAGGATAGGGTCACTTTATATAGAATAGCGTCACTTTATGTAGGATAGCGTCACTTTATGTAGGATGGCGTCACTTTGCAAAGTTTAGTTCTGTTTACCGTATCCTACAGTCAGTGCCATTCTTATTGGTAGGTCAACTAGGTGACTACCAAGCGCCCCACCCCCAACAAGGTCCCCCACCTCCCCTCCCTTATACGAATTTTTATTTTTCCAGTCAACAGACAAGGCAATCTTGGCCCATGTCAGAAGCCATAGGTTAAAAAAAATGGCTTAACAGTTTGTAAATTGTCACAAAGGGGGGCCCCAGTTTTCAAAACATTATAAGGGACATTATATCCAATTGACCGCCTTAAAAACGTTTTTTTCCCCTGGGGCCCACAAATCGCATTTGAACTTGGGCCCCAAAAAATTATGACAACGTCACTGCAAACATAAACAAGCGAACAGAACACAGGTGTGCTACAAAACAACCACAATGGGCCACGGACTTTTGCCGGTATCTTAAATACTCTCGTCACGCGTTGGCGGGCGGACAAAAGTTCAAGCGTTTACTGGTATTTTGAACATGGCATTTCGTCACTGCTTGGCCCACTTATGTTGCATGAGACTTAAGCACTTTCTACGATTTCGCTCCTTCAATTACGTCTAATGAATAGTTGCTTTTTAAAAAAAAAAACAAAAAACAAAGGCCGAAGGGCCGACAAGAAGAACGCGGCCCGCCAGGTTCTCACAAGCATAGGCCAAACTAAACGGCCCCCCCCACCTCACCCCACTAACCAAGGTCTCCCAACGTACTTCCTATGAAATCTATTCCCCAGACAAGTAATTTTACTCGGGGTGCCCAAAGTCTTCGCCTAGCCCCCCTCCCCCCACCACTCCTAAAAAAACACCTAAAAAAGGCCTTGTCAGTAAGGGAGATAAACGGCCTTGTCAGTAAGGGAGATAAACGGCCTTGTCAGTAAGGGAGATAAACGGCCTTGTCAGTAAGGGAGATAAACGGCCTTGTCAGTAAGGGAGATAAACGGCCTTGTCAGTAAGGGATATAAACAAGCATTGTCAGTAATGTAGATAAACGGCCTTGTCAGTAATATAGATAAACGTGCTTTGTCAGTAAGGGAGATAAACGAGCATTGTCAGTTGTGGTTTTAAGAATCAATAAAAATGAAAAGTACGACACGAGATCGGGTCGTAGGTTCAAGGACAAACTATTTTGTATAACGGGGTTATTATAGATTAATAAATTGGTTGTTATGCAACAAACATGACATAATAGCAACCACAGCATTTACTATTTTTTGTGAGATGTGAAATTTGAACAAGTTGTTGTTCAGAAAAATATGTCAACACTGACAAGTAACTGGTTTTTTTTTTTAGAGATGATTTATGTGAACAAGTTAATGACATTTGACAAAAACGACACAACATCAAACAATATACCAGCAAAGCCATACATATTTCAGGGAGATTTCTTTCAATGATTTCCAATCAGTCACTGTTAAGGAAGAGGTATTTATCTCTTTGATTCTGTACCCCGCTAATGGAACGGTCTTGGAGTGCTATTCTTTTATATACCCTCTAAAAAGTGTAATTGTCAAGTGGGCGCCACGGGAGACATGCAGGGGCGGATTTGGGGGGGGGGGAGCAAGTTTTGGGTAAGGCATCATTAAATTATCGAAATATTTTTTTGTTCTAAGACCAATTTTCAACAATGAAAACAGTTTAGCCCCCCCTCCCTCCCGGGGTCAAAGTTTTGCCCCCCCCCCCCGTCAAAGTTGTCTAGATCCGCCCCTGGAGAGACGGTTAGATGACTGGACACGGAGGGAGTTGAACCTGCTACCCATAGCAAGCAGAGATCCGGCTGTCACATAGCTACCAAGCCGCCACCCAAACAGATCATTGGAGGCAAACAGTGTTTCAATTGAGTTGAATTTCGATTAACATAAAAAATAAATAAAACCACAACAAATAACCCAAACAAAAACCAATCTATGTTTTTTTTTCCCCGTGTGCGTTATTTAACACTTTCCAAACAGGCAGCTTTTACCTTTCAATTAGCCTTACATTAGCACATCAAACAAAAATCTGGCACATTCAGAGAGCGGTTCTATTTTCTTTAAAACATTATGATTTCTTTGTCTTTAATCAGGAAATTTGTATGTGCGTGTGCGTGCGTGTGTGTATGTGTGTGTGTGTGTGAAGGTTGGCGTGGGTTGTGTGAAAACTTCACTGATTATTGAACGAAAATATTTTTTTTAAAGAAATTAACAACAAATAGAGAATCTGCATATGAGGTGGTATATGAGCAAAACGAAATACAATTCTAAATATAACAATGGAAAAATTATTTTTTTTTCAATTTTTTTTTATTATTATTTTAAAATGTATCATCAAGGTTATTAAATTGAGTATTACAATTGAAATATATTGAAATCCCATCTAGTAATTATTCACGTGTTCCAGTTTACATGACTATATGAAATGGAACACTAATATTTATTATTATTTTATTTCTAATACGTGTACAGTCAATTTAGTTGTATTGACGTGATGTGAGTAGACAAGCACGTGGGAGAGATTAGTTTAAATTAATAATGAGACAGACGAGTTGATACTTAAAATATTTTGAATAATATAACAGTCTTTTAAACGAATGCCTTAGGTGGCATCAAATTAGGTGAAATTAAACACAAACACACACACACACAAACACATACACGCAAATACATACACACAAACATATATATATATATAATAATAAAAATGTGGAAAATTGAAACTTTGGATAAATCTGGTGAGGTGTGACGTTTATAAATGTTCGAGGGATTGAAATTGTTATCATATTACATGACCAATATCAACATTACTAATTACAACATGACCAGCATCAACAAGACCGACATCAATATTATTAGCATCATCATTACAAATATCAATATTACCAGTAACATCATTACCAACATCAACATATATTTTTAGTCAAACCGAATTAAAACTAAACATTAAACTGTGGAGGAAATTTTTGAAACGTTAAGGAAGAAAATAAATATTCAAGTTAGCTGACAGTAAATAGTTGCATTGAACTATTAAACAGAACTCTGGTTTAGCGCAAGATATGCAGAAAGTTATCAAACATATCAAGAATTCGATCACGAAGAAATATGTAATTGAGGCCACCAAATGAATACTGATGCTTTTGGGGCCCCGACATATTTTTTTGAGCCTTGAGCTCCCGAATAGCTAAATAAATTTCTTCCCTGCCTTTGTCACTCGCACGATTTTAAAGAAAGTATTATGTTTTGATTTTGAGGTATAATTTTTGTATTTACTTTCAGCGATGGAGCGTGGTACACTTTCCAGTCTGCACCAATTAACGGATAGATCAGACTTCAACTTGACAGCCAGCCTTCACGAGATCTACATTTTGCTGTCAACCTGATGATTCAAATAAGCCAAAGAACATATTCCCACTATCATACCTCCCCACATGACATTATGTTATTCAATCATCACTCTGTAACGACTACATGTGTGTCCGGTCTTTCTAAATACGGAATATTGTAAGAAGCGGGAGGAACGGTTCTGTAGGGGGTCGAAGTCCCAAATCATTTTAATTTCCGTCAACGTAGATGACCTCAACCCCTCCCCCTGCCCTTCATTCTGTCTGATTTTATTTGATTGGACATGAGCGATCTTTGTACCAGGTGCTACCAAGGAAGTTGCTTCATTACAAATGTAAATGTAAAAAACATTATGCCAAGAGAAGCTTTCGTCAATTTCGCTAATCCGTGTAGCACGTAACTTTTGAGCTGTAATGTCAAACCTTCTAGCTACACATATATGTGCCACAATGTCAAATATCAAACCTTAAAGCTACACGAATATGTGCTACAATGTCAAATGTCAAACATCTAGCTACACGTAAATGTGCCACAATGTCAAACCTTCTAGCTACACGTATATGTGCCACAATGTCAAATGTCAAACCTCTAGCTACACGTATATCGGCCACAATGTCAAACATCTAGCTACACGTATATGTGCCACAATGTCAAAGCTTCTTGCTACATTTGTATGTGCCACAATGTCAAATCTTTAGCTAAACGTATATGTGCGACAATGTCAAATGTCAAACCTTCTAGCTACACGTATATGTGCCACAATGTCAAATGTCAAACCTTCTAGCTACACGTATATGTGCCACAATGTCAAATGTCAAACCTTCTAGCTACACGTATATGTGCGACGATGTCAAATCTTCTAGCTATACGTAGCTGGTGTGATACAGTGTCAGATGTCTAATCTTCTAGCTACACGAATGTGAGCTACAGTTGACAATTATCAATTCATATCCAATTACGGAAATCGGACATCCCCCCTTCCCATAATTCGACACGAATTGATATTTGTCTAATGTTCGTTCTAATAAAGTATTCATGTATATGTAAAGTATAAAACAAGACAAAAAAAACAAGAGAGAATATAAATGAAACACGTTGTATGTTACTGTCAGGAAAAGGTCAGCCTTATTAAGTCTAAATTAGGGATTGATGAAGAGAGTCACCTGCCCTTGGCAGTTGTCATGACACCATGGGCCATAATTCTTTCTTTTTTTCTGTAGACTTCTGTGTAAATAATTTTTTTTTTTTTTTAAAAAGAGAAAATCAAATGTGAATACTTCGATAAATTACATTAAAAAAATAATCGTTAATAGTTTCCTTTATATTCTGTCATGTGTTTAAGTTATATATTTGAATAGTTTATTTATTTTACAAACACACCTAGTCTTCTGCTTCAATCTTTTCCAAACTTTGTTTATGACAATCTTTTTTATGATAATCTTTTTATGACAATCTTTTTATATGACAATCTTTTTACAACAATCTTTATGTTACGTTTTGAATCGAGTGCGACAAATAAGAACTGAGTCTAACAAGGTCAAGTCTGGTTTGACAATCCGAATCTAATTTGTCAAGATTAAATCTAGGCTGACCTATTAAATCCAGTTCGACAAAGTTGAACAATGCGTGTTTGACATTACTGCGTCATCGTCCTCTTTGAAATCTCCAACTAGAAAAACAAAAAACAAAAAAGACTTGCCACGCCTCCTCCCTCCACAAATCTAAACACGACTGCATATGTACATACTAGTGCATGCCATTAAAAAAACAACAACAACAGACATTTATGATCGATTCAGTCCGCAGTGAAGAGTTGTCTAGACCAGGGCTTCTTAAACTTAAACAAAATTCTGTGGTCGCGAGAGATAAAAATACAATTTAACAGAAAATGTTTTTTTTTTAACTTGTAAAATATTAATTTATTTTTCTTTTATATTTGTATGGGGGTCGACCAGAAACTCGCAATCATAAATGGGGTCGTGAATTACAAAACGTTTAAGAAGCCCTGGTCTAGACAATACATATTTGTATATTAGTGCTGTTCCGTTCAAACATCTTTTGCCTCTAACATTTCTATACACGTCTTGTTCTCATTGCCAAGTACAAACACACAAAAAATCAATGAGCCGGAGTTAGAGGGGGGGTGGGGGGGGGCGGTGTCATCACAAGGGCTAAAGTGGTGTCATGCAATCTATCACCAGACACCCGAATCAATACCAGGATTACAAAAGGATATTAGTCGTTGAACTCACGTAAACATAACAAAACAAAAAAAAAGGGGGAGACACTCCCCCCCTCCCCCTATCTCAACCAACTCCTCTTCCGGTGATAACCGGAAGTAAAGAAGAGCGAGAAATTAAAATATGGGATCTGATTTGGTCTATCGATGAACGGTGAAGACAACAATAGTGTGTTAGGAGTCTTTGTAACAGTGTAGCACAGCTGTCATATCAAGACAGGACAAGCTGGCTTTTAGGATTACGACAGTGGGGTTAGGATGTATGATACAGCTGTGATATTGTGACACAACAGTAGTAATGTCACACAAGCTGAAGCAGTCCGCACACATTAACAACTGTATTATTGTGACATACACGTAGTATTGTGACACAGCTTTAATAGTGTGACACAACTGTAGCTTTGTGACATATCTTAAGTATTGTGACACATCTGTGACACAGCTGTAGCATTTTGGCACAGCTGTAGTTTTTTTGACATACATTTAATATCGTAACACAGCTTTAATATTTGTGACAACTGAAATTTGTGACACATCTTACGTATTGTGACACTGCTGTAGTATTGCGGTACATCTGTAGCATTGTGACCGTCGACCTGAGGGTCCTGGGTTCGATCACCTTTGAGGGACAGGATTTTTTCAGGTAATGGTGAGTGTTCCCTCAAAATCGCCCGCGGTGCCCCCACGGCCATTGAATTTTTTTTATAGCGAACTGAAAAAGCGCTCGACTGTCAACATGAGGGTCACTGGTTCGATCTCCGGTGAGAACCAAATCGATACTCCAGGTCTTGATTAAAGTCCCGCTATTATATCTCTCGTGGTGCCTCCATGGTCAATGCAATATCGGCTTTGGTGGGGATGAAAGAAGGGCACCACAAACAGTCCCATTAGTGGTATTATAGGATCTAAGATATTTCATTCTACCCTTACAGAGAATTTCACACACACACACACACACACACACATCTTCAGTACAGACCCGGTTGCTAATATATAACATCGCCCTATAGAGTGTAGCAGAAATGTCAAATAAGACACACGGTGATATTCTAATAAAAGTTTAATCTTAGAAAACAATATCACACTAAATCGTGTGCTTACATTGGCTACACAGTACCGTTCATTGTAAGATATTTTGTCGTTTACCCTCAGCCACGCATTGTCACAATAACTCATTTATCATGATAACTTATTTTCGTTATCACTTTGACAATGTGATAAGTCACATTCGCCGATCGTTTATTATTAATCTCTGGAGCCGATTATCAAAAAAAAAACCCAGTTGTAACTGCTTTCCATTATAATCAGTTTCCACTTAGCTTGAAACAGTTTTGACTGGTGAGCATTACCTATATAGGCCAGTCGCATCATCTAAATATAGGCAAGTGATCTTATCGCGCGGTGAGCGAGACTGTGCTCAAACTTTGTTGATGTAAGAAGACTTATCCAACAAATTATGAGATCATAAAAAAAAACCCAACTCAAGTTAACACTGACATGAGTAACGGACAGTTGTTTTTGTTGCCAGATGCAGTAAATCTCACACCCAATAAGCGCGGGGGTTTTCACCCAAACATACAGACACAGTCTGCGCGAGTTTCACACACAAACACACACACACACACACACACATACACACACACACGACAATGTGGTGAATAATTAGATTTTCTTTTGTCTCACCGACTCGGCATTTTAGGAACATAATAAAAACTCAAAAGACAACTGTTTCCAATTATATATATTTTTTTAAGTTTTTCCTTCAGAAAGACATCTTATATTTCTTCAGATTCTATTTAGGCCTGAACTTAGTTGTCTAGCTTCCAGCATGTCACATACCTACATATTTTGTCTGTCTGTCTATCTGTGACTGTCTGTTTAAGTGTTTTTAATTTATTTTTTAAAAAAGAGGGGGGTTTCTATAATTAACCCATTTCTAACGTCTTCCAATCTCTGTAGTACGTCACACTCTGTTGTTCCTGCACATTCACCAGGATGAACCTATTCTCTCTTTATTTACACCAGGTTGTAAGTCTGACAATGGCTGCTGCACATTTTATTTATTTCATCGCTGCCAAATATCTTTCTGGGGTATAGGAAGAAAGGTAAAGAGAGAAAAATCTGAATACCTATCTACACACCTACCTATATACCTGAGTACACACCTACCTATCTACCTGACTACACACCTACCAATCTACCTGACTACACACCTACCTATCTACCTGACTACACACCTACCTATCTACCTGACTACACACCTACCTATCTACCTGACTACACACCTACCTATCTACCTGACTACACACCTACCTATCTACCTGACTACACACCTACCTATCTACCTGACTACACACCTACCTATATACCTGACTACACACCTACCTATCTACCTGACTACACACCTACTATCTACCTATATACCTACCTATCTAACTGCCTATCTCTCAATATATATATATATATATATATATATATATATATATATATATATATATATAAAGAATTAGCTATCATGATATAATGTTACAGAACGGAAGTAAAAAGAAATGTCCTGGATAAAATCAGTGACAAGTAATGTCATCTCATGTCATTTGTCATCTCATGTCATTCGTCATCTCATATGTAATCCAAAAAATGACGTCAATGCCAGTGCCGTGCAATACCGTCAATGCATGCAACGATATCACTGACTTCACATGATGAGTACAGTGAGCGTCACCAAGAATCCACTTAAGGGGTACCTACCTACCTACACAACTGGAAATAGCGGAGGAAACTATCTCTGATGATGATGATGATGATGGGTATAAAAGAGATAAACATGTCATCCTTACAGGGACTTCATAAATGTAAAATGACACACTTGATTGATGCTGGCAACCTCACTGTTGAAACTCTTCACTATAATTTGAATTTGATTTGATTTTCAGTTACACAAGTGAAGTTTACATACATTATTATTTTTTTTTTAAAGTGAATCACTTCTACCCAGGACATTGTTGTGACATCTGCCAACGACATTGTTGTGACATCTTCCGACGACATTGTTGTGACATCTGCCCACGACATTGTTGTGAGATCTGCCGACGACATTGTTGTGACATCTGCCGACGACATTGTTGTGACATCTGCCGACGACATTGTTGTGACATCTGCCGACGACATTGTTGTGGCATCTGCCAACGACATTGTTGTGAGATCTGCCGACGACATTGTTGTGACATCTGCCGACGACATTGTTGTGACATCTGCCGACGACATTGTTGTGACATTTAGTGTATTTTTTTTTTTAGTTTTTATTACAATAATATTTTTAGGTATTTTAAATTTTAATTCACTTCAGTTTTTCTGGGGTTTTTTTTTTGGAGTTTGACTATCTTCCACAGTTAATTTTTTTTTCGCGCCAACTTCAATTTTTTAAAAATCATTCCCATGAGCCCATTATCTAAAACGTTTCAAACTTTTTTTTTAAGCGTTCTCACTGAATTTAAAGTTGGCAACATGTCCGATGACAACATGTATATTATCGGGGTCAACTTATGGATAAAATAAAGATTGGTGGGGGGTTCATTTGACTGTGGGGATGTGTGTCTGGAGGATGGTGGGAAAGGAAGGGGTTTAGGTGAAAGAAACTGGGGAGGGGGGGGGAGGGATAAGAAAAACATGTTTCGTACAAGAGAACGGTACGTGGGGGAGGGGGTGGGGTGGTGGAGGAGTGAGTGAAGGTTTTAGATTGAATTATTGTCAATAAAAAGTCGATGAAGTACTGACTAGAGACAGAAGGATGGAGAGAGACTGTAGAGTACTGTGGGAAAGTACTTAGTACTGTGTGAAAGTGCTTATCTGTGAACAAGAAGTAAGAAAGAGATTTGTTTGCATTTGTATGAATTTACGTGAGTACTAGAGAGAGAGAGAGAGAGAGAGAGAGAGAGAGAGAGAGAGAGAGAGAGAGAGAGAGCGAGAGAGAGAGAGAGAGAGAGAGAAAGAGAGCGAGAGAACGAGAGAGAGAGAGAAAAAGAGAGAGAGAGAGCGAGAGAGCGAGAGAGCGAGAGAGAGAGAGAGAGAGAGAGAGAGAGAGAGAGAGAGAGAGAGAGAGAGAGAGAGAGAAAGAGAGAGAGAGAGAGAGAGAGAAAGAGAGCTAGCGTGGCTAATGTGTATATGTGGAGGAGAGAGTGAAAGAGGGAATAAAAGTTAACGGTTTCTGGTTAAGTGCAAAAAAGGGACGACGAGGAAATGTGTGTGTGCGTATGTGTGTATGTGTTTGTGTGTGTGTGTGAATGAGCCGAGTGAATTACAGATGAAGGATATTGGATGAGTAGGAACTTGGAGGGTTGAAAAAAAAGAAACGAAAACACAAACTCGACAGAGGTAGAGGAATTGATGTATGGCTGAGATGTAGTGTGGTAAGGGGAGGGGAATGAATGCTATGAAACCCTGGGGATGGGAGAGGGGGGGTTGTCTAGTTTTAGAAAGAGAAGGAAAAAAAAACAGCAACTGATTCCCCCACATAGGAGGTAAATAGCAATTATAGATTGGTGGGTGTGGAGGGGGCTGGGAGGTAGGACGGGGGATGGGGTCATATCAATTTATGACGGCAGGGGGATGTTTCTAAATAAGATTAAATTGTACACACCAGGGAGGACAATATTTAGACACGTCGAGACATCGTGTTCTCGGTGTAATATCTACTGGCTACTCGAGACTAGGGTAGGGTAGGAAGGGATTAGACAGAACAGAAGAGTTCTACACTAACAGAACGGAAATACTAACAGAGCAGAAGAGTTCTATACTCACATTAAAGAAGAGTTCTATACTAACAGAACATACGAGTTCTTTACCAACAGAACGAAAATACTAACAGAACAGAAGAGTTCTATACTAACAACAGAAGAGTTCTATACTAACACGACAAAAGAGTTCTATACTAACAGAACATAAGAGTTCTATACTAACCGAACGAAGGAGTTCTATTCTACTAGAACAGAAGAGTTCAATACTAACAGAACAGAAGAGTTCTATACTAACAGAACAGAAGAGTTCTAATTACAGAACAGAAGATTTCTATACTAACAGAACAGAATAGTTCTATACTAACAGAACAGAAGAGTTTTATACTAACAAAACAGAAGAGTTCTATACTAACAGAACAGAAGAGTTCTATACTAACAGAACGGAAATACTAACAGAGCAGAATAGTTCTATAATAACAACAGAAGAGTTCTATACTAACAGAACATAAGAGTTCTTTACAAGAACAGAAGAGTTTTATACTAACAAAACAGAAGAGTTCTATACTACAGAACAGAAGAGTTCTATACTAACAGAACGGAAATACTAACAGAGAAGAAGTTCTATAATAACAACGGAAGAGTTCTATCCTAACAGAACGGAAGAGTTCTATTCTAATAGAACGGAAGAGTTCTATAGTAACAGAAAAGAAGATTTCTATAATAACAGAACGGAGGAATTCTATACTAACAGAACAGAAGAGTTCTATACTAACAGAACAGAAGAGTTATATACTAACATAAGAGAAGAGTTCTATACTAACAGAACAGAAGAGTTATATACTAATAGAACAGAAAAGTTCTATACTAACATAACATAAGAGTTCTATACCAACAGAACGGAGAAGGTCTATACTAACACAACAGAAGAGTTCTATACTAACACAACAGAAGAGTTCTATATAAACAGAACAGAACATACAGTGTACATATCAAGGTTAAAATAAATCCCCTAGAAAAAAATAGAAATAAAGTTCGATGCTCATGGCTGAGGAAGATAAGTGTCTATCCATCTTCCGTTGGATCGATATATCAACTCAAGGTCTGGAGAGAATCTTACCAGCCCAGTAAAATAGTCTGTAACTCAAGCTATCTCGACACAGTCTTATTAAATACACTCTTTAGCAAATTTTGAAATAACCCCTAACACAAGTTTCTAAATCAAATACCCTTTAACAAAAGCCACAATAAACAAAAATAAATAAAACTTTAACACATTTTCAATTCACCATAGACGGTTTTTTTTATATGGAATGGTTTTTAAGACCAATGGGCAGTCCAATTACAGAAATACGCTTTAAGACCAATGGGTAGTCTAAAAATATTCGTTCTCGTCATTTTTCTTTATTTGGTCTGTTATGCAAATATTTTCTAAGTATTAGTGCGTTGGATTTCATAGTGTGGAACTGTGTGCCTACTTTTACATTTCTGTATGTGTATATGTGTATATTTAAGTGTACATGTGTATGTCCGAGCTGTACAATGTATGTCTGTGTCAATGTATGTCTTCACCTGTACAACGTGTGTGTGTACGTGTGTGTGTGTGTGTGTGTGTGTGTGTGTGTGTACGTGTGCGTGTTAGGCAAACATGTCAATATATTTATACAAAAGGTTTAAATACAGAATGTCATTTCATTCGTCAACAGTTGTAATGAAAGGAGCGAGGTCCAGAGGTCCAGAGGAGACCGCCATGTAAATAAATACAGAATCGAACTAAATCGCCTCGGCGTTCAATACTTGAAACTTTTTAAGTACCGCCCAGATCAAACGCCAACACACAAACATAATAAAATAATACAGAAAAATATGTGAAAACCATACAATAAAACCAGGCCTGTCTTTAGTGTACCGCCATTTATGGCGACCCACTGCTTTGAAAAAAACCAAACAAAAACAAAACATTTCTTTCTTTTTTTACCACTTCAGGCCAAATACTTTTTATTCATAAGATGGTCGCATGGTTGAAGAGGGGGGGGGGGAATTTAGCAACAAGAGCCAAGCTTTTACATCGTACGTTTGAATAGATTGAATGAAAATTTCCTTTTTATTGATTACCATTGACGAAGGCGGAATGTGATGACGTCATTCCTTATGGCAGCAAAAAAAAAAAAAATAAATAAAATGTTTTAGAGTCAATTTTTCGCATTTTTTTTTAAGCTTTAAGATTTTGATAGCTGTTATTTATTTGTTTATTATTTACACTGTATGGTCGGCGTAGAAACAAAAAAATATAAAAAAAACAAACAAACAAAACAAATGAGATGGAAAGCGAGAAAAAAAATATTTCGCGTTCCCTGAATTATTTGTGTATAGCCATGCAACCAGCGTGAAAATTTTACAGGAGGGGCCAGGTATTCTACAGCTGGGGCCAGGCAATTGCAGGGAGGGGGGGCAGGTATCACATTTTACTAAGTAGAACAAATAAGCAGGGGGGGGAGCCAGACAAAACGCAGGGGGGACCCGACCCCCCTGCCTGCCCCCCCCCCCCGCACGCTACGGGCCTGCATGCAACTGGTGGTACTGAAATAATGAGTTCAGTGTATCGAGTTTTTGTGTTTTCGTTTTTCATGTTTTCTTATGAAACAGGCTGTACATTAGTTGAAAGATATAACACGGGGAATATTAATAAAGGCTGTGGCGGCTTCTTTATAGAACACGACAGGTAACTCTTGATAAAATAATGTAATTAGCATGCACTTAACTTAATATGCAATCATACATCGGTCGTAGAAGATTTCGATCAATGTCGTTTTCGTTTTTCGAAGACTCGTACATAGAGATATTAGTCTCGGTTTTTGTTCGACTGTCTCGGTTAACGTCGATTAAACTACTGATTTTTGAAAAAAAAAAAATCAAATCCTTTTGCTATTCCATGTTGCGAGAAGAGTTTTCAGAAATCAAAAAATAAAAATTTGTCCTAAAAATAAATTTTAGATTTTTTTTTGTTTAGTATTAACACCAAATTAATTCTCTATAAAAGATGTCTAAAAGGTGTTTAAAAGGTGTTTAAAAGTGCTTAAAAGATGTCTTTTTACGGCATGCATTTAGAAGACTAAAAACAAATGAATTTAAATTGATCCCTGTGTAATTTTTTGTAAATAATTGTATTGGTTATGGGCAGCTTCAGTTTCCGTCCAATGTTACGGACTCATTTTCAGGTAAGGCTGTAAAACAGAGAACGGAAGTTTCCTAAAAAAAAAACCCAACAAAAACATAATTTAACATTTTTACCTGACCACTGGCTTGCGTCTTCTCCTGGGAATGACCATCTTTTTAAACTTTTTGTACATGGCTGCCATATCTTGCGGAGGACCATCGGTCAAGCACAAAGTTGAATCCGCAACCGGACAACGAGGTCCGCACCCCATGTTACATCCACAGCTGGGCGGCGGTGGTGGTGGTGGTGGTCATTTCACGGTCACGGGAAAACACTACCACCTGGCATCACCTTACGTCTTCCTTAACTTTGGCCAACTCCACCTGAACTGTTGATGACGTTGGTGGTGTTGATGATGTTGTTGTTGTTGTTGGTGGTGGTGATGATGTTGTTGGTGGTGGTGGTTATCCAGGAACACAGCTCCACATGACAAGGAGCGATTTTTAAAAAAAATTTGTTTTGTTGCTTCAACTTTTGTGTGTTTTCATACAACCAAGATTTCCTTCCTATACAGGACAGAAGGGGTGGGGGTTAGTCATTGCGATAGTCCTATGGCCTTCTGGTAGATCCCAGAACAAATATTTAGAACTAAATATATATATATATATATATTTTGAAATGGCCAGTTAAACGAAATATTTCACCACATTATGCACACTGAAATATTTACACAGATGTAGGAATAAAAACTGGGTGGTTGTGGGTGTGGGGGGCATAACTATAGATATTCGTATCACGCTGGACTTTAATAAAACACACAATGGCTAAAGAAATCATCCACACAAATAAATCTGCACACATTTGCAACAGGCAAACTGGAGTAGGCCGAGTAGCGAACTAATTCCACTTCAATAGAAAATAAAACAAAAATTAACATCCTCGCTTCAACGAAAAATTTGACGTCGGGAAAACTGACAAAAGAAATCGTTAACATAATCAATGTGTGACATATTAACATAAACCATTAACATATTCAATGTGTAGCCGCAATGCCCCAGCATCTCACCAGGGGCCCACCAACACCTCACTACACTTAATCCCAAATATTTACGGTATTAAACAAAAACATCAAAATTTCACGCTATTAAAATAAATAAATACTTCTTTTTTTTAAAACCATTTTCTTCTCCCTTGATCTATTTATAGAAAGGTTGTCTTCAGATTCTGGAACGGTGTGGAGTGAAAGAAAGGTTGTCTTCAGATTCTGGAACGGTGTGGAGCGAAAGAAAAGTTGTCTTCAGATTCTGGAACGGTGTGGAGTGAAAGAAAGGTTGTCTTCAGATTCTGGAACGGTGTGGAGTGAAAGAAAGGTTGTCTTCAGATTCTGGAACGGTGTGGAGTGAAAGAAAAGTTGTCTTCAGATTCTGGAACGGTGTGGAGTGAAAGAAAAGTTGTCTTCAGATTCTGGGACGGTGTGGAGTGAAAGAAAAGTTGTGACATTTTTGTACCTTCTATATGTTGTGACATTTTGTACCTTCTATATGTTGTGACATTTTGTACCTTCTGTATGTCGTGACATTTTGTACCTTTCTATATGTTGTGACATTTTGTACCTTTCTATATGTTGTGCCATTTTGTACCTTTCTATATGTTGTGACATTTTGTACCTTCTATATGTTGTGACATTTTGTACCTTCTATATGTTGTGACATTTTGTACCTTCTATATGTTGTGCCATTTTGTACCTTCTATATGTTGTGACATTTTGTACCTTCTATATGTCGTGACATTTTGTACCTTTCTATATGTTGCGACATTTTGTACCTTCTATATGTTGTGACATTTTGTATCTTTTAATGTGTTATGACATTTAGTACCTTCTATATGTTGTGACATTTAGTACCCTCTTTATGTTATGTACGATTTACAAATGCTTTTTTTAGATGAATATTAAGCTACAAATGTTAAATTTAAATATAAAGATTGCCGATTTTTTTTAACAATTTATTTCCTATGAGACCGCGAAAATAACGAATGATTTTTAAATAGTTAAACTGCTAATAAAAAAAAATAATAGTAGTTCAGCTTACGTTACTGTTATATTTTCATGTTAGGCACATGATGAATACTTCAGTTTAACATACACAAGACAGTGCCGAACCTAGTGATTTGGGGGCCCGGGGGGGGGGCTTGGCTACTTTGGGGGCCCCTGCATTTTGACGTTCGACACCATGACATGAGATAATGTACTTCATACTTAATTAATGTAAAAAAGTTTTGGGGCGCCCCTCAAGCTGGGGCCCCGGGGGACTTTCGAATTTGGACCCCCCATTCCCCCCACCTTAGGTACGCCTCTGACACAAGAGATATATTATTTGCCTCCCGATGAGATAAATAGATAAATGTTAATCCCACCCCCCCAAATTTTGGAAAAAAAGGGGGGGGGGAGTTACAGACGGTTATTGCTGCGACGCTTCATGATATACCTTTATTACCAATTGTTCGTTGTACTGGTATACGAGATACTACCAATTGTTCGTTGTACCGGTATACGAGATACTACCAATTGTTCGTTGTACCAGTATACGCCCAAGCTGCAGAACGTAAGTCTACACATATTCACCCATCCACCCAGCTATCCATATAAATATACATGTATATATCCTAATATACAACCATAGCATACATTTTCGTGCACAATGAAGTCTGTAAACAAAGTTACTCAGTGCTGTATTGTGCAATATTGTGCTATATTATGCTGTATTGTGCTGTATTATGCTGTAGTGTGCTGTATTATGCTGTATTGTGCTGTATTGTGCTATATTGTCATCATAAGATCAGATAATTTATTTTAACACCTGTGCATTAAAAAATAAATAAGATGTTATTTTTGGGCTAATTTTTCACTCCTTCTAAAGAAACTATAGACATGGAGATGTTTTTACGTTTGTTAAAGGTCACAAGGCAGCAAGTTATGTTTTCAGGTCCTAGGGGGGGGGGTAGAGCCCGTTGAGGCCCCTAAAGTATCTAATATGCTGGGAACTAGTAGGCTGCTGTTGGTGGGGTGGGGGCTCTAGATGGTCGCCTTGTTTTCTTATCCATAAGTACGGCCCTGCCTTAAGATGTTCACAGTTTTAAGTTTCCCGTTCTAAAGATATGAAATTACGTACGACACACCCAGTGGCGCCGAGAGCCAACACGGGCCCCAGGGCAAGACATCATTGCGGGCCCCTTAATAAACAATAAGTCGTGAAAAAAATTGACACGGTCGGGGTGGCCGGGGCCCTTTACAGATGCGGGCTCCCTGGTAATGACCTCCCACCCCTGCCCCCCACCCATCTCTGCGTGCCTGGACACACCACCAGTTCGCAAGAAATGTTGTCTTTATATAAATAATCTGTGTTTATATGTTTCAAGAAATGTGTCTTTATATAAATAATCTGTGTTTATATGTTTCAAGAAATGTGTCTTTATATAAATAATCTGTGTTTATATGTTTCAATAAATGTTGTCTTTATATAAATAATCTGTGTTTATATGTTTCAATAAAAGGTGTTGAATTTTTTTTTTGAATGTGAAAGTATTTCGCACACGCCATCATATCGTTTCATGTACACATACACACACCTACCACATACACATACACACCACATACACATACATCCGCTGTGTGTCAATGCAATGCACATACACACACCATCCACGTGTCTCAGTTAATACACGCGTGCATCACGGTAAATAAACATGTGCGGTGTGTGTGTGTGTGTGTGTTGTGTATGTGTGTATTTATTTCAGTGTAAACTGGACTCTTAGTGTACACGTCTTCCTGTCTATTTCTGTCGTATAAATATGAACTCTGTGCGACCTTGAGCTTTCTCTTTTTCTATATTTATGATAACAACGTAAATGTTTACTTTATAAATGGGGGGGGGGATTATTTCTCCTATTTACAACATCTTGCAACAAAAAAAAAAACAATCCAAGAATTTATTGACAATATCAACACTTTAGACTGACGTCATTAGGGCAGTATACTCCTCCATTTAAAAAAAAAAACAACAAACAAACAAAAACTCTCTAACCGACTGTCCAATAATTTAGTGAATGGAAGATAAAGCCTTGGGCTGTCATGAGAAGGAAAATATCCCAACTGGATTTAAAGCATAAAAACTATTTCTCTCTTTTATTTTAATTTTTGTACAAGTGCCAGAATCCAAACTTGTAGACGCTTCTGGGTATTACCTGCCCTTGTTTAAACTTTTAAATAATGTTGAATTTCTGTGTAAACCTGCCGCCTTTATCGTAAGGTGAAATCCTACAAGGAATTTGAACGAAATATTTCAACGATTGGGGGCACAACACAGATATCAGTGCAAGTTTAAACTTAAAACTGAACTATGTTGTTTATTATAGCTTCAAACTTTTCAAAAACATATAGGATACATATTCACTGACGTATATAGAAATAGGGCCCGGGAAGGTGGGGGGGGGGGGGGGGTGTGGAGGTGGGTAGAGAATCAAACTGGATGTGCAAATACTACAAGACCTGGAAATATGCCTACATTATATTTTGAAGTGAAACGACAGAATCTTTATGAGTAACTGTCATATTTGGACTTCCAAAATAACTGTACATACATCATACTGATATTGAAAAAAGTATACTGCATTATCAAAGGCAGACAAATTGATAACAACTATATCATAGACTGTGAAATCAAATGTAGCTACAACATATTTAGACAAACTGAGCCTGAAAAATGATTTAGCCAAGAAATCAACTGTAGCTACAACATATATAGACAAACTGAGCCTGAAGAATGATTTAACCAAAGAAATCAACTGTAGCTACATCATATTCAGACCAACTAACACTGCACAACTATAATAAAATAAAAAAATAACCTGGTAAATCAACTGTACCTACAGATACTTCAGACTGACAAATGAAATCACTTTACTGATATCATATTTAGACAGGAACTGGAGCCTTTATAGAATCTTGTGGGAGCAACACGTTAAAACATTTTTTAGAATATCTTGGCTTACAAGTTTACATTGTCCGTCAATTTACATGATAATCCTAAATGAAAACAACAACACCACCACAGCAACAAATGCACATAGATAAATAAATATAGTTAATATGTTAATAATAATAATATTTTTTTTTTTACTATCTGTCTATCCACACCAATGCAAAGAGTTGTGCTGAGTTTGTACGTCAGGAAAAAAAAACAACAACCGAAACGAAACACAGGTGAGTAGTATTACCTCAAGTTGGGAGTTACTGTATAGGGGGGGAGGGGTAGAGATGAGAAGATAGGGAGTTTAGGGGGGCGGGCTGGGTGAAGTCAACGGGAATGCTCACTGAGTCCCCCCCCCA